>OX637467.1:18687397-19287397 GCA_951799995.1 Trifolium subterraneum
AAAACAACCACTACTTACAAAAAAATAAAATACAACCTCACTCATCTCTCTCATTCTCAGTCACCAAACCTCACTCATCTCTCTCATTCTCAGTCACCCTTACAAAACACCCCCACTCACAAAAATCACTCATCTCACTCACCAAAATCATCACCTCCGTCACTCATGGATTGAACCCTCACTATTGACTCTCGCTCACCAAAACCCTCACCTCCGTCACTCATGGATCCATCACGCTATCATTCACCGAACCCTCTCCGTAGGCCGTAATCACACCTCACGAAATCGAACTCAGTTTCACCTACATCGTCTTTCTAAAACATCCAAGTTCCACCATCCAGCTTCAGCTTCACGAAATCGAACCCAGATTTCTCTTCATCGCGTCGAAGTTGCTCCGTTGAAGCTCATCGTTAGCCTCTTCTCTAAAGGTTTTCCTCTCTCTCTCTCTCTCTCTCTCTCTCTCTCTCTCTCTCTCTCTCTCTCTCTCTCTCTCTCTCTCTCTCTCTCTCTCTCTCTCTCTCTCTCTCTCTCTCTCTCTCTCTCTCTCTCTCTCTCTCTCTCTCTCTCTCTCTCTCTCTCTCTCTCTCTCTCTCTCTCTCTCTCTCTCTCTCTCTCTCTCTCTCTCTCTCTCTCTCTCTCTCTCTCTCTCTCTCTCTCTCTCTCTCTCTCTCTCTCTCTCTCTCTCTCTCTCTCTCTCTCTCTCTCTCTCTCTCTCTCTCTCTCTCTCTCTCTCTCTCTCTCTCTCTATATATATATATATATATATATATGTATCTCTGTGTGTGTGTGTGTGTTTTGAAGCTCTATTCTTTTTAATTTGTTGATATTTTGGTTATGATGATTTAGGGTTATGAGTTTTTGTGTTCTTCTCCATTTTCTGTTTCTTTTTGTATTAGATTTAAGGTTTTTGTTCTTATTTTTATGTGTTATTCTCTTTTTTGTTTCTATCAAATTTAGGATTTTTATTCCCCTGTGTCTTTGATTATGATGTTTTAGGTTTTTTTGTTTTTGTCAATTTTCAGTCCATTTAGAGGTTGGTGTTTCTATCAATTGTTGAATGCTTGTTGGCTGTTTATGTTTTTGATTAATTAGTACTTCAATATGTTTCGAAGAGAGTGACACATTAACTTTATACAAGTGTCCTTGTTACTCATATTCATTAGGTAAAGTTACAATTTAATTATTGATGCTTCATTTTCATACAAAAGGAGTGCTTTGTTGCAATTTACTCTTAACATTTTTGTGCAATGCAGGGTCTGTACTAGGAGTTTTTTATGCTAAGAGTCAAACATGAATCTCTTGTCCATACACAAAGGTATTATCGATTATGATTAAACAATTATTTTTGGGATTAAGTCACTAGTTGAGACACTACTTTATATTAGTTTTCTATCTTTATCTTTAAGAGAATTTTTGTGAGAAGAACTCAATGCATATATGTATAGGTTGGCTGCTAATTGTTGTTATGTTATTGATACTATTTTACATCAACTAATAGTCAAGAGGGTACTAGAGCATCTGTGTATTACTTTGTTTTTAAGCATTTAGTGTCAATTGCTTGTATGATGTAGTTGTATGTCTTTAATTTTGGCAGTATATAGAGGCTGGCTGAGACAATGGTTTTTCTTTTTTTTCATAAAGAAAAAAATGCTTTTCTTTCTTGGATTAATAAAATTGTGATTGTTGCATCAACACCTTCCTAATTGGCTTGTGAACTGACACCTCTCTTTTGTAGATATATTTAGTTAGTTAATATCACACATTCATACAATTCCTTTGTATTTTTAATAATATTAGGTATATAATTGATAAATTTTGGCCCTGATAATTGATAAGTTTCATTTTATTTTATGGTTTCTCTTATGCACGTTTCATTGTCATTGATAAGTGATTTGTTACAGGTTTTGCTATTCCCTGAAACTAATAGTTATTCCCTTGCCACTGTAAAATTCCCTACCACTTAAAAGTTTTCCAGAACTGCATTTTCTCTGTTTTTTCATTTATAATATTCAGTCTGAATGAACTTTTACAATGATCTGTCAAACATTTCATGGTAAAAATTTGAATCTTTTTCTGCCCCTCTTTTTTGTGATGCTTTAGTCATTTATTTTGTTTTTCTTTCTTATTAATTAATGAATTTTTTTATTTGATTTTTTTACCCGTTATCAGGTTGAAAAGCAATAGGAAAAGGAAACCAATTTCATCATAGCATTTACAAAAAAGTGAGTAGGAGATACTAAAGTTGAAGGTAGGTAGTATAATAATTCTGCTCTTCTTTCTCCCCCCATGTTTGCCTTTTTTTTCTCTCTCTAATTTATAGGCCCGAAATTCTGTCGTTGATGAATCCATATGACCATGAGATAAATTCTGCCGTTGATTGACACCAATGATTATTGGTTTTAGCTAAAAGATTTGAGAAATGAATAGTATGTTGGAAATAGAAAATTAAACGATTTGTTTTTACTTAATTTTGGCACTGTTTGTTTTGCTTGTTTTGTGATTTGGTCCTCATTAGATTAGGGGATTATATTTGTGGTTTATTTTTTAATCTTATGACAAACTATCTAATCACCTATAGTGACTAAAAAATCCTACAAACACATAATCACTTTTGAGTGATTTGTATTTTTTCTAACTTATTTAGTGACATTTAAGTGTTGTACATATAGAAAATGGATCGTACTTGGATGTACAATAGGCTAAATGCTAATAGGCACGGATTGCAAGAAAAATTCGTCCGTGGTGTTAAAAACTTTGTGAAGAAGGCTTTGAAACAACCCATTTGTATATCTGAGGGAGGGGTAAGGTGTCCGTGTATAAATTGTAACTGTATGAAGATATCTACGGCAGTTAATGTTAGACTCTACTTATACAAGTTTGGATTTCAACCAAACTATTGGATTTGGACTAAACACGGAGAAGTGAAACAAACTGTTGATACAAGGGGTGGTTCGAATAGTATTGGGCATGTGGATCATGACAACCAATTTGATGCAATGAATCAAATGGTATATGATGCTCTTAGGCCTTATGGAGATCCCGCTGTGATTGCTAATACGGGAAATGAGATATTGGTTGAATATGAGTTTCCCAACGATGATGCAAAACAATTTTATGACAAGTTGATATCCACTAACAAGCCCATCTACAAGGACGCTACCCAGTCTATACTATCAATATCTGTCCAACTTCTAGCAATTAGGTCTAATTGGCATGTTCCACAAAAAGGTATAGATTTTGTTGCACAAATGCTTAAAAGTGTATGCCAAGTTCAAAAATGTTTGCCCGAGAACTGTTACCAAGCAACACAGTTGGTGTCTAAGTTAGGGCTGAAGGTTGAGAAAATTGATTGTTGTGAGAATGGTTGCATGTTATATTACAAGGATGATATCAAGTTATCTGAGTGCAAATTTTGTAATGCTCCTAGGTTCATTCCTCGTAGGACTGGTATGGGAAAGTACAAAGATGTCCCAGCAAAGAGAATGTTCTATTGCCCTATCATTCCCAGATTACAAAGACTATATGCATCAACTGAGTCTGCAGCTGAAATGACATGGCATCACAAGAACAAAAACAATTCAAACATCCTTCGCCATCCTTCTGATGGAAAAGCGTGGAAACACTTTGATGATGTATATCCCGAATTTGCTAGGGAACCCAGAAATGTAAGGTTGGGTCTGTGTGCTGATGGATTTACTCCTTACATTCAAGCTTCTGCTTCTCCATACTCATGTTGGCCGATAATAGTTACCCCATACAATCTTCCCCCTGAAATGTGCATGACCAAGCCATACTTGTTTTTAACGTGTCTCATACCTGGACCTAAAATCCCCAAAGAAAAGATAGATGTCTACTTGCAACCATTGATTGATGATCTACAACGATTGTGGTCTGATGGAATTTTGACCTATGATATATCCAGAAAACAAAACTTCATCATGAAAGCATGTTTGATGTGGACAATCAATGATTTCCCGGCCTATGGCATGTTATCTGGATGGGGAACACAAGGTAAGTTGGCATGCCCTAATTGCATGAAAGACACAAAAGCTTTCACCTTGAAAAAAGGCGGTAAGAATTCTTGGTTTGATTGTCATCGTCGTTTCTTGCCTGCTGATCACTCTTTTAGAAGAAGTAAAAGAAGATTTACAAAAAATAGGGATGAAAACGACGGACCGCCTTGCATTTCCACAGGGCAAGATGTGTGGAACGTGGTAAGTAGTTATCCAAAAGTGACTGAAATAGATTGGAAAAGGAAATTGAAAGAGTTCAAAGGGTATGGAGTGGATCATAATTGGAAGAAACGAAGTATTTTTTGGGATCTTCCATATTGGAAGGATAACTTGTTAAGGCACAACCTCGATGTAATGCACATAGAGAAAAATTTCTTCGATAATATATTTAACACTGTTATGAATGTTAAAGGAAAAACAAAGGATAATGAAAAGGCAAGAGAAGATTTGTCTCAATACTGTTGTCGTAGGGACTTGGAGATGCAAGCCTTGCCTAACGGAAAGATTGGCAAACCAAAAGCAAGTTACACTCTAACCAAATCTGATGCCAAATTGCTTTGTAAATGGCTTAAGGAATTAAGAATGCCAGATGGCTACGCTTCAAACCTTGCTAGGTGTGCCAATGTCGAGAAGGGTACAGTGCATGGGATGAAGAGCCACGACTGTCACGTTTTCATGGAGTGTTTACTCCCAATTGCATTTCGTTCCTTGCCAGAATTAGTTTGGAAACCATTAACCGAGCTAAGTCAATTCTTCAAGGATATTTGTTGCAATACTTTGAGGATGGACGACTTAGTTAAGCTGGATGAGAACATTCCAATTATTTTATGCAAGTTAGAAAGGATTTTTCCACCAGGTTTCTTTGACTCAATGGAGCATCTTCCAATCCATCTTGCCAATGAAGAAATGCTAGGTGGTCCAGTACATTACTGGTGGATGTACCCATTTGAAAGGTAATTGTTGTGGTTGATTTTATTAAGTAATTGCATATTTTATCATAACTTAATAGATGTGGATCGATTGAATGTGCAGATGTATGGGAGTATCAAAGAGGGCAGTAACAAATAAGGCTAGGGTTGAAGGTTCTATATGACATGCTTACGAAGGCGAGGACAAAGAATACCCGACCTACATGGATGGGCAAGGCAGCCTGGACCGGAATTACAAACTACTGGAAAAGTGAGGAATTCTTGAAAATCTCCAATCAAAATAAGATCAATCGAGCTTCAAAAAAAGGCGGAGCGCTCCACACCTCTGGTCGCAAGGCTCATGTGGATGTGGCACTTGAGCTCGTACGTATTAAATTCACATTTGTACAACTTATTACTAATTTGTTTATAGTTGTTTCGGTTTTGTTTGATTTAGATCTGTGCTGAGCCTTTTGGCGCTATTTCAATAGTATTTATTTCAATGGCAGTGCAGTTATTTTGAGAAAGTAATTATTGATATGCTAATTTTTTCAATAATTTATTATTTGCAGTCCAATAATCTTCAAAAGGAATTGTCCCCTGATGAGTTGTTTTTTAACACACATAAGAGGAAAGCTGGCCCTTTGGTTGGCACTTGGGTTGATGATCGATCGGAAGCTACCTATGTAAGTTATTGCTGCCATTGTGGTTTTTTTTTTCTGTATAAATTAATATAGTAACAGTAGTCGTGGCTTTGTATACATATTATACTGCATACTTGGGATTTCATACCTTTGGGAACAATATAAGCTATACTTCTGCCAATATGCAAGTTAGTTCACTAAATTGTTCATAAATGAGGGGTTTTAAGAATGAGTAAAAATTGTTATGAATCTGATTGTCTTTGAATATTTTTTGTGTAAGCGCCTAACTTAGTGTTGTATGATACATCAAAGAAGGAAAATCATATATCTTTTTGAGACTAAAATGAACTTATATAAGAAAAAAGAAGTGAAGAATTTGGGTAATATGTTAAGAAAGTAGGCTAGACAAGAGACAAGACAGGGAAGTTGAAAAGAAAAAAATAATGCAGTATAATATGTTGTAAAAAGGAATGTTTCAGCTCACTATTGAGTACCACATGTTGCTTACGAAAATATTGACGCCAATACTTGGTTTTTCCTATTGAATAGGGTGCATATAAAAAGAAACTGGCTATAGAAGAAATCCATATTGGCGAAACAGGTGGAGATGGTGTTCAACAGGTGGATGGAGGGACAAAGCTTAAGTTGTGGAGAGAGGCGGCAGGGGGTCGTACCCGTGGTCGAGTTTATGGCACAGCAGACTTGTCTGTCAACCTCCGGCGTGCGTGTACATCCTTTACTCAACAATCATGTAATCCTCATGGTTCAATGTCTGGTATGTCTTTGGACGTGGAGAGGGCGGCTAGACTTAGAGCTGAACAGGTGGCTGAGAATGCATTAGCTCAAGCTCAAGAAGCTAAAGAGGAAAATCGTAAGTTAGCGAATGATGTGAATGCAATAAGGGCACTTCTTATGGAGTGCCTTGGCGAGATAGATCAACGTTCAACTGGCGGATCTTGCAATGGATCCCATCCTACTTCACATCCTGATTATGATGATGCTTTGGATGAAGAGTCATTAGATGAAGAGTCCTTGGATGGTGTTGCTTGACATGTAGCGGTAACTCGTATTTTGTAGATTGACTAATTAGTATTGGAACGACTTTGTTGCTTGAAGCATGTTTATGTTTTTTATGACTTTTTGATAATGTCTGATTATGATAATCACTTTTTGAGGCATATATATGAGCTTTGTAGTTCTAACTTTGACATGTCTAATTAGTATAGTTTTAGACTAATTTGTACTTTGAGTGGTTATGTTAACTCAATATAATTTTTTGTGCTAAATTTAGTGTTATTTTGCTTAGTATTAAAGCATTCACTGCAAAACCAATATATCAGAAGCATTTCAAGTGGAAAAAAAAAAAAAATTGCCAGCTTAGCGTCGTACAAGCAGACGCAACCATATTTGTTGACTTTTTTCAAAGTTGACTTTAGCGTCGGTCTATCTGACTCTAATTTATATGGTTGACTTGTGAAAGTTGACTTTAGCGTCGGCAATATTCGACGCTATATTTTTTGTTTGACTTTCGATGGGTTGACTTATATAGCGTCGGATGTATTTAGAGTCCGTATTTAAGTCAGCTTAGCCGACGCTAATAGTAGAGTCGGATGGCCCAGGCCGACGCTAACGCTTAGCTTCAACCGTTTTAGCCTCAAGCCCGACACCGATGCTACTCCGACGCTAAACAGGCCATAGCGTCGGTTTTTGCCTGGTTAGAGTCGACTTTTGTCCGACGCTAAATCCTGTTTTTCTAGTAGTGCTTTTATCACCTGATGTTATCAAATTACATTGTAATGGATTTATTCCAAATCTTCTAATGCAATTTAGTATGGCTTAGTTCCATTTTATTCCCAACATAAAAATGCTTTTTGTTTTTTTATTTTATTTTAGATATTCCTCATTGTCCATTTAATTCAAGGAAAAATGGGAGATGATTGTGTTTGGAGATGGATGTTAGTATAGTTATACTGGTTATACCAAAGGCAATTTTTTTGACCAATCTGTTGGAATGGCGTGAGAGAATATGAAGGGATATAGATATTAATGGTGCCTATTTTATAGGGGTGGCTGTAGATCATAATTGCTATTTTTGTGCAACTACCTAGGTTATTTTGCTACTCTGTTATTTACTACTTCACGTTTTCCAATATCTGAATACACCTTGGAGGATACGCTTTTATGTATCAATTTCATCTCATGGTATTTATAGGGTTAACTTGCTTTCCCCTTTGTCATATTTTCATCTGTGTTGTTCCACCATGAGTTCCAATTTCCCTAGCGACTACAATGTCTCCCTCTTCACTGAGATTCACACCACAGTTATTGCATGTCGTGTTCATGGTCTCCTCAATGGTATGTTTTCTATCTAAATCCTATCTATGTCTATTTCATCTAGATTGGGAATTAGGTTTAGTGGCTTGCATGCATCTATTTAAATCTTCCATTTTCAGAATCAAGCTTATATGTTAATTTTTACATAATTTCTAACTTATCTATATGGTTTAGGAGCTAGATTGTATACTAAAACTTGACAAATTCGTAATAGATCATGCAATAATATGGTGTTTAGTTTATACAACGGTGTCAGATTTGTGCTGGTGTGAGTATCCAACTCTAGATACAATTTTTTTGTGAAATTGTTGGTTATTTTGTATAGTTCAAGTTTGAATGGCTACTTTTGTCTTGTGTGAGAACTATCTCAGTGATATCATCATTATTGCTGCTAGAAAGACACTTAGGAATCATATGCTTTTTATATGGTATGTTGGAGTCTAAATGTATTCATGTAACCAGTTTATAGTTTTATTTTGCTAAAGTTTCTGTATCCTTGAAAACTGTTTGATACCTCCATTCCAATAAATGATATTTTCCTGCATATATACTGAGTTTTTCCTAGGATATTATGATATTCATGGCCGTTGTAAGAGTTATAGTCATGTCTGGATGTTTGCTTTTGTCCTGTGTGAGAACAAGCTAACTGATGTCACTATTGTTTATGCTAGAACGTGGCTTAGGAGTCATGTGATTTTTACAATGCATTTTGGAGTCTAGATGTGTACCTACAACCAGCTTATAGATTTATGTTACTAAAGTTTATGCATCCTTGAAAGCTAATTAGTATCTCTATTGCAATTGATTCTATTTTCCTTAATATATATTGAGTTTTTTCCTGAGTTCTACAGTTTGTTGGATACATTGCATTCTATAATGTTCTCAATATAGTTTCAGTCAATGTGGAATGTTTTGGATACTATTATCTTGCAGATTTGTTGTTTTATACCACAATTGTGTTAATTTTAAGCATTGAAATAAGCCTGGTGCTTAGTTGGAGTATAACTTTGTTTTAAATTCTGAAGATGGCTGGAATTAATATATAGTGATGGATCTGTGGAGTAAATTTGCGTATCCATTAGGTTATAACTGTAGTTACAATTAGCGTTGTGTCAATTATAAGTGTCTTGTGGACTGTTTTAAACAGGTATTGTATACTGAATAGCTTATATTGGATATTTATGTGAGGTTATGCTAAATAAGTGAACTCTGTTTGTATTCTGAAAGTATTTGTGTGTATATGGCCTATTCTTTTTATGCTTCTGTAGATTTATTTGTATATAGTTGTGGATCTGTAGATATTTGTTTAGCTTCAAATGCCTAAAATGTAATAAAAATATTTAGGAATTAGAATCACATGTTTAGAAGGAGAAATCATAAAAAGGGAAAATCATATGTGAATGTTTGGATGTGATGGTTAACTACTTTGACTGTGTTTATGTGTAGCCCCTGTTGATTGGTCTACTGCTCAGTACAGTCCTAACTATCTCGACATGGTGAAGGTCCGATATAGGACTTTTTATATAGAGTGTTTTAAGTCTCAGGTATGCTCACCGCTGCATATATAAGATATGGTTAATTTGGATTAGTTGTTTTGTGTAATTACTAACATTCTTTTGACAATAGGTGTCGGTAATAAATTCGAAGTTGTTATTGGGAAGCGAGGTGATGATTTGTGCTTCACTCATGGATGGTCTGAAGTACCTAATTGCTACTTTGATGATGTTGTGACATCAGGCTGGGCCTCTTTAACTTACATTAGACCAAGGTTGTTTGTTTTGATCGTTCAGGATCGATACTATATGGATCTGTTTGGTAATGGGATTTACTCTGACATGTGTGTTAGATTGTCTCGGTCTCAGTTTGGCGAAGACCAATATCCTATACCTGGGGAGCAAATTCGCTATCCCTATCGTCATGACGACCTTGACTTCACTCATATCTTTGTTGTTACCTTAACTGAATCTGATATTCACTCTGGGTACTTGGTATGTTTCTTATTTGTTTTTGTAAATGTAGCCATTTCTTATGTATGTTTTTTAAGATTTGTGGATATTTCATTTTCACTTATATGATAATGTTTTTTTCCTTCTTCAACTTAGACTATGGGCTACCAGCATTTTGCAAGCAAGCTTTTTGCTAGGAATGATACGTCTGTGAAGTTGGTTGATGATGTGGGGCTCGAGTGGATGTGCACTGTCGAATATGTTCCACCACCAGCTGATCACATCAAGCTTGGTGGAAAATGGCTGAATTTTATGAAGGCAAGGAAGTATAAAGAAGGAACTTATCTCATGTTTGGAACAAGGGTGCTTGGAAGAGTGTGGGAGCTGTTTGTGAAGGAGCGCTAGTTTTTGGGTGTCTAACTTACTTTGCTCAATCTATTATATGTAGTTGCTTTGTATTTTGTTATCTTGCTGAGTTGTTTTGGATGCTTTTCACTTTGGTTTTGCTGACAAGTCATGGCTGGTGCAAGGGTGGTTTAAATAGTGTGAGGTCTTTTTGTTGTGGAGCCTTAGTATCTCTATGTTTCATTTCCCTTGCTCCATCATGTCTCATGTACTTTAATTGGGTGATGTTGTTTTGCTGGAATCTCTTGAATTATGCTGACTTATGATTTGTTTTGGTTTATAAGTAATGGATTGTAATATGACATGGTTGGTTTAAATGATATGATATGCATAATTCTGCTATTTTCTTTCTTTTTTTGTGCAATTTTGCTTGCATACATAGCACCAATTATAAAATTTACACTTAATCTTTTAAAATATTGTAACTAAACACACTTGAACTTTTCAAAAAAAATCTTAGTCTTTTAAATTCTTATGATTGAACTATTCATTCCCAAATTAGTGCATCAAGTTTTCTTTTTAATTTTTGTTATCTTTCCAATATAATGCTAACTTTTGCTTCATATTGAAAAATTTAAATTTTCTTACTGAACGCTTATTATGCTACTATTTAATTGTGTTCTAGATGCTATGGAAAATGTTAAATCATGCGTCGATTATTTTCTATTTCTTTAACTTTTCTCTCTCGCTAAATTCAACCATGGAATATGCAGTAAAGGTTGTTGTTCTATCTGGGTCTTTCGTTGCACTCTCGAGGAAATCATGGTTTTTACTAGGTCCCGGAAATATGTATTTTCACTTTTCGAGCTAAACTAAGTATTATAAATTTCAATAGATTGTGTGATTTTTCAATTCGTTTAAAATTATGTTCACGTCGATCACATATATTATCCATTCATTATTAAAAAATTTAATGGTACATGTCGGCTAATTTGATTATTGTAATTTCGTGCAAACATCAGAACATAAAATTATATCTTGATCTTTTAGAACTGTATAACTAAACAAGTCTGATTTTTTTAAATCTTATAATTAAACTATTCGTTTTGGAGTTAGTTCCTCGAAATTTCTTTTTAATTTTTATCAGCTATACCATGGAGAATGCTAAATCATGTGTTGATTATTTTCGATTTCTCTATCTTTTCTCCATCGCTAAATTCAACCATGGAATATGCAATAAAGACTATTGTTGTATCTGCTGTTTTTGTTGCACTCACGAGGAAATCATGGTTTCTGCTATGTCGTGGAAATATGTATTTGCACTGTTCGAGCTAAACTAAATATTGTAAATTTCAATAGTTTGTGTGATTTTTCAATTCGTTTAAAATGATGTTTATGTCGATTACATATATTTTCCATTCATTATTAACAATTTTAATCGTACACATCGACCAATTTGATTATCGTAATTTCATGCATACATCAAAACATAAAATTTAATCTTAATCTTTTAGGATCCTATAACTAAACAGGTTTGATTTTTTTAAATCTTATAATTAAACTCTTCCTTTTGGAGTTGGTTCTTTGAAATTTCTTTTTATTTTTTATCGACTATTCAAATTAATAATAATCTTTGATTTTGCATGATAGATTATATTTTGCTTACTAATCACATGTGTTGCTACTAAATCATGTATCTCTTTTCCTAGCATATAGGTTTGAACTGTGTTTAATTTTTTCATGTTTTTATCAATGGTATGCATATTAAACACCCGTTCCTTCATATGATCAATTTCCACTGCATTTTTAGTGGCATGTTGTATTCTTATTTGGTGCCTTCAATTTCTCTCTTGGTACCACCATACTCCCAAGGCAATTTCTCTTAACTTTACAGTTATCGTTTTTTTTTCTCATTTCATTTTTGTGTGTATCATATTGTTGCCATTAAACTGTGAGTAAGAGGAAAAACTCATGATCAATCTTTGTTTCTATGATGCAAGCGTGCTCTCCAATGCCAATAAAAATAGAGTAGATACCGTTGGGAAGTGTAAACTAAGAGTGGAAGTTTCTTCTTCATTCGTGTTAACTCTATTACCATTTCTTGCATCACTACCTTTGCCACACATCCAACCAATGGAATTGCTTGCTGTGACCCATGATTACCGTTCTATATAATCCTACCCTTCCTACCATAATCATGAATGAGCTATTTTCTATTTTGCCAATAGAAACTTCTGCATATAGACTTCATTATTACTGTTATGCTTATTTAGATATTGCAAAATCTATTATACATCTCAGTCAAGTTAATGGGTGGCGTGTTTATAGTATGCCTAGCCTAATTGCTACTATCTATTTAGCTTCTACATTACAGCTCTTTGTTGTATAATGCATGTATACATGAATTTTCACATGTATACTCCTCTCTATTTGGACCACTTTTCGTGTGTTTTGTTAGTGAGGTGGAGTTTACATTGGCTGATAAATTGTTCCCAAATGTCTTCATATTATACACATATTGACTCACATGTGGTATCAAATGGCTTACATTATTTTGGCTAAGTTAAAATTCTTATTTTGGACTTAAACAACCTCATTGGAATTTTTATGTTTCTAATAAATTGGATATGTTGATGTATTTATTATAAGTAGCCTCATGCATTAGCCCATGCACGTCCTTTGAGATATACACATCTCTCCCAATCAAATTAAATTGCTTATGTCTAATTACCTTGCATGGTCTTAATAGATTGCCGGGAGATTTGTACAAAGTTGTGTAATAATTTCATATTAGATATCAAGCAAAAGGTAGACATCATTTCACCACAATTAATGCAGTGGATCCATGTTACTTAATACAAATAACATCTACACATTTCATGCTATATATATGTGGTTTTACGTGTGATTAATCATCTAAGCATATTCACATTGCAATTGCAACTAGGTCTCAATACATCTATCCACGTTGTATTAGGAATGGCTTCCAATAACCTAGAAACCACTCTTGCTTTAGAATACTTAAGGGGTAAATGGTTTATTAAGTTTATCTTTATCAATTTATTTTGATATTAATAACTAACACATCATTTGTTTTGTTATTTTGTCAGCTCCCTTGAACCCTTTCCCTACCACTGATCACGAGAAGTATGTGAACGACATGCGAGTGAAATACCGAACCTATTATCTGGAGTATAATATTAGCGATGTGAGAATAAGTTTCCCTGATATTGTCTCATGCAAATTTCGTCTAGCATGATCTTTGTAATTACTAAGAATTATCATTTTTTGTAGGGTGCTGTTATGCTGCCTAGAATGTTCGCCGATGATTTTGGGGACGACATATGTCGTATTGTGAATCTGATTGATTCGAATGACAACCAGTTCGAGGTTTTAGTAGAGAAGATCAATGAAAACGTCTACTTAACCCATGGGTGGGCCTCTCTGCGTGACTTTTATGATCTCCGTTATGGTGCATGGCTGACTCTTATGTATACGGGATATGGACATTTTGGACTTATCGTGCAAAATAGGTTTCACGAGGTGCTAACTCCTCCAACACATGTACCTCCTATGAAATTTGTCATTAACAAGTTCGGGATTCCTCCTCATTTCATCAGTGATCTTCCTGAGTCAATTGAGCTACTCTCTTATTCTCATGATGGACGCTTTTTTCAACTAGCTCATGAAAAAACTCTAACTTATTATGATATTCGTACAGGTTTTTTGGTACGTTGCTATAATCATTTTTTATTTGGAAATATGTATTTTTTTCTTTATTGTACCCTCTAACTTGGTTTTATAAATTTACAAATTTCGCAGATGATTCCATATGACGGATTTGGTGAGTTCGCATTTGATGAGGCAACCACTTCTATTAAGTTGGTGGATGATTGTGGGAACGTATGGAATTGCAGCTTAATCTTTGTTACATTCCCATGCAAATATTTCAAAGTTGGCGGGGAATGAGGCAGATTGGTCACTGCAAGGAAAATGTCAATCAGTTTAAATATTATGATCGGTGCTCAGCCAAATGGCCACAGCGAAACCATTTACCTTATAATTGACCCTTAGAGTTCCTCAATGAACATGGTCTTGGATGTAGTTGTCCTTAGTTATTTGTCATGTGACCTTTTTTTTTTGTGATGGCTTTTATCCCCTGGTGTATGGATTGTTGTGGCATCATGCGTTCCTCTCTTTTGAATATGCCATCTTAATATTATTATCTACTTTTATGTAAACGTTGTGTTATGTCATCTTAATGTTAATGAAGTATTGTACTATGGTTATTTTTAATTTTGCTTCATGTATTACTCAACTGTATTTTAAATGTATCAAATTATGTATCTAACTACTTTATTTGAATTGAGCATCTTATACACATATACAGCAAAAATTGCTATACTATAATAGATGTTCATTGAAGGTGCGTGGAGAAAACACAAGAAGGGGGGGTTGAATTGTGTTTTGGATATTTAAAAACTTTTCAAGATATTTAAATCTATCAGAGTCTTTAAGCACAGCGGAATAGTTCACACAATTAACTTAAGGCTAAGTGAATGATGAAGGAGTAAATGAGAGAGTGAGAGAGAGAAGAACACACAACAATTTATACTGGTTCCCCTCACAAATTGAGAGTACTCCAGTCCCCTTGTTTCCAAGAGAGTTCACTATAATCACTAAGATTACAATCAGATGCTCAAGCACACGAGCTTGAGACTTCCTTGCTCAAGTCACACAAGACTTAAGACTTCCTGCTCTAAGTCACACAAGACAGAGAGACTTCCTTGCTCTAATCACACAAGATCAGAGACTTCCTTGCTCAAGCACACAAGCTCAAGACTTCCTGCTCTAAGTCACACAAGACAGAGAGACTTCCTTGCTCCTACACTCAGTAGAAGACTTCTTTGCTCTAATCACTAAGATTGAGACTTATGTGCTTCTACAATAAGCAGAAGACTTTCTTGCTTCTACACTAAGCAGAAGACTTACTACTAACTTTTAAGCTTAAACTTATTACAAACATAATAACTTCATAGGCTTAAGCCAGTTTCTATTCTCACTTCATTTGAGAGATGTTTCCTATTACAATTCAAATTCTCACTTTATTCTGAGAGATGTTTTCTAATGAAGATCGTTAGTCATCAATTCTTTCTTTGGCATATTTATATGAGTTGAGAAAGACATTGAGACGTTGGAGAAATTCCCGTTGTAAAATGGACAGCTGTAGTCTTTGAAGATCCGTTGAGTAAAGCCACGTCTTCTTTTGCAGTGAAGCTTCACCTTTACTGTTTGTCCAAAGTACAGTAATAAGGTACAACTAGCTCCTAGAGAGAGTAGGATCACATCCTTTGTGACCGTTCTAATTAGTTGACCTTAGAACAAATCATCAGGCTTGATAGCATTAGTTGATGTAGCCCTTCTGATGATTTGGGGAATTCTTTTGCTTCTGATGAACCTTTGATAACTTGGAGTCTGATTGGTCTTGAATGAATGGCCTCTGATAGTCCTTCGTACTTCAGCTTCTGAACGTCTTCATCTTCTGAATACTCATAACTAGCAGATAGCTTCTGAACTCTTGTAGGCTTCTGAACATCTTTGAGCTTCTGAACTTCTCTGAGCTTCTGAACTCTTGCAGACATTCTGATCCTCTTTGAGCTTCTGAATTTTGTTTAGCTTCTGACCACGTTGTAGCTTCTGAACTCTTTCAGAGTGTAACGGTTCAGACTTCCATAGGTTTCACCAGAGTCTAAATCAAGTGTGCTCTCGATATAACGTTGGATTCTCCTGCACTCTTAATTTAAACATTAGTAAAATCAATTGTCCATTTAATACTTTGTTATCATCAAAACCTAAGGGTGTGTACTAACACATATTTTGTTCCAACAATCTCCCCCTTTTTGATGATGACAAACATAAGTATTAAATACAATTGTTGTTGATTAAAATCAGCTATGTTGACATTAGGCTTCTGAGTTTCACAAGCTCCCCCTAAGTCTGATATCCCATAGGGTTAGGTTTGTAAGCTCCCTCTACTTTGTATCCATAGTTAATTTTAATCAGTTTCAGAATTACTTTATTATATGACTTAAATTATTCATATTTCACTATATAAAGAACAAGGTTTGCAAGCTTCTTCTTTTCATAGTGTGATAATCTTTGAATAAAGTTGCACCCTTACTCAAGAATTAACTATGAATAATAAACTTCAATTAATAAATGTATTCTCCTTGAAATTAAGATCTTAATGCAGATGCAAGATGAAGCAATATTTAAATTAAATGACAATAGGATCAGAGGCACTAGAAACGTCTACACACACACTTGGTTCTGATGGTTATCATTAACAGTTTCAGAGTTCAAAATATTTTCAAACAGTTCAGAGCTTAAAAAATCTTTTCAGAGAAAAGTTCAGAGTCTGAATCAAAAACTTGAAAACAGTTCAGAGCTCTTTTAGTACAATATTTTGAAATCCTCAAAGATCAGATTGTCATATCAAAGCATGTACCTCATGCTACTATTTTGACCATTCTCCTACGTTCTCTCTTTGAAGCACTACAAAGCCCTAAAAAGCTAAGTAATTTCGCTTCTTCCAACAATTGTTTTACCAATATTCTTTCTCCCCCTTTTGTCATTAACAAAAAGGTAGTATAAGCAATTAATAAAAATTTCAACTTTCAATGCCGTCAAATCAGGAGTGGTTGAACACATTTAAGACTCGGCAATTGAAATATGCTTATAAAAGGAGAGATACCTAGTCATTTTATTCACACAGAATAATCTTAGGTTATTGATAGATTTCTTGAGGGAAAAAATGAAACGCTCAGAGAAGAAGAAAGCAGTTTCAAAGAGAGTCAGTCAAGATAGGAGAAAACATAAGAAGAAACCAATGGAAACAAAGCCAGTGTCTGTTATAGAAGAACTCAGTTCAGAGTCTGAAGAAAAATCTTTGGACTTTGACTGTTTTAAGTTCTGAAGACATATATTCCTGAAGAAAATCAAACTGATATCCAAGGCTCTAGAGGGGCTAGAGTCTTTTCCTGAAGGAAAGCAAACTGATGCATCTGAATCGGTTCCTTCAAGAAAGACTACTGGTTGGATGGCTTAGCCAAAACCTCAACCTTTCCCCTCTTCAAAGATCATATTCAGGCGTGCAACCTTCAAATATGGCCTTTGAAGCAACCAGAAGATAATCTTTTGAAAAATATGTAATCTAGAACTTATGTTCTCAATGAAATAAAATTCATTACTTTGGCTTGTTTAGTTTTGATTTCTTATTTATATTTCTTCTCTTGTTATGTAATTTGATTCTTTAAGAATACCCAAACTATTGAACTCATTGAAAATCAAATTATATGAATGAAACTCAAGAGTTTGAAAAATCAATTTGTAAGATTGTTTGTTTAACGAAAAAGAGATTCAGTTTAAGAATTAAAACAAACAAAAGTCATACTAAACAGAATAATAAAAAAACATAGATAACAAAATGAACCTTATCCTATCAATGTCCCTAACAACCTATTGATCAGTTAATAAAATCACATAAGAAATCAAGATAGTCCTAAGGTTGGGGTTGACTATAGAAAGACGCTAGGGTTATCATGATGTTTTTCTGATTGGCATTTACTTCTTCTATCAATCCCACAAACTTGTTCACTTTGGCTTCAATCCTTCTGATATCATTCTCGTAGACAGGATTCCTCAGATGTTGTTTGATTACCTTGATCACCTCTCAGATTTTCTTGAGAAGGTACATTCAGATCGTCCACTAATGAGGCTAACCTTTCCCTAAGGTTTTGCCCAATATTTTCTCTTGCAGCAGGGATTCAGGATTATCCCTCTCTGTCCACTTGAGTCTGAATGTTCTTCTCAGCGTTGATAGCTTTCCCTTTGTCAAAATTCTTCTGTTCTTTCACAGCTGCCTTCTGAAGATTGTGCAACTCTTTTACCATTTCCTCTGTCAGACTTTCCCATTGAGCAACATACTCAGATGAAGGCATATCAATTTGTCTTTGGTCATAAAGACCATGTATCTGTTTAAACAAGACATCAGAATTGTTTGATTTGATCGAGTGAGGTTCATTTTTAATGTCAATTTTGATAATTATAGATAGAGAATATTTATTAAAATCTATTGTTATTTTGTATTGTGTAGACCAAAGTCGTCGTCCTGCCCAGCTTCATCGTGATGTGCGTCCATATGCGATGATGACAAGAACATGTTACTTGGAATTTGATCCACTTAAGGTAAGTGCCTAATGCATTTGTACATTCTAATTGTAGCTAATGTTGCTGATTTTCTAATAAACGTGTAGGCGCGAGCAAAATTGCCGGGATGGTTTTCTCGGGATGTTGGATGATATATCAGGGGCTATGTCATTTTGCAGGATTGTAAGAGGAATCAAATACAAGTGTCTGTTGAGAGGAAGAATGACAAGATTTATTTCGTTCAGGGTTGGTATCGCTTGAAGGATTTTTACGGCATTCACTTGGGTGGTTGGCTAACCATTTTATACATAAGCCCTACTATATTCCACATAAGAGTTAGAAAAAATACTGGAATTGAAGTGCAGTATCCAGACCAAACCCCTCCACAAAGAATACTGTTGAGTACTCCCTTTGGCGAAGGTCCTTCAAATGGACCTATTCCTTTGTTCGCATCTGCAGCTGTCTTTTCTCATAGGCTTGAGAAAACTTTAACATCGTCTGATGTCGAGTCAGGAACTTTGGTATGGATCATTGATATTATGCAAATTAATAAATAATTATATGTTATTGTCTAATGTTGTGTTTAATGTCAAACAGACTCTCTTCTGGAAGGGATTTTGCGAGAATGCACTCCCAAACGAGGACGCTCAACTAACCTTGATTGACTGGCTTGGAAATTCATGGCAGTGCCATCTTCGGGTTGGGAATAGCCCTCACATCACTTGCCAAATTTCTGGCCAATGGCGAGATATATGCAAAGCACGTCGTTTAGTAGTGGGTGTGGTTGTCAAGTTTGGCATTACTCTACCATCAAATAACAAAATGCTTTATTTTAAGATATCTCCTTTTATAGGTGTGCGAACAACCATGATTGGACCCACAAGGGATGGTAGGCGTAAGCCTTTCTACCAAACCGAGCATTATTTCATGCTCTAAATGTTCTCTCGATGCCTATTCATCCTATCATTCTCATCACGGAGTATTTTTATCGTATAACGTTATGTCGTTTAACCTGTTTGTAGACAATCTCGCTTTATTCTATTTTTATTTCACCTATGTATGCCACCCTTGATCACTTATTATGGTTAGCTTATGACATTCCAATGTTAATCACATTGTTGTGTTTTCAATACAATGACAATCATATTTATGTGTAGTATGAATTTGTTCGTTGATACTTAAATAATAACATCCATGATTGGCAACAACCATGATTGGGATGTACATCGCGTTCCGTTAAACCCGTGCAACGCACGGGCGGCCGTCTAGTTTTAATAATGTTTATAAGAATAAGTGTGTTTATTTGAGGTGTGTCCCAAACTGTACATAGTTTGCAAACGGAGAACACTACACACACTCTTGACTATTGCATCTATCCCGCCGGACTTGGGCAATGTAGTAATTTTTTTATTAGATCCAAAATTGAAAAAAATAATTATATTAATTAGCCTGTGTTTAATTATCTCGGTAAGACTAAACTTGATCTTGTATTGGATACAGATTAACTGCAGTCGCTTATTTCCTATACTCGTTGCAGTCAGCACAAGATCCACGCTCATAATATGTGCCCCAAAAGCTTAAAAACAATTGCATAACTATATTGTGCAGAACACATAGCCACAAATGGCACGTCTTCGTTGCGGTATAGACAGTGATGGAAAAGAGAAGGGAAATCATACTGGGTAATGGAAATTGCGAACAAGTATAAGAATTGTAATCCCCTGATTATTATTGATGAGAATTGTGATACATATACAATTGTTTTTTATTCTGATATAGAAACTAATAAAGCCTAATCAATATAATTACATATTCTGATATAGCAAATAATAACGTGTAATGGATAATAAACATAATTGATTCTAATACTCCCCCGCAGTCAAAGCGGGAGGTGGACGAATGTTGAGGTTGTCCCGGAAATCTTGGAACAATATCAAGGGAAGACCTTTTGTGAAAACATCCACAATTTGTTATCGTGATGGAACGTGCAAAACTCGGACTTGGCCCAGAGCCACCTTTTCGCGAACGAAATGAATATCCAGTTCAATATGTTTTGTTCTTTGATGTTGGACCGGGTTACCAGAGAGATAAATTGCACTGACGTTGTCACAATAAATCATGGTGGCTTTGTGAATGGGATAATGTAACTCAAGGAGAAGATTGCGTAACCAACACGATTCAGAGACCACATTGGCAACTCCACGGTATTCGGCTTCGACACTAGATCGAGATAAGGTGGGCTGTCGTTTAGATGACCAAGATATTAGGTTATCGCCAAGAAAGACACAGTAGCCAGAAGTAGAGCGTCAAGTGTTGGGGCACCCACCCAAATCAGCATCTGTATATGAAATTAAAGAGGTAGTGGATGAAGGGTAAAGATGCAAACCATAGTGACAGGTGCCCTGAATATAGCGCAGGATACGTCGAAGAGCATGCATGTGGTCTTCCATCGGATTGTGCATAAAGAGACATATTTGTTGTACTGCATAGGAGATACCAGGACGAGTGAAAGTAAGATATTGAAGAACTCTTGCAAGACTTCGATATAGGGGTGGATCCGCATATTCTGATATAGCAAATAAGAACGTGTAATGGATAATAAACATAATATTGATTCTAATAACAAGGTGGAGAACCGTGGTGCGCTGGTGTCAAGCGGATCAATTTAGAATGAACTTGAACATAATGCAACCATTATCTAGAATTTGGAGGACTCACTTCGTGTGTTTTTCTTCTTCATTTATATCTACAAAAACATGAATGAACTTGTTCTATTTTTGTTGGATTAGTTATTGGAGAATATCAATTAATCTCTCTTCTCTAAAAAATTATGGAGAATTAGAAAAGATGTAATTGTAAAATTTCCAAATCACTTTATTTTTTTTGTTAATTCTATATTTCTATAGTTCTAAAGGAAATGTAGCCTCAGTAATTCAAAATTGACCTTAAAATAAATAAAATATGATAAAAAATTATTTTCATCAAGAATTGAACTCGGGTTTCCAATTCTCTTGAGTTGATGTGGAAGCTCAAATTGTTAGCTTTTGAAATGACCTCAAATTTGGGGATAGTTGCGTTTACAATTATCCAAACAAAATTTGGTGGCTCAGTGCAGAATCTAATGAATGATTTAGAGACTAAATTAAGAGCGTGTGAAATAGTTTATCTGTTTTTATATTGTGCATTCAAGTCAACTAAACTACAAATCTCTAACTAAGCATTTTTCAATTTTTTTAATATAAAAGCGTCTTTAATATGAAGGAAATGAATTAATTTAGCGGATCCTATAAAACTGTATGTTTTAGCCGGTTTTGTTCAGTTCACACCGATTTGATTGTATGGTTGATCTAATATATAGACTCTAGTTCCTGGTTTGCTAATTATTGCACACCGATTCTATAAAACTGTCGATTTTAGCAAGTTCGATTTTTAAAACAATATTATACTATAAGGTAAGCATTTATATTATCTCCTTTAAAAACATTTAGCTTTGTGTTTGGACCATTTTTTATTCTAAGAATCCATAAATTTGTACTTTTGCTTTCTGTTTGTTTGTGTCTAAATTGAAGAACCTATATTTTGTTATGAAAGAGACATTTTTGTCAACTTTATTTTAGCTTTGGTATTAGGTTGAATATGTTAAATTGGTTATTAATTTGGTTTTTTTATTAATTAGTTAAAATTAGTTAACGTTGACAAGTTTATATTTATTTAAATTAGTTTGTAACGATTTACAATTTTAAAATTAGTTTAGAGATCTGTTTGTCAACGTTAACTAGTAATGTAACATAATAACAACAAAACATAACTTAGTCTAGAAACATAACTTAGTAGTATTGGTTTTATAATTCAAACTCTGCAATGCTGAACCAGATGCTTCAACATCTGTCCTATCAGATGTTCTACACAATGTTCTAACATTGTTCTGATTAGGCAGTTAGCAGTTAGTTAGTTGTTAGTTGCTAGTTGTTATGTACAGTTGTCATTCAGTTAGTGTTTGTTTGTATTAGGTAGTTATGCAGTTGCTTGCATTTGAAGCAACCACCTATTGTATATAAACAAATGAGGCTCTTTGTGGAAGAATAAGATTTTTACTTTCCCTTTAATCACTTTCTATACTTTTCATAGTTTTCCATCTCTCTCAAAACTTCATCTCCTTCATTCTTTGTTCAAAGGGTTAGAGTGAATAACCAAAGAAGTAGTTGTAAGGCATTTTATTTTTAAAAAAACTCCACATAATAGTTATAAAGAATAATTAAACCAAAAAATATATGACAACTTATTCGACAAGATTAATCACAATCGATAATCGTAAAGATATTGACACGATAAGATGTTTAGAGCTAGGAACTTGATATAACATTAGTTCTTGTACATGTAATTAAAATATTGATAAACATATAGATAAAAGATGCATGTGGAACAATATGATAAACATATATGTCACATATTCTCCTATATGATGGTCCAAGATGTTTAACCAATATATTTATAAACTCGACCAAATCTGTGAGTGAAAACACATATACGTAAAGTCATTACAACCAACTATTACAACTACCCAACATAAATTCTTATTCTGTATGTATATAGCACCTTCGATTAGAGGAATCTAAAGACATCTTAGTATATGTTTTTGGGTCATATCCACTTGTTAATATATTTTAATATAGAAATTCTCCATTTAATAATACAAAAAATTTAATGTGTAATTAAAAAGTTTATAATTATAAAATTTAAAAAGAGTATAGGTCCCTAGATATCCATAGGATATGCATATGTTAGAAATAATATAAAACCATTGATATAGCTCTTCCTAACAGCTTAAGCTTTTGGGATAATCGGTTATTTGATATGGTATCAGAGTCTATCCTAGATTTATTGTTGGGCTTCCCGCATCGTCCACGCTTCAGGCCCATTGGGCCCGAGCGTGAGGGCGTGTGTTGGAAATTCCGCCTTCATTGCGGTCCGCCCCCATCCGCCTAATTGTGGCATTTGGCTTGCCTTCATTGCAGCCTCCAACACCTTCATTGTGTTGGGTGTGAAGGGGTGAATTTAGTCTCACATTGCTTAGAGATATGGCCTGTGTAGCGTTTATATAGCTTAGGCAACCCTCACCTTACAAGCCGGTTTTGTGAGGATGAGTTAGGCCCAATATAAAATTTGATATGGTATCAGAGCCTCTATGACTAAGTGGTCTAGAGTTCGATCCCCGCTCCCCTCACTTTCTAATTAAAAAGTGGAATTTAAGCATATGGTAGGTGGGCCTATGCATTACCCACGCTTCAAGCCCAAGTGGGCTCTTGCGTGAGGGGGCGTGTTAGAAATAATATAAAACCATTGATATAGCTCTTCCTAACAAGTACAAAGTTTATTATCCACGTAGATACAAAAATTGGTGCGGGTATTTTTTTTAAACTGCATGTATTAGAATATGGATACTATAGTATCCTACCTTTGCCCTCGTCTCTATTAAATAAAAATTTATATTTATACACTTGTTTACACGTAATATTAAAGATATGTGTGTGTGAGCGTGCATGCGAGCGAGCATACATGCGTGTATAAATTATATAAGTAATATGTAAATAAATTTTAACATAGGCATTTGTGATGATTTTGATGGTGAATCTTATCAATATGTTGAGAAATGTGATAGAAAAGAAAAGGAAGAAAGAAATTTGAAAGAAGCAAACATATCCAAATGTGATAGAAAAGAAAAAAGAAGAAAGTGTGGAAATTAAAAGTGCAAGACAAGTAAAACACCAATTTATTAAGTTTCACTCAACTTTCATTAGTTCTAATTAACATACGCACAACATTTGTGATCCTCGGTGGACATACAAAAAAAAATTGGCTATCTTGTATTCGATTGACTTTTACTCGATTAACCTTTAAATTACAACCCACCTATTTAATCCCTCAATGCATTTTTCATTTCATTAAGGAGGATGGTGGCACGCGCGCGTGCATACATACATACACAAAATCTTTATATTTGTGACGACCTCTTAATTAATACTTTTGCAAAATCCTTCCAATTTGAAGGAATAATTAGGTTGTAATGTAATTCCTTAACTGAACTTGTCAATTCATTCATCCATCCGTGTTTAGTTTGGAACAAATGCCTACCTAATAAATATTAAACATGATTAACTCACGCAATATTGGAATATAAATCGATTCATTCTATTCAATCAAATAATAATATAGCGAAAGAGAGTGAGTAATAATATGGCAAACAAAATAGCTTTTGGGTTCTTCCTCCTTAGTTTCTGTGTGGTCATCACAATACCAAAGGGTATGGCAGTTGATACCTTTGTACCAATTCCATACTACACATGTTGGATTCTTAGAAATGTTTGAGGGATCCAACATCCTGTGCTAAGTACAATGAGGGACATTCCAACTGCTCGTGATCAATCCACCCCTAGCTACACCTTCATAGTGTCTCTTATCGATCTATATGTGTGTGTGCGCGCTTGCCACATAATACTTGAGATAATATGTTGGATCAATTACACACTAAATGTGAAACAATAGTAGAGGAAAAATGGAACAATCATTGCTTCTTTTGGATTTCTTTATTCATTTTATTTTCTATGTCATTTTTCGACATATTATCTTCGCACTTTCTTCTTTTTTTGTTTCTATCACCTGATTCGATAAGATTCACCATCAAAATCTTTAGAGTTTAGGCCTATTTTAAAATTTATTAACTTATTAATTATATAATTTATGCACGCATGCACACGCTTTTGCTCACACACATATTATATGCATGTGTGTATACACTTATATAAACTTGGTGAATCAATTTATACTACTATTCATTATGTGACTCCATTTCATTTACATTTGCGTGAGTCAATTTGAATATTTGTGATGTCATGTGAACCAAATCAAATAAATTATTATTTATTTGGAAGGTTTCTCTTTTTAATTGATTCTTTTGTTTCCAACTATATATACATATATCATATATGGATGAATGAATAAGTTAAGTTAAGGGATTAAAACCCACACATTTAATCCCTCAATGCATTTTTTCATTTCGTTATGGATGATGGTGACGCGCGCATACACGCATACACACATACAGGAGTTTGTTAATTTAGATTCACTTCAAAACATAAAAGTTTAAATTAGTAAGGTGCACCTTTTTACTTTGGACAAAAAACTCTTGACATTTAGTTATTTTATACTAGAAAATTGAGGGTTAGTTAGGTAAATTTTGTTAAACGTCGTGCACCTATTTGTTAATTTACACCCACTTTTATAAAACAATTTTATGTTTTTTTACTAGGAAAATGTTGTTTGAGAATTTTAAGGAAGGATAAAACATGTTTTGCTGTTTTTTTATAAAACTCCAAAATCGCCCTTTAGTTTGAACTTATTTAAAATAGTGGAAGGGTATTTTTAGTCATAATAGAAAAGGTGCACCTTGTTAATCTAGACCTCATGTTTTTAGGTGGTTCTAAATTAGCAAATCCCTATATATATATATATATGATTTGGTTACTAACTTTGTATAAATTTTTTTATAAAAATTAATTATAAATGTATCATTTATTTTATTCAAATTAACTTGCCATTTTATATATTGATTCTTGCTTGTATTTTGTTTTTCAGTTTGATAAAAAAACCTATCAAGCTGCGTTGATTATTTCAAACAAAAAAAAGTGTTGATATTAAGTGGGCAAAATAAATATGTTGAGTATCAATCAAAAGTAATATTTAGTTTTTTTTTTAGATAAAAAGTAATAGTACTTCATTTGTACCAAAAAAATAATAAAGTAATAACTCAAATTGGGCTTCGGTAACACTGGCCCATTTCTACATTTTAAGCAGCTAAATTTTTCTCTCCGCTCGCCTGCCCACCCCCCAGGTTTCCCTTATACTCGTAATTTTTTTTATACCTGGTACATAAATTTGGAAAATACAAATCGAACTTTTCAAAGTTTGGAAATTTTTTTCCGCTCGCTGGGTTTCGGAAAACGTTTTCCGAATTTGTGCTTTATACCAATAGGTTATTTTCCATTGTACCCCACTTCTTCTTCACCAATACCCAATCTAAATCTTTCTCCAAAAGTTTGTGTTTTTCCTTGGAGTGGTGGATAAAATCAACATTGGAACATTGACTAAGATTTTCTACACTCATTGAGGCTTAAACATAAGGTAATCTTTGTTTTCAACCGTTTATTTTGTGCATTCGTAGCTGCTTCTTTTGTAGCCCTGACATTGGTTTTGTTCATAAAACATTTTCAGAAGTTTGTGCTGAAAAATTCGAAAAACGCGTTTTAAAATTTTCGTTACTTACAATAGTTTTCAAGTTTTGTATGTTGACTGCATTGTTTATGTCATTTTTATGTTGTTGATGTGTTGTCAACTTTTTGTAGTTATGGCTGGTGAATCTAAGCCTCCCAATTTTTTTTTGAAGTTTGGGGTTGCTAAACCCCAAATTGATAATCTGGATGGTGATTCGAAGCCTAACAATTCTCAACTTCCGGTGATAGTTGTTGATACAAGTCGTCAATTTGTGACTGATAAAACTTATAAGAATCGAAATGAGTTGATTTATTGTGGTCACGGCGAAGCTGCAAAGTTACGATTTACAATTGTAATAATTGTGTCCTACGATATCGGTAGGAGAAAACAATTTTTTGCGTTGGGTTGTGAAAGAGGTGGTGTGTACAAACCAACCAGAAAGATGTTAAAATATGAAGAAACGAGAACGAGAAAACATGGATGTCCATTTAGGCTCCGAGTTATTTTCATGTATCACATGAATGACATCTTACGGTTGTGTCCTCCATAGCCTTCTTCTTGTTGCGGTTCTTCATGTTCTTCTTCATGTACTGGTGGTGGTTGATGTGGTGATGGTTGTTCATGTGGTTCCTCAACCCACTTTGCACCATCATTCAGATATTGATCTTCATCAATATACATAGGTTCAAGTGGTATATGAACTTTTGCTCGTCGTAAACGTGAACCACCGGCTGAACATTCCGCTTCAGCATCATGTGTTCCTTGCACCAGAGGTGTTTCTTGCCCACGACAGCCTCTTTTTGGAATAGGAGGAACATTACCAGCAAGCTCTCTACGAGCGGATCCCCTATCATGTCTGTCTCTACCTAGGTAATGGTCGTATGGGGGTTGAGCACTTGGTGCATGCCTCGTTAGATTTGTTGTTAAGACAAAACTAGTGGACATTAAAATATGAATCTGAACAAGTGATTGGAAATCCTATTGGAAGTGTATGTCCTCAAAATCGACGTAATTCATTTAGCAGATGTTAAAAACCCCCGCAAATTAACAACTTTTGTGTAGTGGCCACCATGTGTTACAGACACTGATTTTGCTTCTTTTTTGCGAGATCCATTGTTGCCCTTTCCGGCGTGCTCAATTTTTGCCGAAAGTCAGAGGGTTGTTTTTAAGGGTAGATATTGTCGTTCATGGCATCTTTAAGAAGGATTCACGATAGACCCTGTATGTTTCCAATCAAAATCTGCGATCTCATGTTCTGGGTGAAACATGTAGTTATGATCAAGTTACAAACTAAAACAGGGCAAAAACTGTAGCAAAATAGTGGAAGAAAAACACCATTCACGCTTAAAGTTTAGAACAATGTTCCAAGCGGTTAGTTTGTTCCTCTAGGTGCTGATTTGTGGGAAACCACTCACGATCCGGATTCATCAAGACCAGTCTCGGCCTGATAATGTTCGAAAGAACTAGGTGTGTGGATACACCGTGTTGGCGGTAGTGTCGTTCGTCGTGCTAAGCTGTTCATTGGTAAATTTGGAGACTCGTGTTCGTGGTGCTCAGTTCAGTTGATTGACCATCCCTCGATCTGGATTTCTAATGGTTCTAAGTTTCTCTGTGGATGTTCAACAAATTTAATTTGTTTCATTTGAAACATAGGTTGATATTTTAATATATGTATCATTTATTGATTTCGGACTACATCGCTTGAAAAAGCATCATCACTTGCTGCTTACTGCAGGGAGTAGTGAGTACGTGAACCGTTTTCGTGTTGATTGTCGGTTCATTCGCCTCAATTTTCTAGGACTTCTATTTGGTCTTTTAGAATTAACTAGAAGTTGGTATATTTTACTGTCATACGTGCTTTTTTGTAGACACACTGGGTTAAGTCTATGTCTCCCAATTTTTGTATATATTTTATTTTCTTCTTTTTAATGATAATATGAGTTATAGGCGGAGGACGAGGAAGGACAGAAATGCCAACAAAGTTGGGATGTCTATCCCTACCTTAATGTCTAGATGCTCTTAATTTATAAAAAATAAAATAATCGAACGATATAAAGAAACATAGGGTGGGGGAAGAGAAAAATTCTAAGCAGTTAAACAATCTAGCATATGATCCATTAATTTTTTTTCTTTCTGAAAATTATGAACCGTTGAATTAATTAATACTATATCTATAGTTGTAAGATGACATTCACTATCTTAAACTTTTGCATTATAAATACCACCTACAAAGTCAGGCATGAGTTTTTTCATTTTAATTTAGAGTTCGACCGAAAAATAAATAAAATTGGATAAAATTTATTGTACTCTAAATTTAAGTTTGAATTGTCCTGAACGATTTGTTTTTGGGTAGAGTTAATGACTTAATTGAACTCAATCTCTTATCTATTTTGAGCATGAGTGATGCTATAATTCTATCTTTTATTTTGTAAAAATAAAACAATATAACCAGCCATATTGGAAAATTGCTTTTTAGGCTCTCTGTAGTGTTCTTAGGCCCCCAAAAATTCAAAAATATCCTTGATTTTTTGGATCCAGGATGGTTTAGAAGGTGCAATCCGAAAAAACTAATTTTGGAACGTACATTCCAAAATTAGCTAATTTCGGATCATAACTTCCGAAATATAAAAAAGATGAATTCTTCGTTACAGATATTATGTGGACGTGTACCGGTACACCGCTGAGGTGGTTAACGAGTGGCAAACATTTAATGTTGATTTTGTTTCTTTATTAAGTTTTTTATATTAAATACTACTTTTTAATATTTGCAAATGTATCATTTACATAAATAAATCATCAATCATGTTCCGCAACAAATCTAACCATGCATCAAATCTTTCAACCTAAATTTTCATTTTTTTTTTAAGCAAATGTTTTTTTACAAAGATTCAAATATGTTAATATTATTATAATATCCTATAAAATTATATGATTTTAGTATTTTTTTTAACCAATGATATGATTTTAGTATTTTAACAACATATGTTACTTTCTTTATAAAAAAAACGTATTACTTTTACAAATTTATTATTATTATTATTATTATTATTATTATTATTATTATTATTATTATTATTATTATTATTATTATTATTATTATTGGATCCAACTAAGATTTTAATATTTCAATATTTTTAATTTTATTTGTTTATAAAGTTTAATATTTATTGTTTATAAAAAAAAATTATATTAATCTTTATAAAATAACTAATAATAATCTTAATTATTAATCTTTATATCCACCTTGCGTATAGATATTTAGAAATTCTAATTTCGATAATCTAATGGTTAAATCTGAACTAACTGAACGAACAGTGAACTAAGAATCTTAGTTCCTATTAAAGGACGATTAAATCTCAACTAATTCTATCGACCGTGATTTGTCAAACAAAAACTTCTACCGACTGTGACAAATTAGGAAATCAAATTTTATCTCAAACAATTCAATACTGTTGGTGTTTTGTATGTTGGCCTCATTTTGCAAAAACAAGTTCAAGCAAGATGCTGGACCAGATGCCGTAGCATGTGGGTACAACATCTGTCATGCCGGTAATTAATGTTCTATATTGCGCGCCATATCTTTGAAGATCCTCTGAAGCAATATTTTCGCCTTACTGCTTATCAAGACGCACGTTTTAAACAAGGGATTATAAGGCGGCTGCACCAAGAGATACTTTCCAGAAGATGCTACGCCATTTATGGAAACAAGTGATTCTTTCCATTTCGTGAGTGCTGGACTTTGCAAAAGGACAGCTGAATATTAAAGCCCAAGATGAAGACCTAGCTCATGCTAACTCAGGTCATATAAATATGTGAAGACTAAAACCTAAATGACTACTGAAGCCGTATTTTGAGAACATAGTTTTAGGGTTTGAGTCTTGTTGATTGTAAGCCTTTCTTGTGGATTCTATAACACAAGCTTAGGCCTGTTTTGGTTTGTACTTTGTAAACATCTCCCAAGCTTTTAAGCACGGAGACTGTTTGTTGTTTGGTTAGTGAAACCGCACTGTTTGTCCAACTGTTATAATCACAAGGTTTGTGATAGAAAGGAAGTGAGACGGGGTCTCAAACTTAGGAGTTCATAGGTTGAGTTAGCACGGGTAGAGTCTAGGTGATAAGTCGTAAACTTGTATGTTTGCTGTGGGCTTAGAACTATATCTATTATAGTGGATTCCTTCCTGGCTTGGTAGCCCCCAGAGTAGGTCGTTGTTTACGCCGAACTGGGTTAACAATTCTCTGTGCTATTTACTTCATTGTCTGTTGCTTTTACTTGTTGATTATATTCTACTGTGGACATACGCTAGAGCATTTGTCTTAGCATTACAATTGATTACGTACGACAAGTGCTATAGCTTCTGTCTTAACATCTGTCCCCAGTAGGTGCCAGAATTTCAATTGGCATCAGAGCAGGCACCCTGTTCTGCGTGGGTGAGGACCAGGGAAGTTACTTTCTGGCATAATGAACAAGGATGGTGGCTATGTCAACAGACCTCCACTTCTGGATGGATCAAACTATGATTACTGGAAAGCCAAAATGGTGGCGTTTATCAAATCACTTGATAGCAAATCTTGGAAGGCTATCCTAACGGTATGGGAACATCCAGTGATACGTGACAAAGATGGTAAAACTACAGGTGAACTAAAACCAAAAGCGGAGTGGACCAAGGAAGAGGATGAGCTTGCACATGGTAACTCCAAGGCGCTAAATGCCTTATTCAATGCTGTGGATAATAACATTTTCAGGATGATCAAACAGTGCTCAGTGGCTAAGGAAGCATGGGATATTCTAATGACTACACATGAAGGCACCGCTAAGGTGAAGAATTCAAGGCTACAGCTTCTGACCGTAAAGTTTGAGAATCTAATGATGGGTGAAGATCAATCTGTTCATGACTTCCACATGACCATTCTAGACTTTGCAAACAACTTTGATGCTCTAGGTGAAAAGCTAAGCAAGGAAAGAATGGTAAGAAAAATGCTTAGATCTCTTCCTAAGATGTTTGATATGAAAGTCACTACCATAGAAGAAGTACATGATATAGGAGTGATGAAACTTGAAAACTTGGTGGGTTCATTACTAACCTATGAGCTGGCTGCTAAAGAGAAAACCGAGAAGAGGAAGAAGAGTATAGCTCTTGTTACCAACACCACTGAAAGTGAGGAAGTAGAAAATGGTTTTGAAACTGATGAAAATTTATCTGAAACTGTGGCACATCTAGGCAGGCAGTTCAACAGAATATTAAAGAAGATGGATGGAAGAGGCAGGACAAATGCTAAAGGCAATTTCTCTGATAATAACAGAAAGTTTAATGGTGTAAGAAAATACAGACCTGAGGAAAAGGCCAGTACTGGAAAAGGTGTTCAATGTCATGAATGTGAAGGCCATGGACACATTAGAGCTGAATGTCCAACATTCTTGAAGAAACAGAAGAAGGTTATGGCTGTCACTTGGTCTGATGAAGATGACTCTGAGGATGATGACTACTCTGAGTCTGCAAATCACATTACTGCACTTACTGGAATTGTTGAATCTGAATCAGATGATGAAGAATTGACCTTTGATGAGCTAGCTGCGTGTTATAAAGCACTGAGTCAGAAGAGTGAAAAGGTGTGTCAGCAGCAACAGAACACTATAAGTAAATTGCAAGCTGAGAAGCTGAAGCATCAGACTGAAATATCTCAACTCACAAAGCAGCTACAATCTGAGAAGGCAAAGCATCTGTCCGAGGCTTCTGCTCTTAGAGATGAGGTAACCACATTGAACTATCAGCTGACTAGTTTAAATAAACAGCTTAGACTGCTAAATAATGGAACTGAAAGATTAGATATACTGGTTGAGGGTCAAGTTGCTGGAAAACCTAAGGGTATTGGAGTAGAATATAATTATCCTAAAAAGAAAAATGCTACTTCCACTAGTACATTTGTTCCTGCTAAAGACACTTATGATCCTACTGAAACCAGACATATGCCACAGCATGTTCAACAACATCAGCCTGCCAAAATCATTCCTAAACCTAAGGGATGGATCTGTCATTATTGTGGTAGAAGAGGTCACATCAGACCTTTCTGTTTTAGATTATATGGGTTTCCAAGATGGTATAGTAATCCCAGGTACGAATCTGATTCAAGCAATATAAAGAAAGAATGGAAACCAAAGGCAAATGATGTTGCTCACATAGCTCATACATCTCTGAGAGTTTCGTCCAGAAATGATTGGTACTTTGATAGTGGTTGCTCAAGACATATGACTGGTGTTGAAAGTTATCTAACCAATGATGGAGCCAAAGGTCAGATCAAAGGCATTGGAAGTCTCATTGCAAATGGTTTGCCTAAGCTTGAGAATGTTCTTTTGGTGGAAGGATTGACTGCAAATCTCATAAGCATCAGTCAATTGTGTGATCAAGGAATGAAGGTGAACTTCACGAAATCTGAATGCACTGTCTCAACTGAAGATGGTGAAGCTATTATGAAAGGAGTCAGGTCTAAAGACAACTGCTATTTATGGATTTCTGAAGAAAGTGCTCAAATTTCCTCCTGTCTCATCACTAGAGAAGATGAAGTTAAGTTATGGCATCAAAAGATGGGTCATCTTAATCTAAGGAGTATGAAGAAAGTCATAGCTGAAGATGCAGTAAAAGGAGTACCTAAACTGAAGACTGAAGAAGGAAACATATGTGGTGAATGTCAAATTGGGAAGCAGACAAAGATGCCACACCCAAAGCTGCAGCATCTGACTACTTCAAAGGTGCTTGAATTACTTCATATGGACTTGATGGGGCCTATGCAGGTTGAAAGTCTAGGAGGAAAGAGATATGATTTTGTTGTTGTAGATGACTACTCAAGATTCACTTGGATCAACTTTCTCAGAGAAAAGTCAGACACCTTTTGTGCCTTCAAGGACTTGTGTAAACAACTCCAAAGAGAAAAAGATAGTGTCATTGTCAGAATAAGGAGTGACCACGGTAGAGAATTTGAAAACTCAAGGTTCTCTGAGTTTTGCATTGCTGAAGGAATAGGACATGAATTTTCTTCACCTATTACACCTCCACAAAACGGTGTAGTTGAAAGAAAGAACAGAACTATACAAGAATGTGCTCGTGTCCTGCTACACTCAAAAAAACTGCCTCAACACTTTTGGGCTGAAGCTATGAATACAGCATGTTACATTCTCAATCGTGTCACTTTAAGAGCTGGAACAACTAACACCTTATATGAATTGTGGAAAGGAATAAAACCTACCATCAAGTAAGTGCTACATTCTGATAGATAGAGAACAAAGGAGGAAGATGGATCCAAAGAATGATGAAGGTATATTCTTGGGATACTCAACTAACAGCAGAGCCTACAGAGTGTATAACTCCAGAACTTAAGTGATGATGGAATCAATGAATGTTGTGATAGATGATGTACCATCTGACGCTAAGACAGTTGAAAGTCCAGATGCTGAAGCATTTGAATTCTAGCCTGAAGAAACTGCTAGTATAGAAGAGTTTGAGGTAACGCCTGATAGTCCTATCACTGATGATACTATTGCTCCAGTTAGTAAAGGACCATCTATCAGAGTCCAGAAAAATCATCTCAAGGACCTGATCATAAGCAATCCAGATGAAGGTATCACCACAAGAAGAAATCAAGATATAATCTCTAACTCTTGCTTTGTGTCAAAAATAGAACCAAAGAATGTCAAAGAGGCTCTCACGGACAATTATTGGATCACTGCCATGCAAGAAGAGTTGAATCAGTTTGAAAGAAGTGAGGTTTGGGATCTAGTTCCTAGACCAAAAGGGTTGAATCTAATAGGCACTAAATGGGTTTATAAAAATAAATCTGATGAAAATGGAACTATTACAAGGAACAAGGCAAGGCTTGTGGCACAGGGATACACTCAGGTGGAAGGCTTAGACTTTGATGAGACCTTCGCCTCAGTTGCTAGATTAGAATCTATACGACTGTTACTTGGTGTTGCATGTATTCTGAAATTTAAAATTTTCCAGATGGATGTTAAGAGTGCTTTTCTCAATGGGTACTTAAATGAAGAAGTTTACGTGGAACAACCAAAAGGCTTTGTGAATCCAGATCTTCCTGATCATGTCTACAAGTTGAAGAAAGCTTTATATGGGTTGAAACAAGCTCCTAGGGCTTGGTATGAGAGATTGACTGAATTTCTTGTCAATCATGGATACAGGAAAGGAGGACATGATAAAACTCTGTTTGTAAAAGAAGAACATGGTAAACTAATGATAGCACAAATTTATGTTGATGACATAGTGTTTGGTGGGATGTCAAGTCAGATGGTGGAGCATTTTATCAAACAGATGCAGTCAGAGTTTGAGATGAGTTTGGTTGGGGAATTAACATTTTTTCTTGGACTACAAGTGAAGCAAATGGATGAGACAATATTTATCTCTCAGAGTAAGTATGCAAAAAATATCTTCAAGAAGTTTGGAATGGATACCGCTACTCACAAAAGGACTCCAGCACCTACTCATTTAAAGTTGACAAAAGATGAGAAGTAGTTAGTGTTGATCAAAGTCTCTACAGAAGTATGATAGGGAGTCTCCTATATCTTACAGCTAGTAGACCTGATATTAGCTTTGCAGTAGGTTTGTGTGCAAGATATCAAGCTGATCCAAAGATGAGTCACTTAACTCAAGTGAAAAGAATCCTCAAGTATGTTAGCGGCACATGTGACTACGGCATGATGTACTCACAAAGTGACAATTCTCAACTCATTGGGTATTGTGATGCAGATTGGGCTGGCAGTGCTGATGACAGAAAAAGCACTTCTGGTGGTTGTTTCTTCTTGGGAGAGAATTTGATATCATGGTTTAGTAAGAAACAGAACTGTGTGTCTCTTTCAACTGCTGAAGCTGAATACATTGCAGTTGGGAGTAGTTGTTCACAACTTGTCTGGATGAGACAGATGCTGAGGGAGTATAATGTTGAGCAAGATGCTATGGCTTTGTATTGTGATAATCTGAGTGCAATCAATATTTCAAAAAATCCTATACAACACAGTAGGACAAAGCACATAGACATTTGTCATCATTTATCAGAGATTTAGTAGAAGAGAATGTGGTGGTTTTGAAACATGTTGCTACTGAAGAACAGCTCGCTGATATATTCACAAAAGCTCTAGATGCTAACCAATTTGAGAAGCTAAGGGGTAAATTGGGAATATGTCTATATGAATTGTAGCAATTAGTGAGGTGGCGTGCGCTGAAGTGTTTCTCTTCCCTCCATTCAGTGGTGCACGCGAATTTAGGAAGGCAAATACAAACTTCCCATAACTACTCACACTATCAACTCCCTACTTCACGCTACATCCATTCTAAAATCAAAAACCTTTCCTATTCAAATTCTAAACCTCTTCTCTCACTTGCAACCTCTAAACCGTCTACCTTCTCCAAACACCTCAATCTCACCATGTCTACACCAACCAAAATTCCTACTCAAGAAGACTCTATCACCTCTACTCCTTCGAAATCTACCCGTTCCAAGACCAAGGAACAATCAACTGCTGTAATTGTTCAAGCTACTCCTCTCGATTCTGTGCATGCATCGGAAGTAGAATCGCGAATGACTCGATCAAAGAGTGTGATCAAGAAGGAAAAGATCTCCAAATCCCCTGCTGCATCAAAGAAAAGTACAAAATCAAAGCCAAGGAAGAAGCGAGGTGAATCAACTGCGACAATCGGCCTCTCTATGTCAGACCTCTACCATTCTGACAATCCTTTCAAATCGCGCGATGTCGCGACTGATGTTGGCGCTTCTGGCCATGATACAAAAGGTAACCCTGTTATTCTCTCTGATTCTGGTGTTAATGAAACCAATATTGTTGAGAAACCTGTTGAATTGGAAGATCTAGGTGGTATTAGAAAATCTGAGACCCTAGGTCAAACTGAGTTAGAGACTGAGAAGAATATTGATGTTGCTACTGAGGATGTTGATTCTATTGCAAAGAAAAATCCAAATGCTGTGAGTAGTGATACTTGTGTAGAATCTGAAAATTTAGGGAAGACTGATCAGGTTGAAACCCTAGAAACTGCTGATGTGAATACTGTGTTGAATTCGGAAGTTATTCCTGATGCTGATAATTCTGTTGTTGAGAAAAACCCTAGTGTTGTGCTTGATGAAACTAGGAAGCTTGTTGAAGAAGTGGTGCCATGTGATAATGAATCTGACCCTGTAGCCCAGTCTGATGTTGTGCCAGAAGCTGAAGCTTCTTTGGACCAACAGGTTCCAAATCCTGATAATATTGCAGAAGTTTGTTCTGACTCTGGTTTTAGTAGTGGTAAGGCTGACGAAACAGGTACTGATAGTAAGAAAGGTGATCAGGATAGTGAGGTTAACAAATCTGTTCAAACATCGAAGTCTGACAAGAGTGGAGAAACAAGAAGTGATGAGGATGATGAAGGTGTTGCTGGATCTGGTGATAAAGAGAAGTCTGTTAGTGAACGAAAAGACTCCTCTACTGAGTCCTCAGCAGAAGAGAGTGGTTCCACTGAAGAAGTTGAGTCTGATGTGAATAAGGTGATTGATGTTGATGAAGAGAGGTCTAAGTCTCCTCCTCTAGTGAACACTTATGGTGCTGGTGTAGCAAAAAGGCTAAGGAGCAATTCTGGTAAAGCTATACCATCTGTCTCCAAGTCCCCTGCTGTAGAATCTGTCAAGAAAACTGCTAAGAAACCAATGTATGGACCTCCTAGACCTAGGAGTAAATTTGAAACACCTGTTGTCCAGAAGAAACAATTAAAAAGAAAAGCTGTTGACAATGATTCTGATTATGAAGCTGAGAAGTCTGTGACTAAAGGTGAAGCATCTGGTGGAGCCTCAGTTGGCAGGAAAAGTATGGGTGGCAGAAAGGTACCCGCTAATGTACCTGAAGTTCCTATTGATAACATTTCTTTTCATCTTGCTAGCTGTGTAGGGAAATGGAAGTATGTTGTTCAGAGAAGGGTTGCTTTGGAGAGAGAGCTTGGAAAAGAAGCTCTGGAGTGTACTGATATTGTGAGCTTGATTGAGGAAGCTGGTTTAATGAAGACGGTGTGGGGATTGGGAGATTGTTATGAACAGTTGGTCCGAGAGTTCATTGTGAATGTCCCTGAGGATTGTGATAACCCCCAAAGTCCTGAGTATCATAAGGTTTTTGTTTGTGGTCTGCTAGTTAATTTTTCTCCTTCAATAATTAATGAATTTCTGGGAAGGGATGATGCTAGAACTCCTGAAGTGGAGTTGACTGATGGTGAATTGGCCAAGGCCATTACGAATGGTCATGTGAAGTAATGGCCCAAGGGAAAGAAGGTGTCTTCCAGCAAACTGTCTGTGAAGTTTGCATGTTTGAACAAAATTGGTACTGTGAATTGGGTGCCCACTGTGCACACTTCTGACATTTCTACTGACTTGGCACGTCTGATTTACACCATTGGCTCCAAAGTCAAGTATGATTATGGCACATATATTTTTAATCAAACCTTGAAGCATGCTGACAGTATGGCCATCAAAAAGCCCATTGCTTTTCCAACTCTGTTGTGTGGTATTATTCTGAGTCAGCAACCAGGTATTCTGAGGAGTTCTGATTTTTCAATGAAGAGGAACGCTCCTTTGATTCTGCACAGTAAGTTGTTTGAAGGGACACATGCTCCAGACATTGCTACAACATCTGTCCAGAGGTCATCTGCTGCCCTGACTAGGAAGGATATGATTACAGAGCTGAAAGCTACCTGCAAAGGGTTAGAGGACCAGAAGTTGAAGCTGGAAGCTGTTATCCAGGCCCTGGAGCTTGAAGAAGCTGGTGCTGGAAATAATGATGTTGATGATGGTGGTGAACCTGTGATAGAGGGCTCTGATGAAAGCCTCTCTGAATGATGTCGCTGATCCTGTGTTTTTCTGCTCTTATTGTTTTTCTTCTTTTCTGTCTGTACTTTGAGGGCTATGCCCTGGATGGTTTGTGCACTTACATGTGCTGCTACTCTGATGGTCTGTAATAATGTACCTCTGATATGTTGCTACTTCTATTTTCTTCCATCTATGTATGAAGTATTATGTTTGTCAAAATTATGGCTAAAAAGGGGGAGTAGTAAGTATCTGTTCTGTTCGTGATAATGCTGTGACATATGCTACAACATCTGTCTATCTATGTGTGTGCTATGAGTGAGGGGGAGCAAGTATGATATCTCTGTATGTGTATGTTTGTTCTGTTGAGGGGGAGTATTCTCTACTGTGATATATGCATGAACTCAGGGGGAGTAATCTACTTTTGTTGTGATGCATGTTGTGTGTGACAGATGCCATTCCAAATGCTAAGGCATCTTGTCTGTTTCAAAGGAATCCACTTTTACTTGATACCTGAGAATTTATTTTTCTCAGTGGTGTAGGAATTTATTTTTCCTATGGTGATTCATATTTGTGGGAATTTATTTTTCCCTGGTTTAACTGTATGGCGCTTATGTGTGAGAGCTTATTTCACTCCTATCTTGTACCCTATGAGGCTAAGTTGTGTATTTCCGCTGTCGCATGCCTCTGATGCTGCTTGTTCATTATTTCTCACTTGAAGATCTCTTTTGAAAATAATGTGACAATGTATTATCTTCTTTCTTAGCTGTGTGTTTGCGTTGACTTGAAGGAAGGTATGTACTGCATCTCTCCAGAACTGGTCTTAGTTTGTTTTAGCCAAAATTTGCCAAAGGGGGAGATTGTTGGTGTTTTGTATGTTGGCCTCATTTTGCAAAAACAAGTTCAAGCAAGATTCTGGACCAGATGTCGTAGCATGTGGGTACAACATCTGTCATGCCGGTAATTAATGTTCTATATTGCACGCCATATCTTTGAAGATCCTCTGAAGCAATATTTTCGCCTTACTGCTTATCAAGACGCACGTTTTAAACAAGGGATTATAAGGCGGCTGCACCTAGAGATACTTTCCAGAAGATGCTACACCATTTATGGAAACAAGTGATTCTTTCCATTTCGTGTGTGCTGGACTTTGCAAAAGGAACGCTGAATATTAAAGCCCAAGATGAAGACCTAGTCCATGCTAACTCAGGTCATATAAATATGTGAAGACTAAAACCTAAATGACTACTGAAGCCGTATTTTGAGAACATAGTTTTAGGGTTTGAGTCTTGTTGATTGTAAGCCTTTCTTGTGGATTCTATAACACAAGCTTAGGCCTGTTTTGGTTTGTACTTTGTAAACATCTCCCAAGCTTTTAAGCACAGAGACTGTTTGTTGTTTGGTTAGTGAAACCGCACTGTTTGTCCAACTGTTATAATCACAAGGTTTGTGATAGAAAGGAAGTGAGACGGGGTCTCAAACTTAGAAGTTCCTAGGTTGAGTTAGCACGGGTAGAGTCTAGGTGATAAGTCGTAAACTTGTATGTTTGTTGTGGGCTTAGAACTAGATCTATTATAGTGGATTCCTTCCTGGCTTGGTAGCCCCCAGAGTAGGTCGTTGTTTACGCCGAACTGGGTTAACAATTCTCTGTGCTATTTACTTCATTGTTTGTTGCTTTTACTTGTTGATTATATTCTACTGTGGACATACGCTAGAGCATTTGTCTTAGCATTACAATTGATTACGTACGACAAGTGCTATAGCTTCTGTCTTAACATCTGTCCCCAGTAGGTGCCAGAATTTCAAATACGATTTAATTGGAACGACAAACATATAGGATTCAAATGTTTGACAATATAACAGCTCAATATCAACTATTTTGATTAACTGGTACTCAAGAACATATTATTAAGTCTCCACCAATTCTCCGATAAGAACTAAGGAAATAAATTTACCAAATTGGAATGGAAAACACTTAGGAATTTAAATGCCGACAATTTAATACTTCAACATCAACTAGTTCGATTAACTATGACTCAATAAACACAGTTCATATGAAATGATTGTTAAGTCTCAACTAATTTTCTCAACTATGACTAAGGGAATCAATTCATCTCAGTCAATCAGTTCGAATTTGAAGGTGAGAAAAACAAAAGAAAGGGGTGGAGAGTTTGAATTGTGTTTTTTTTTTTGTTACAAAAGAGTGCCGAAGGCCCGAATTGTGTTTCTTTTACTAAAACTTCTTTCAAAGGTAATTAATTATCAAAAAAAGAAAAAAAAAATTCTTTCAAAGATAAATATTTTTGAATGAAAGACAAGTTAAAGGCAGAGGGAAAGAGAAAGACACAAATAAATTTATACGGTTCACCCGCTAACTAGGGTTACATCCAAATATTCTCAATCTGACTGTTCAACTTGACCAAATTGGAATCGGAACACTTAAGAATTCAAATTTCGACAATCAAATAAAACATCAACTAGTTAAATTAACTATGACTTAAGAAACCTAGTTCATATGAAATGACTGTTAAGTCTCAACCAATAATATTGTTGATTGTGTCATTGTCATATCATATGTAAACCTAACTAATTACTATCATTAAGGAATTTAAATTTTTGCTATCAAATCGTTCAATATCATCTAATTGGACTAACAATAACTTATGAATTTAAACTTCGATAATCACGCATGTCTATAACAATATAAAATGTTCATTTACAAAAATTTAGTATTTTTCAAAATGAGATGAATTAAATATGAGTTTTCTAAATCAAAATATCAAAATAAAAGTCACAAATATTTTGATCTAAAAATCAAATTTTGAGCTCCTTATTTTTGGACAAATTGTTTATAATTCTCTATGCATATTTGCAAAATACACAAATACACACAGACTTAACATGACTGAAATTACATGCATAAAAATTTAATAGGGATGAAAACATGACAATTTTTTTATGAAGATGAAAAATTAAATTTAATAATTTTGCAAAGAAAAATAAACATATTTAACCCTATAAAATATTATGAATCACTAAAAATTAACGGTATTACAATAAAATATTTACACATATTAAAATTGATAAGTTATGTATACCAAAATAATATTTCAGTTTTTTTTTTGTACAAAAAAATAAATTTATTTTAATAATTATATGTTTTAATGGTTAAATGGTGAATAAAAGTTATACTGTATAAACAAATAATATTAAAGAAATATTGAAAGGTAATAATATTGAAATATTAAAATCATAGTTGGATCCAATAATAATAATAAGTTGTTAAAATCATACGTTATTTTTTTAAGAAAACACCACATTTTCTTAAAATACTAAAATTAATTATTTTATAGGATATTATAATAATATTAAAATATTTGAATCTTGTTAAAAAAAATTGAAATCTAGGTTGAAAGAGTTAATGCATGCTCTTATTTATTGTGGAACTTGATTGATGATTATATTTATGTGAAGGATATATTTGCAAATATTAAAAAGTAGTGTTTAATATAGAATACTTAATAAAGAAACAAAATCTACATTAAATGCTTGTCATTTGTTAACCACCTCAGCAGTGTACCGGTACACGTCCACATAATGTGTACCGAGTGGTCACAAAAAAAAATGAAATAAAAAGACCATTTTGGAACATAAGTTCTGAAATTAGTTAATTTTTTATCCTACAATCCGAAATTAGTTAATTTTGGAATGTACATTCCAAAATTAGTTAATTTCGGATTGTAACTTCCGAAATATATTAAAAAAAAGTCACTTCGAAATGTACGTTCCAAAATTAGTTAATTTCGGATTATAACTTCCAAAATAAGTAACAGTTTTCCGTCGTCGGCTGTTTCTCCATTATCGTAAATCCTATTACCTCTTCATGTTGATAAAATATTAATATGTCAAAGTGCACATTTGTAACACGCCTCTACTCCTTTCAATTTCGTCTCTTCTCAAATTAAAGTGCAGATTTTTGTAGTGATGATTACATCCAATTGATTTCCAGATTTGGGTTTGTCCCCTTCGTCGTCGCTCCTAGGTGCTTCCGTTAGGATTCCTATGTGGGTGTTTTAGTCGTCGATTGATCAGGTTTTTTCGCTCCATCTGGACTTGAATTCCTTTTCTGATCGCGTTTCTTATCTTGTTTGGTTGTCTGATCAAATGATTTTCTACAATTGTTCTGGATTATTGCCCTATTACGACTTGTTTTGTTCTTACTGATATGGTGTCAATGTCATTGTGTTCATGATACATTTGTGTCTTTGGATTGAACTTTATTTGTTTTTTATGGATATCCACCCAAACCGAATGCCTGATGATTTTTTTTTAGGGCCATGTTTTGGTACCCAGACTTTTAAGAAGAGATGAGTATAATTAGTTGGAACTGTCGAGGTCTTGGTAACCCGAATGTAGTTCCTAAGCTGAAGTACCTTGTTCGTGTATATAAACCGGAAGTCTTATTTTTGCTTTAAACTCTAACTAACTCGAATAAGACTGAGGAGTTGAGATCTGTTCTAGGCTTTGATTCTTGCTTCACCGTAAATTGTGAAGGTCACAGTGGAGGTATTGCTTATTCTAACGTGCTTCATTTATCTGTTCTGTTGCAAATTACTCTTCTAATCATATTAATGTGGATGTGGTTGATCATGTTTTGGGCAATTGGCGTTTGACTGGTTTTTATGGCTTTCCTAATGGTGGTAGAAGAAGAGATTCTTGGAACTTTCTTCGACAACTAGCTGAGGAGTCTAATTTACCTTGGTGTGTTATAGGGGATTTTAATGACATCTTATCAGCCTCCAAAAAGAAGGGAAGAACTGATAGAGCTCCTTGGTTAATAAACGGTTTTCGATCAGCTGTTTCAGATGCAAGACTTCTTGATGTTCATGTGGAAGGCTACCTATTTACCTGGTTCAAAAGTCTAGGTACAGAAAGAGCGGTGGAGGAGAGATTAGACAGAGCACTTGTGAATAAGCAATGGTTCCAACTCTATCCAAATGTCATTTTGGAGAATTTACCTGCTCCAGCATCAGATCACTCTCATATCTTGTTGACTCGTGAGCCGGTTAGTAACAATAGCAGAGTTATTTCCATATTTAAATTTGAGAATGTTTGGTTAGTTGATTCTGATTTTCATGATTATGTTCATAATCGATGGCACTCTTATGGCCATCGAGATGTGATAGATAAACTTGATTTATGTGCCAAGGATTTTTCTGATTGGAACAAGAATCGTTGCTTACATTTGAGACGTGATATTGATATATGTAGAAGAAAATTGGATCGCATTCGAACCAATGTTAATCCTGCCAATGTTAAGTATTTCAATGCTCTAAGGAATCGAATGACTCATTTATTAGTACAAGATGATGCTTTTTGGCGTCAATGTTCTAAAATTTGTTGGCTCAAAGACGGTGACTTGAATACTAGATTTTTTCATGCTGCAACTACTTCTAGAAAGAAAGTTAATCGCATTGTTTCTTTAGTGAACTCAGATGGGGTTCGATATACAGAGCCTGATGATTTGTGTAATATAGCCAGAAATTATTTCACAGATATTTTTCAGAAGCAAAATAGTCTTGTAACCCTGGTCTTGGAAGTTATCAATCAATCTATATCCGATGATGATAATGCTTTGTTAACGACACCTTTTACTTGAGAGGTATTCAAGGAAGCTATGTTTTCTATGAAACCGGATAAATGAGCTGGTCCTGATGGATATAACCCAAGTTCCTATCAACATTTCTGGTCTTTATGTGGCGATGAGATTTTCCATGAATGCAGCTCTTGGCTGGAAACTGGTATAACTTCCCATATGCTCTTAATTTAACAAATATTGCCCTCATTCCCAAAGGTGATTAACAAATGCCTATGAAGGATTGGCAACCTATTGCTCTCTGCAATGTCATCTACAAACTTGTTGCTAAAGTTCACGTGAATAGGCTCAAGTGTGTTCTTGACAAGTGTGTTTCTAATTCCCAATCATCGTTCCTTCCAGATAGATAAATTTTAGACAATGCCATTGTTGCCATTGAAGTAGTCCACTATATGAAGTCCAAAACGAAAGGAAAAGTTGGTGATGTGGTGCTCAAGCTAAACATCAGCAAGGCCTACGATCGGATTGATTGAGACTATCTTAGAGGTGTCATGACTAAGATGGGTTTCTCTACTCGGTGGGTGTCTTGGATCATGATGTGTGTGGAGTCGGTGGATTATAATGTTATTGTTAATGATAAACTGGTAGGACCTATTACTCCCGGCAGAGGTCTTCGTCAGGGGGATCCCCTCTCCCAAATATTTATTTATTCTATGTGCAGAAGGTTTGTCGGCTCTTATTAGACATGCTGAAGCACGAGGTGATATCCATGGTGTTAAAATTTGCATAAATGCACCTATTGTGTCCCATTTGTTATTTGTAGATGATAACTTTCTTTTTTTCAGAGCAAATGTTGATGAAGCATTAGTGATGAAAAATATTCTCTCCACTTATGAGCTTGCATCCGGTCAAACTATTAATTTTCAAAAATCAGAGATCTTTTGTAGCAGAAATGTTTCTCAACCTGTCAGAGATGTCGTCATAACCACTTTGGGTGTGCAAGCAGTTCTTGGAACCGGAAAGTATTTGGGACTTCCCTCAATGATTGGAAGAAGAAAGAAGGCCATCCTTAGCTTTATCAAGGAACGTGTTTGGAAGAAGATTAATTCTTGGAGCAGTAAATGTTTATCTAGGGTTGGTCGTGAGATACTCATTAAATCAGTTCTACAGGCCATTCCAACTTATTTTATGAGTATTTTTCTTATCCTTTCGACTCTTTGTGATGAAATTGAGAAGATGATGAATTCCTTTTAATGGGGACATTCCAGTAGCCATAATAAAGGGATTCACTGGCTTTCTTGGGAAAGGCTCTCGATGCACAAAAACAATGGTGGTATGGGTTTTAGAGACCTCTCAACTTTTAATTTGGCTATGCTTGGCAAACAAAGTTGGCGTATTTTGAACAACCCTCAAAGTCTCACTGCTCGGTTGCTCAAAGTCAGGTACTTTCCTAATGCTAATTTCTTGGAGGCCAATATTGGATATAATCCTAGTTTTGTCTGGAGAAGTTTATGTTCCACTAAATTTATTATTAGAGAATGTAGTAGATGGAGCATTGGACAGGGTGATAATATATCTCTCTGTAACGATCGGTGGTTAGGTGATGGTTCTTTATTAAATGTCTCTTATCACTCACCATTTGTTGATCATTTATGTGTTAGCTAGTGACATCTTAAATCCCCAAGAGAAGTCTTGGAATATGCCGTTGATATCTACTTTATTTGATGAGACCAGTGTTGCTAAAATTATTACCACACCATTATTTCCTATGGTTACGGAGGATCAACGTATTTGGCGTTTGGAATGCAACGGAGATTATTCTGTCAAAAGTGCTTACAAATTTTGCAGTACTGATTTAGTTGACACATCTCATCTTCGAGTTGATAGACCATGACACCTGCTTTGGCGAATTCGAGCACCACCAAAAATAAAGAATTTGTTGTGGAGAATTTGTCGTCACTGTTGTCCTACACGTGCCTGACTCCGAGATAAAGGGATCGAATGTCCCACAGCCTGTGTCTTATGTGAGGACGATGATGAGGATTCTTTTCATTTGTTTTTTAAGTGCAGGAACAATATTAACATATGGAACTAAACTAGTTTTGCACAAGCGGTACTACATGCCTCTGAGAAGCAGTCCGACGCTGCTGCTGTCATATTTGCCTTGCTTCAACAAGTAGATAAAGACAAAGCTGGAATTTTTGTTGTGATTATATGGAGCATTTGGAACCAGCGTAATGACAAAGTTTGGCGCAACAAAGATACACCGCAACAAACTGTTATTTCGCGAGCAATGAATTTTCTTAATGATTGGAAGAACATAAAAAAAAGTTCAAATAGCTTCTTCAGTTGATGTGCAAACTGAAATGGATGTAATTAAGTGGAAAAAACCATCTCCGGGAAGAATAAAATGCAATATTGATGTTGCATTCCCATCTAATAACAACCGCATTGGTATTGGTATTTGTATACGCGATGAGACAGGTGCTTTTATTCGTGCTAAAACTGAATGGGTTGAACCAAAATGTGAAGTTCATGTTGGAGAAGCTCTTGGTTTTCTCTCTGCTTTACGGTGGGTACATGAACTCAATTTGGGTCCGGTTGATTTTGAACTAGACTCCAAATTGGTGGTTGACAGTTTTCGTCATCACAAGAAAGACTTTACGGAATTCGGTGCTATTATTCAACATTGTAAAGTTCTTTTCCTCTTTTTATGTAAATTCTAGTGTTAAGTTTGTAAGGAGACAAGCAAATGAGGTTGCTCACGCCCTTGCTACGGTGGCCTCATCTTTAGCTAGTGTCCAAATTATGGCTGATATCCCAAATTGTATTGAACATATTTTAATTAATAATGTTATAAGCACTTTTTCGTCAAAAAAATAAAACTTCCAAAATATCAATTTTTTTGGAAAAAAAAAACGTTTCAGATCGTTAGTTCCAAAACTAACCAAGAGTAATTTGGTCGGAATGGAGGGTCTTGGAGCAATATAGGGGGCCGGAAGAGCAATTTTTGTCATATTTTGTTAGCAAACAATTTGGTTAGATGAAGTCCATCCGCTGGTAGCTTGGGCCTGCTTGTTTGGGGTCCAATTTAGCATTGGCCATTATTAAATGTACCCCCATTATTAAATATTATGATATATTTTCTAAAAATGTACTAAAAATAATGTATATAATATAATAAATTATATACTATATATTATAAAGTTTTTAAAATGTATACTGTCTATAAGTATAAGCTATACTTTTTCTTTTACGTAAAATTTGCGGTTTATGATATAGGGGTATTTTCTTAATCTACCTTTATTTCAATCTCTCTCAAATACAAGAGTTTGATTGATCAAATCTTCTATGTTTATGAATTCTTATCTTTCTTGTATGAAATCATTTATACCAAATAGTATTATATTGCTCTTTGAGATTTAATTTTGATATCTCTACAACTACAATTGAAGCAGCATTGTATTTGATCGCAACTTTTTTTTTGGTACATTGATCGCAACTTTCTTTAATATAGTTTTAATTTTTTTCTTGACGAAATAGTTGTAAAAATTTATTGTTGCTAGAATTGCGAGTTAATTTTTCATTAGCAAATAATTTTTTTTGTATGCAAACGCAATGATAAATTTTTATGTAAAATTTACACACAAATGAAAGCTGATCTAACATCCAAATCACGAATATCCGGTCAAAAAAGTTTCAGTATTTATCAGTTAAATTACGAGTTACGGATAATTAGCAAACAATTTACTTAAGCTTGTAGATTAATCTATGTTTCTACTTCAAGCCATGTACGATGAAGTCTCAATTTACTAATGGATAATTAGCAAACAATTTACTTGTTGATGTCTCATTTTCACAATAAAAGAAGAATGTACGAAGCTAGCCTTTAACCCTCAACCAATTCTCCAATTCATTGATTCAAAATGATAAAAAAATATACATTCCACTTTAAACTATAAAATAGCCGACAGAATCAAGTGAGTACGATAAAAAAAATGATGAAATTCTGTGTTTTTGTGATTTTGGCATTTTCTTCAACAATGACAACTCCATGTATGTTTTTATTTTCACCACTTTGGGTGTTTTGACACATTACATGTTAGTTTCATATTCTACATTTGATTTACTGAAGCACAATACTCTGAATGGAACAAAAGCATGTTTGTGCAAAAATTATATTCCACTTTGGTTGTTTTCATTTTTAATGTCAATTTTGATATCCTTGTTTTTCTTTGGGTGAATTTTTTAATGTATTGGGAGTTATGATTTCTTTGTACAAGTTTTTTTATTTGTGTATTATTTTTCTGGTTCTTGAGTTCAACTAGTATTGAAAAATCATATAAAAATTGAAAGGATAACTGTGTCTTTAGATAGAATCATAAATCACTCTCTATAGTGAATTTTAAGTCCATTGAGTGCGGAAATAGATAACTTCATTGACTCTTGGTATTTTGGGGCTGGTCCACAATTATTTATGGGGGAGTCTAGAAAAGGCCTATATATGTAATTTGATTTGATTTTTGACAAAACATAGTTATAAATGACTATATATGGTGTGTCAAAAAAAATGATTATGCGGTTGTTTTCTATAGTACCAAATAAAAAAGTGATTAACAAATACATTAAATTCAAGTGGTTAAATCTTAATGAACTCCTTCTAAGAGGACAAATTATTTAAGAGAATCCGAATTCGATTTCTGGTGAGAGTAATTATTAGTCAGACTTTAGATATTTGTAGACGACTTTGAATCATCAATGTCTCTTTCTCCTAAGAACGTTGATACAAAAAAGTGTTATATTTTTTATTAAAATAAAATGATTATTTGGTTTTTTCTCACTTGAGCTAATAAAAAATCCTCTCATAATCATTCATTCTTAATTTCTTATGTTGTTTCGGATTTGAAGTTTCTATCATAAAGATTTCACGCAATTTTACGCGGTAGTAAATTTCAACCATATTTGAAATGAAATAGTTTAGCTTTCAAACTCAATTTTATACTGTGAAAAGATTTCAGTCGCGGATTTAAGATCATTTGCAACATCAAGTTGAAAGTGTAGGAAATATGATTCAAGAGTTATTTTCGGATGAGTTTGCAAAGTGCATTGTCAATTGCAATTTAATGATTTTGTCCCCTTCAACTGAATATATTGAAGACATGTGTATGGTCGACACAATATATATCAAACTTTTTTGTACTATAGTGTACCAAATTGAACTTGTTAATATAACATGATGAATTGTATACATCCCTTGTCTGAATTTAAATTGGATAGAGTTGTTCAATATTTATGATCTCTATAAACATTGGTGATGTATGTATCTAATCTACCGACTATTGGTCTGTCCATTTTAATATTTATTTTCTTTTTCTTCTTAAGATTCTGTTTAATACGATGACCAGAATTTAAACTCATATTCTTCTGAATGATTCATAATTAAAGTTTGTTAATTGATCTTACCTGATTAGAGTCGACCAAATGTGGTAGTGTTTAGTGGTTTTGTTCCTTTTCTCCTCTCCGGTGGAACCGTAGGGGGTTGTGTACCTGCAGACACTCCGACGGTCAAGTCAGTTGAGTTGAAGTGAAGGTTTTCCGCGATATAGAATACGTACCTTGTGAAGTTGTGGAAATGATCTATATATAGCTCCCAACGTTGGGCCAAGGTCGTTGATGGACAATAATGGCCATCAATGGCCGTCGGAAAACGGCTGAGGAGCCGTGATGAACATTGAATGTTCATCATTCCGATGTCGTACGTTACGTTCCGCAAGGGAAGTGGCGCGTTTGACCGTTGATCAAATGTTTGTTGGATTGTTTCTCATATAGACCTGCTCGACGGTCCACAAGGAATTCCTCAGCAGATTGGACCTTAGGCCCAGTCCAGAACATTAATAATGCTTTAAAATATAATATGATGTAAATAAAATATGCTACCCTATATTTTTTTGACAATGCTGCTACCCTATATTTTATATCCTTATAAAGTTAAATAATACGCCAATATATCCTAATAAAGTACACTATATTCGGATCTGGATTTGCTAAAGTTAAAAAAGCATGCAGTTTAACGCAGTTTTTAATCTCGTCCGTTAAATTTAGATCGGACGGCTTAGATTAAAAACTATGTTTTTCCAATCAAATGGATTTCAACCGTTAAAATCAAATCAGACGGTTTAAAATGAAAATAGCGTGTAACTTTATGCTATTTTATAGCAGCATATCCCATTCCCACTATATTCTACTGTTTTCTTAATACAACAAGATTTTTTATATTATACAAAATATTAAAATCGAATATATAAAAAGAACAAAAAATGATGTGAAAAGTACTTGTGAAGGAAAAATGAAATGGTGTGGGTGGGGGCATATTAAATGAATGACTCATGATCCTTCCCTAAATTCCGAGCGCAACAATGATAAGGACATATCAAATAGGTTGCTCTTGTCTTTTTCCAAACACACATTGCACTCTCTTCATAGTTGTCATCTACTCCTATCTCCTTATTTTATGCTCTACCATATCTATCTATCCTTTTCTTTTTATTATCAACATTTTTTATCATGATAAATTACTTATTTTAGACAAACCATGATGATATCACTATCATATGGTTGATTTAAGTTGTAATTAAAGGTTTAATTTGTAGATTTCTTTTTGAAAAAAATAAAATATTGTAGAGGTGAATTATTAACTCAAAATTTTGAATTCATTTTTTTTTAGGTTTAATTGTACTTTTGATAATACAATTTAGCAATTCTGATTTCGACTTTTAAAACAAATAAAAAGAGATTTTTGAAGCTAAAAAATGATATCTTGAGCAATTTTAAGAATAAGGTCCATTGGTATTCGTGGGATAGTAGATACTATCACACACATAATCATACTCATTTGATGGAATTGTTTGATCACCCTCTATAACTTTGCATGTTTCCAAAGTTTATTCTAATTATATTTTTTAGATTAATTCTTCACCAATTTTGACATGGTCATTGGTCAATGCATATATATGTGTCCACATAGGATAAATGAGTACACATAAAGACAAAATTGGAGAAAAATACAAGAGGAGGACCACACAATTGTAATTTGAGATGAACATGGAGACCCTTGTTTTAGAAGCAGTGTACTAAAATCGTCAAGTCGTGATACTTGAGCTCCCAAAAGATTCTTTTTATGAAATATAAATCTAGAACTAATTAAGGGATTCTTTTTAATGGTTTTGGAAAAACAAAGAAAAAAATAATTAAAAATCGAAAGAAAAAAAAAAATAATAATTCGTCAAAAAAAAGAAGAGAAAAATAATGTAAAATAGAAGGTAAAATTAATTTATAAAGTGGTAGTTTAATGTGAATTTTGATTCAATTCAAATAGCTTTAAAATTCAAATTGAATCTTCAAGGGATACTCAAATTATAGGTCTGCAGTATTAGAAATTTTGAATAACTAACCAATAATGTCACAAAGAAATGTGCAAGCAAGGATGAAAAGAGAAAAGTGGAATATTCAAAAAGAAAGTTGAATTTAAATAAACATACAAAAAGAGAAATGAAATAAAATAAATTTTAGATGACGGCGGAAATAAGTGAAATGTGGTGGTGCGAAGATGTTCTTCATCATAGAGTATTTAGAATGGGTGGTGTTCCTACAAATACACTCTAGGTTAAAATTAATAAAATTTCAAGATAGTTTGAGATCTTTCTCAGGCATATGAGCATGTGAGGGGTTAAGCGATTACGCTTTCCCCCGTGTGTGAGTCGGACGGCTATCTAATTGTAGTTAAGAGCATGTGAGGGGTCTGGATTGATTTTGGGTACTTTTTCCTCTGCTTTCGGAATTTAACACTATAATACTGGTTATCCATAGTTTGGTTAAATATTTTGTTGAATCTTAATCTTAGGATTGAACATTGATCTCATTCGAAACATAAAAGAAAATTGAAAATATAGTAGCCCACGTAAATTTTTTTAATAATAATCAAAAATCTTAAAAGAGTGTGGAAGATGTTGTATTAAGCACTTTTATCGACAAGTATGTGTGTTTTCCCTCTAGCTTTTAAAAACTTTAAAATTGATATAATAATGCATATCCTAGATAGAGACTTCCATCCCCTTTCCTATGTCATCTTTATAATATTTCGTGCCCCTTGGATGAAATTAGAAATGCTCATCTTTTTTTGGTTTTTTTTTTTCACCATCGGTTTAATCTAGTTCGGGGTCAGTTCTGACATCAAGTGGTTCCAGCTTCCTCCCGACCGCAGTTGCAGGGGATCGAACAGTAGTCCTCCCTACTAAGTTCAGCATCAATCACCACTAAACCAACTAACGATTGATATCTTTTTTTGGTTTAATACTATATTAAAATCGTTTCTAAAAGTACTTATATACTAAAAAGAAAAAATGAAAAATTATCTTAAATATGCTAAATTTAGTAGTGAGAGAATTAAAGAGATAATTTATTTATTTATTTATTTATTATATTTGTCATTAAATTGTCCCTAATTATTATTTTCAATTGTAGTCAATTTCTAGAAATTTTCTTGATAACTTCTTTGACTTACACCAGTTTTAAGGGAAATAAACTTCATTAGAAAACAGAATTACAGAGGAATACATACATGCAGTAGAGTTTGGTTGAGTTGGGACAAAACGGAACAAGGCCCTTTAGTGACCCATTTTGGAGACATTAAGCAAACTATACTTAACATAAAAATTATTTGATTTTCCCAATTAACCAAGAGTTACTTACAATCAATTAATCTACATTTTTTTAATAGAAAATATATATATATTAAAAAAACGAGATTGCAGGCTGTGGGGTTCGAACCCACGCGCACTCAGTGCAGTAGGTCTTAAGTCTACCCCCTTAGACCACTCGGGCAAGCCTGCTTATGATGCTAAATTATTTATCCTTTATTATTTGGTATTGTTTGACAAAAATCTATCCTCAAAAGAAAGCTGGATTCAATAATGCATTAATCAAAGGTTGGAGAGTAATCTAACGTATGGAGTTTTTATGCATTGAAATCTTGCAAAGTAAGGTGCAAAAAAATGGAACTCCAAATTTCTCAAAGTGGCCATGGATTCAAAATGGTATTTGAGCTCCAATGGGAGATGAACCAAGTAACTTTTGCAAATCCAAAATAAAGGAAAAACTTGTTGATTCATTCATCGCCATTGTAGTAGATTGGACATGCAGCAATTCGATTGAATTCATGTCCTTCTCAAATTCACTCTTATTGAATCCTCCCACGGTCAATTGGATCAAATGCGACCCTGATGGTGGAGTCCTTTGTAGCTTTGGCCTCGTTGCTTGTGGTTGTGGTGATATTTTTAGAGGAACTTCCATCAGCTAGTTGTCTTTCTTGGCTGTTTTAATTTGGTCAAATTTTTAGTATCACTAATGCTTTATATGCAAAATTAATTGGTGTGATGTTAGCTATTAGAATTGCTCATAACAAATGTTGTTGTAGCATAAAAGAATTTTAATATTGTGCCTTTGTCCCTTAGAAAACACTTAAATAATTGTTTGGTGTTTGCTTTACTCATGAATTTCATCATATCCACTGAGGGAACCAGGAAAAATTAACAGGATGGGCGATTAAAATTTAAAAAATTATAATAAATAAATTAAATACAAAAATTATGAGTCGTAAATAGCATAAAGGTTCTGTTTGACAGTGCCAAGTTTTAAATTTATGAATTATAGCTTATAAACTCATTTTGAAAAGAAAAAAAAGATGAAAAATTACACAAATACCCTTGTGTAAGTATTGTGTATATACAAAAATGTGTAGGAATATCATTTATCTTATCATTAATATCACCTATCATACCATCTATCTCTAATCTATCTTCTAGTTCTAACATATTTGCACTAAATACAAATGAATGTAGTATTTTTGAATGTACTGCATCTTAATCCAAATATGAGGTTCAAACTTCAACCTCGTTAATAATGTTTCTGATAATTACCGATTAAATTACACACTTATGAAACTAAGCATAGAAAAAAAAATTGGGTCAAGCTAAGCATCAAAATTTTAATGTCAACTATAGTGTCATGTGTCATCTACGATGTTTATATTTTGATGTTGAATTAACACAATCTACAAAAGATGGGGGGCAATATAGTCAAATTCAATCCATTTATCTAGACTTCACCTATCTCAAAATCAGACCAAGGCTCCCAATATAACCACATCAAAGTTCCCCACCACACAGAAGAAAGAATCTCTCTCTCTTTCACAAAAACAAAATACTTCCAACTCTCTCCAATCTCTCTCTACTCTCTTTCTCTTTCTCTCTGACCTTCTGCCCCTCTTTCAAAACTCACAAATCTACACTCAACCTTCTCTGGCCTCTAATTTATTCACTTCTGACACCCCCCTTAAATTTCTCTCCTAGTAATGAGTATGATCTCTCCTCACTCTCACAATTCCCACATTATAGTAATCCTCATCACCTGCTTCTTTCGTCATAAATTCTAGATCAAAACCAACCCTTTGAAATTCAACACCTTTTTCTTACTTCTTATAGGATATGTATGATTGTGACCCTTTAATCTAAAACAAAACTCTCTTATAAGGCTCCACATATATCAACCTACCAAAAAGTTTTTTCCCCATAAGGCTGTGTGTTCTTATGGCAGGTGGCAAGCTTTTTGGTGGTTCTAATATGTCACTTTTGCTTCAAAATGAAAGACTCCCTTGTTCTTCTGATGTCCTTGAATCTCTTTGGGTTCATACCCCTGCCTCTTTTCATGGTGATCTTTAACTCCTTAGTTCTTGTCACTTCTTTTGTGTTCTTTTGTCATGATTTTTTATTTCTGCGCATATCGCGCAGAAGTGCATGTTTGAATTGACGGTGAGTTTAAAAGAATCACAATGATATGATAACTTTATAAAGCTTTAAATTTTAGTATTTTTATTTTCCTTTTCAAAATTATTGTGTCATGTTGTGATTCTGTCTATCTCACCGTCAACTCAAACGTGCATTTTATAGTAAAATTTCACAATTTTATGTTTTATGAACATCATAGAGCATAACTTACCACACATGTTTCTTAAAATCATGAAAGTGGGTTTCCTTTTTCATTGTGAAGAAACCCATAACTTTTTTAAAAAAAATAGTCTGTTTAATTTTTTATGAAGAAACCCAATAGCAATTTCCCATGAAGAAACAATTAAAAAGAAAAAGTAGTCTTTTTTATTATTTTTCTACTACCATATAGTATGAATTGTGCATTTTTAGTTGAATTATAACATGGTTGGTACTATTTGGTGTTATGAATTCAGGTTCAAATTCAGTGGTTGATTTTGAGAATGGTGGTGGTGGTGGAAGCAGAGTAGTAACAGATAGATCCTTCTTTCAACAACTTGAGAAAGAAGAGAATTGTGGTGATGATGATTATGAAGCATGTTTCCATCAACAAGGTAAAAAAAGGAGGCTTTCAAGTGAACAAGTTCAGTTTCTTGAAAAAAGCTTTGAGGTAGAAAACAAACTTGAACCTGAAAGGAAAGTTCAACTTGCTAAAGATCTTGGTTTACAACCAAGACAAGTTGCTATATGGTTCCAAAATAGAAGAGCAAGGTTCAAAACAAAGCAACTTGAAAAAGATTATGGCACATTGAAAGCTAGTTTTGATAATCTCAAAGATGATTATGATAATCTTCTTCAAGAGAATGACAAGTTAAAAGAAGAGGTAAAAAAGTTAATATTTGACACCCTAACAAGAATTCGGATTCCTTGCGGTCCCATATTGCACGCATTCATATAGTTTGCATCGAGATCGGAGAATTATTTTTTTAAAATCTAAAATACGAAAGTGAAAACAAAGACGGCTTGATTTCAATTTAACGATCATGATGTGCTGACTGTATGTATGCGTGCGATTGATGATAGCAGGAAAGTAATTCAGATTCTATGCTGTCATCAATTGCACGCATTCATGAGTCTGCAGTCAGCACATCGGACACCTTTCCAAACACACATACCCATAAAAATATACTGATTTAACTTTTCTACTTTATGAGCTCTTTACTTTAATAAAGTTTGATATTTATCCCACTAATGAGTAAATGATTGAATGAAGGTTAAATTTTTTTATTAATTTTTTGTTCCAATAGGTGAATTCACTCAAGAACAAATTGAATCCAAGAGACAAAGAGAAAGAGAAATCAGAAGACAAAGAAGCTATCAATTCACCTCACAACAACAAAGATTCTATGGATTTAATCTCAATAGCAAATTCTTCAAAAGGGTCAAAAATGTCACACCCTAATATGGTACTAAAATGTAAACAAGAAGATGCTAATTCAGCTAAAAGTGATGTGCTTGATTCTGATAGCCCACATTGCAATGATGTGAACAATCTTTCTTCATTCATTGAGCCAACAGATTCTTCACATGTTTTTGAACCTGATCACTCTGATTTCTCACAAGATGAAGATGATAATGATAACTTGAGTGATAATCTTTTGACTCTTCCAAAGATTGAAGATGTTTGTTATGATGACACACATGAAAATTCTTGTAATTTTGGGTTTCCTGTTGAAGATCAAACTTTTTGTTTCTGGCCTTATTGAATTTAAGTTTGATCAAAATTTGTAACTCTGTACTAGAAGGAATAAAAATGATTATCACTATTTTCTACTAAGGAATAAAATTGAAAGGGTTACATTGTAATATTAATATTAACAAGGAGCAATTTTTACATATCTCTTAGCATAGCCAAAGTTTGAATTTTCAATTTTAAAAAATTAATTTGGAAGTGTATATAATTAAAGTTAAATATTTTCAATAATATGTTGGTTATTTTTGTTAAGATTCTACATTCGGTTTAAAGACCAACTAATTCGAGAAACAACAATTCTATTGTTCACTAGCGAAAGGTTTATTCAAAGTAAGAGTTTTTCCTGTACGGATTGACTCAACGCAAAAAATGATGCTTAATTAGAAGATTTGAATATGAGGTCTTAAGGGGAGCAGATTTCAATGTCATAAGCCTTCACAAGCTAACTAACTCATAACTCATATGGATTAATAATATGATTAATTGACACTAAAAAATATTTGCACATAGATTAACTCCTTATTCTTCTTTTTGACACTTAAATTAATTCCTTGTTATTACATGTGTTATGTGTTATAGTGTGACAAAAATTGATTCAAATTAATTTTGATTAAAAGTGAACTCCGTATGGGGTGATTTATGTTTCAAAACAAGAATTGAAGATTTTTTTTAGTTTAGCCTTTCATAATTTTCATAATTTGAGGATATTTAATCATCAACTAATGAAAACAAGACATATGCAAATTCAAAAATTTGTTACAAGTTAGTTGTGATATCACATACAAATACACTGACTTATTCTCATTAATTAATAGATAAATATGTTTAAATTATAAAGGGTTGAGTAGACATCACCAAATTGAATAATATCAATCGTGGGGCTCAAATCACACCGAACCAACGGACATTATAATCTAAAGTTCACCGAAAATGAATTAAATTTAGCTAAAAATTATTACTGTTAACAATTAAACTCGATTTTAAATATCAAAATTCGATTAAACTCGATTGGACAAACTACAAACTTTAAAATTTTAACAAAATCACCCTATTACCGTAACTTTGTAAAACTCGATCCTGCAGTAAAAATTGATTATACAAGTAAAATAAATTTGGCACAAAATGTTAAAATGAAGATAAATTTTACTTCTCATCACAAACAAAAATCCAACCGTGCACTTACCGTCAGTGTGTCGGATGTGGAAACTCTGTTTGAATATGTTGTTGTTTACTTTTTTATTTGGAAGATACTTTATTATTTACAGTATCATTATTCATTTGTCCTTCCTTCTCTATAGATAGTAACAGCTCTGCATGTTTCAGACGACTTTGAATAATCATTATCACTGTTTATTGGGTAAACGTCTAAGAATATTTGAATTAATTTGATTTGGTAACAACTGAGTTTTAAATATCAAAGTAATACATATATAGAGTTGGTATAAATTTTTACCCTAACCTAAGTTATTTCTATCATTATAGTCAACCCATAGTTGCACAATTTTTATTTTCAAAATACTATTATAGGCAAAATTTCATTTTTTTAAAGGGAAATAAGTAAATCTTATATTTGAACTCCGGCTTTTAAATATGCTTAAATGCAGTTTTATCCCTCTTATTTTGAATAAATCGGAATTTTACCTCCTTTATTTTAAAATCCAAAATTTTACCCCCTATTTTATAATTCTTTGGATTTTGCCCCCCTAATTGGTAGCTATTTCTAGTAAATCAGTTTTTTTTAAATAAATAAAAAATGAACAAACAACAAAAATAAAAGGATCAAGATGCAAACAGAACACACGACCAAAACACGATCTAGAATTGAAAGAATTCCGATTCATTCAAAATAAGGGTTAAAACTGCATTTAAGCCAATATTATAATATATCTATCAACTGAACTATAATTACAGTCAGTGGCAAATACAAGTAGCAGCTATTGGGGCTCAAGCCCCCACTAAAACAAATAATTTTTCTTTAATATTAGTATTATTATTTATTTTTTTAAGCTCCCATGACTAGATTTATTATTCACTCATCACAAATTTATCATTTTATTTGTTAACTTTTCACTACTTAAAGTTTTTAATTTCCAGCATTTTCTCTTTTAATTGTACTTTTTTTCTCTCTTAATTCATCAAAACATCAATTTCTTCTCTTCCGACCACTTTTTGTCTCTTTCTCTTGCTTTTACTTCTCTTGAATGATGTTTAGTTACATATATACAAAGAGTATATTGACAAATTTTATAATGTTACTACTAGAAATATCACCAAACATTTTCTTAATATAAAACCTCGTACAAGACCATTGTAATTTATATAAGTTTTTATGTATTGAGATTTTTCTTTGTTGCTATAACTGTTCATCTTGTAAAAGTTTGTAATATATTTCTTTAGTTAAAATATACACACACACTATTTTTTAGCCCCCACCGACGAAAATTTCTAGATACGCCACTGATTATAGTAAATGTTGCAACACTTGTTCACTTTTACAAAAATATAAAATAAACGACAAAAGTTAAAGACAAAAAAAAATTGGTACTAAATTTAAAGATTTTAACGCTTGACGACAAAAATAGAGACAAATTTTATCTTTCTTTTCTATAATATTTTGTCATTATTTTAACTTTTTGTAGTAGTATTTATTTTCATTATTTTCCCTAAAATAATGTTTGAGAGTAAACAATCAATTCCTATACAATTTGAGTGCAAACTAAAAATACTACTAGAAATATTTGACATGTGTTTCGAGTAAATAATTTAAGAATATGAATAGGATTTTGTATTATAATTCAAGGTTAAATATATTTTTACTTTTGATTATTGTGATTATTTCGAAAATTTTAATTTCTATATTCATTTTTCAACCCATGCAAATTATAAATTGTATACTATTAGTCCTTCTATAACGAATACAAACGTATACATTAATTTGTAATATATAGTGATTGAAAAATGGATACAGTAATTAACAAAATGTAAATTTTAAAGGACAAATTTTATAATTGGGGAAATAGATTTCATGTTGTAACTGTCTGATGCAGTTACAACTGTGGACCATTCGATTTGAATCAATAGATAGATTAGTTAAATATGTGTTTAATCTAGACCGTTTAATCTGAATTGAAAGGCTGTGAATAACTACTATGGGAAACTGTAGAAAAATCCCACAGCAGTAAATTTTGATCCATATAATTGGTAAAATGTTCAAAACTCTTTCCAACAAAGAAGGTAAATTTTGTGAGCTTTGACGCGACTCGATTACCTCCGGTGATTTTTTTTCCTCAAGTTTTCATTCAGACCATTGAGTGTCTTTCTTAATTTTAATATTAATTTTTTAGTTTGGATGACTAAAATTCTACTGAACCTCTCTATTCACGTAATCAGAGATCCTGCAATTGCGCACCCTGCTATAACTGGGGGCTGAGATCATCTTGCTATGTAAGATTGCATTTTAAATCTAAACAGTTTGACTCAAATTAACAGCCGCAATTAATTACAGCGTAAAAACGCATCATTTCTTACGGCAGTAAATTCATGTATCTCTATTCACTGCATTGATCTGGTCCGGTTTTGGGTGAATGCAAAGCTATATTTTATTATTAATATTAATTTGCTTATTTATTAATATTACTATTTTGCTTATTAGATCTTTAATTAACGGGTGATAGATTAGATAGAAGAAGATAAGTAACTTTCAAGTCACATCCAATTGGTGCCAATTTACATTTAAAATGTTGCTTTAAATGGATAAACAGAAGTGACATTCATTGAAGGCCGTGATAGTTGCTTTATACTTGTCCCATAAGAAAATTGAATTTAAATTATCATACTCTTAATTAGCATTCCAACGAATTAAATTGAACTTCTCTAAGCAACTGTGCTCTTGTGTGCAATGTTGAAAACAACTTAACCTTGCTACATAAGTCAAGGCTTCTTGGTGTGGTTAACTAGAACAAATTGGATTTTTGAAGACTTTTTAGCCCTTGTTAGTTCATTGAGGATGTTGACATCTCTATAAACATTAAATTATTTCAATTTTTCATTCGTGCAATTAAACATACAATAGTTATAGCTAGTAATACATCATTGAGTTTGAATTCTATTGTGATAGGTATTATAGTATATAAATGTACATCAACTAACTAACACTTTCTAAACCTTTAAACTTCTTTTTTTGGCTCTGATAAACCACATAACTCGATTCTCTAAAAAAATAAAATTACAAACGATGGTTTAAGTGATTTGAATTTTAATGGCTCATCAAAATTGAACGGACTTTAAAATTGAGAGAACGCTGCCGTAAATTTGTATGAATCATCCATCAATATATTCATACTGACAACAATAGTTAAGCACACATCTTTTTAAAGTATAAAAAGATGTAGTTAGTTGTTCTAGTTATAGTTAGTTAGTCTAGTTAGTCAGCCTATAAATAGGCATTGTCATAGTCATTTGTAGAATAACTTTTCTCATTTGTAATATTTTACTTCATCAATATTATACACTTTTGAGTTATTTTCTCTCCTCCTTTCATGGATGTCATGTTTCTTAACGGTTATCAACTATGCAAATCTCAATCACCCCTCCAAAACTTTTTGTGCAACCAAATCAAAACATGCACATACTTGTAAATTTAATATAAAATTAGCCAAAGTTCAAAAATCAGAGGATGAACAACTTTTTCATTCATACAATTTTATTTGGCATTATCCGTCTGATTTGCAAGTAAAAGAAACCATAATAATTTAAAAATTTGACTGCGAGATAAATTAAAATTTGACAAAGGATTATTTCACCAATAAATTGAACTAGAAAATCTCCTCAAACAATAAGTCCTTTAATAAAATTGATTAACTACTTAAACTCTATATCTTGTTCCGCTCATACAATTCTATCCGATTTGAAGAATTGATATTTTCATTTTAGCATAATATCCTATATATATTATTTATAAAAGGATAAATAAAAAACATACCCATGCTTTTGGTTTCTTCATGAAAAATTTGTCCGTTGTAGAATATGGTACGTTGTTGAATTTTGATTGGCTAATAGAAAAAGTCTATGTAAATTGTAAAGTGTCCCACCCTTTAAAATATTATCTGTATTAATATTTTACTCAATGTGTTGCATCACACATTGACAAGTTATAAATGGAGGCACCTTTCAGGGATGGCCCCTTGTCTTTCTTGACGTTATTCACGTGAAAATAAAGTTTAAGCTAGAAGCAAGACACACACACACACACACACTCAACTCAAGTAACTGTAATTACTTAATTAATTGATTAATTAACATTTCTATGTTTGGAACCTAATAGTACGAGAAAATAAGTATAAAATTGGAAATAAATAAACACAAGTAACATTTCTATGTTTGGAACCTAATGGTTTGAAAAAAGTATGAAACAATCATTTATTTAATTTTTGGTTTATAACCGTATGGTTCCTAAGGAAAAGAGACTCTAATTGTTTAGAGTTCGGCCGCGAGATAAATAAAGTCTGATCAAGAAATTGTTCCATTCAAAAATCGAACTCGGATTCTTCCCAAATCTGTACTTTGGTGAAACTCGTTATAATTTTAAAAAACATATAAAAATCACATAGTCTAGGCTTAAGTATAAATTGTGTCCTCTATTTTTCACTATTCACAATTTTGAACCTCTAATTTTTATGCACAATCCGTCAAAAAATAAAAATTATGTCCAAAAATATAGCACTCAAACTAGTTTGTTGAACTCAAGTGGTTAATGAGTTTGTTATAAAAAAAGTGATTAACAGAATTTTTTATTAGATTGTTGAACTCAAACCAAATGACAGATTATTTAACAGAATTTAAATTCGATTTATGAATGGGACAATTTTTTTATCAGAAAACCAAATTTTGAATTACTAAAAATTGAAAGGTTAAAACTCAAATTTCGAATTATTTATACATCTTTTTCATCTCAACAACTAATTATTTAACTTAACCCTCAAATTAGTTGTAGAAAAGCTTTAATTTTTTTTAGAAAATGGCAGATTATAATGATAGATTTAGAAATGAAATGACAAAAATTGTGAATTGGTAAAAATGTTGGACTAAATATGTATTTAAACTTGTGTAAAAATTATGTTGATGTTCATGTGCGCATAATTGATTTATTGGTAAGAATATTATGTTTTTATATACAAAAGTTGGAATTCGATCGATCGTTAGTTCAATGGTGATTAATACTGAACTTGGTATAGAGAGTATCACAGTTTGATCTCTGCAACTGTGTTTGGGAGGTGACTATAACCACTTGATCTCAAAACCGATCCCCAAACTAGATTAGGAGGTCTATTTGACCGGATACTTGGTGGTAAAAACAAAAAGAAAAGTTTAAAATTTAAATTGATAATTATTTACGTATTTACCGTGAAAGGTGAATTTCTAATTACTAAATTAGTTGAAATGAAAAGTTTGTTGATATTTTGATTGAATTAGAGTGTAGTAGAAGTTAACTGAGGAGTCAAAAATGTCATACTCTTATGTCTGAATTTTCAAATGTCATATTGCTTTGTAGGCTAAAACAGCTAAGGTCAAAAGTTTTATGTGGTCCTCAAAAGAGGAACACTGTTGAATTTGCCATTTGATTTTTTTGTGAAAGTGATGTTATATGAAGCTCTTTGGTGTCTTTTTCCTTTTTCCTTTCTAGCTTGCAATTTAAGATCAAAGTTGAAGCATAAGGTTCATTAATTATCTTTGTCATGATTATATTGAGTACCATAAACGAGTAAGGGCAGTGTCTCATTCCAGGTGTACTTAAGAATCATTTCTGGGTTTTGGCTAAGAAAGAAAATTGATTGATATCAATTTATTATTAAATGAATTATTCAGAAGCTTGCTATGGAAATGTAATGATGGGTAAATGTACAATGGCAAATTTGTAAATTTGTGCGAGGACAATAAGAAAGTGATAGTCTTGTCATAAAGCTCTTTTTTTTTTTTTGGTAGAAGAAGCTCAATCTTCTTTATTTTGATGAAAATGAATGGATTGTATAAGGTACACAAGGGGGGAAATTGGTTGCTGGTATGGTAATTGGTTTTTTTTTACAGTTGGTTAATAGTAATTGCTTTTATTTTACTTTTTAATATTTATGTGAAAGATTGTCCAAATGACATATTTGATGGCGTTGTAGATGAAGTGTCAAATACTTGTACATTGTGAAGCATTAGGGAGTTCAAATCGTGACCATATTTGAGACGATGTGAGTTTATTCTGTTTCTAGAGTTTTATCTTTTAGGGGAGTCAAAGGAGCACAAAAAGAACAAAGAAGTGGAGCGCGACAATGAAAGAAAGGGTTTTCTCTAAATTAAACAAATACTGGTACTAAAATTGTCGCTTTTTAATTAATTTTGGACCGGGGTTTGAAAACCCTCGCTTAGAAGAAAGTTTCTCTCCACACCCCCCTCATATCTTTTTTACCCCCACACCCCCAAAAAAGTTCGGAAAATACGGTCCGAACTGTTTTCTAGTGTGGGTAAAATTTACACTGAAAAAAATTCGGATAATAGAACCCGATTTTTTTTATGGGGGAAAAAGACATGTGGGGGGTGGGGAGAGAATTTTTCCCCTTAGACACCCCCTCCCCCCACAAAAGAGATTGTTCTCCTTTCACTAAGAACTTAATCCACTAATAAATGTTTTTCATAGTGTTGAGTATTGTTCCAACCAAACCCACATGTGTGATTTTGATTAGGTACATCGAACCGCTAGAAGTTATATAGTCCCTATAGTTTTCGTAACAATATTAATACAAACAAGCTTTGTTGAGGAATCTAATTATTGTCAATGTTTCTCTAAGAAATTTGTTCAATACAGTGTTATAGCCACTATCGAGCCATTTACAGAAGTGTGGGTACTTTGTACTTAAACTGTCACAGAGTGTATTTACAATTTCTAACCAATATTAATCCAGTTTTATAACCCTTATTGTTGGGAAGATTTATGTCTAAGTTGCGGGGATACCTTGATGCTTCTACTACATTGGTCAAAGATCCTAATTACCGTAGGTTAGCAAAAAAATGTAATCCCATTAATGTAAATCCATTAAGATTCACAATTACAAAGATCTTGACCTTATTGTAAAAGTCTTGAATTGAAGGAAAATAAAAGAAAATCTAAGAAACCTAGGAAAATTATATATAAGGAACAGATATGGAAAGCAGAAAACGATTATGGAAAGCATGTAACCATTAAAAAATCTGTTTCAATCCAAAAAAAACTTCCAACTCTTTGAATTACCAATTTCAATAACCAATATCATCCCGCCCACGGAGTGGGAGGGGTATCACAAATTTATTTATTTGATGAAAAAAATTGAAGGTTCAAGGAGTTGAGGGGTAGCACTACTAGTTGTGTTAAGGATTAAAGGAGTTGAAGATTCAAGGCTCAAATCTTGGTAAGGAAAAAACAAAAATATAATATAATATACTAACAACTAACAATTTGTCATTAAAAAAAAAATCATCACGCCCACAATCTCACATGAAAAACATAAGTAACACTAAGATTCTTCACAAATCCTATCACACGCGACTAAACCTGGACAACCAAGAGCTGCCCCATTTGAGAAAATCTTTTCCAGTCTTGACATATTTTCTAATTAATAAAACAAAAACCATAAACTAGGGACAGATCCAGACATAAAATATAGGTGTGGCTAAATTGTACTAAATATAAAGAATATATTAAATAGTGCATAAACTATTAATAGTCCATCAATTTGATTTACTATGTATATTAAAAAAAATTGAAAAATCCGGTGGGGCTAAAGCCACACCTCACCCAACATGTATGATGTATCCGCCCCTGCCATAAACGTAATTATAAAAGATTCAAACTTAAAAGATTCAAACTATTTTGTTAGCCGAGATATATATGAGATGATTAGATAAATGTTTTTTTTTCTTATGAGAATGATTTATTTTTTGACAAGGTGATTAGATAAATGATAGATATATTAAATGATTGTGCTAAGAGAATGAAGGATGATTAATTGCATGGGCAAGCTTATGTTATTTTGTGGACCTTTCCAAATTAAAAGGGTACATCAACGTAGTTATCGTTATATTGCTTTCACTTTTTATTGTGTGTCAAAAACATCATAGTCCTTAAAGTTCGTCCACAAGACTCTTTAAAGAAGACTCGTATGTTTGATCAAATATTCAAATTGCAAGAATGATGAAAAACTACTCTATATGAGATTGTTTGAGAATGATCAGGAGTACTCACGTAGGGCCTCAATTGCTTTTGCTTATGGTGATGTTCCTCTCAATTGCTTTTATCCATATTATGCATTAATCTATATCCTTTTTGGATTGAGATTTGGATAGTGAACCCCCATTGAGAGAGGGTGGTACACAAATTCACATCGACGATCAAGTTAGTAAGCATCGAACATGAGAAGTATTCGAGTTTAGATATGACATATATGGCCTAAACCATAAGTTAAGCTTTTATAGATAAAATATTAGAGTTTTATAGACCTAAAACATTCTCTTGGACATTAGACGGATGTAGGTGGATTACCGCAACAGTGGAATCTTGTGGTCATGTGTTCCAAATAGCCATAATCTTGTGTGCTTCTAGGCCTCGTGCACACTATGAACTGCGTAGTTATGCTTGACTTGGATGACTCAGTCCAATTTACAGATCAGTCTTGGTTAAGTATACGTATTAGTTTTAAATTGAGGGTGATTTGAATTATTTTACTAGTAGTTAATACAATAGCAATGTAAACCTATTAGTAAAATAAATAAATAAAATGTAAGCCTTATATGTAGGCATAATTTTTGTTAAACATTATTTATATTAATATTTAGAGCTATTTAAGAAATTGAAGTTACATGTTCCGTGTTGCTAGGAATATATTACATTACTAGTATAAGTTACCCGTGGCGATGCACGGGTTGGTTTTTACTTATAAAAATATAAATTATTGTATATTATGATATTAATTTGTTTATAGTATATTAATAATAAATTAGAATAAAATGTAAAAAAATTAATAATAAATTTAGATGTACATATGATTACCCTATTTTTTAAGATGTATATAATTTTTTTTGTTAATGTTACAGTTCCTAGGAGAAATAATTGTTCCACCAAAAAATTGAAAGTGATATTAATTTCTATACACCCTAGTCAAGGATCAAAGGACGAAATCTTGAAATTTTATTTTTCTACGTTCAAAATTAAAGTTTTGAAATTTTACAACTTACATGTAGTTTATATTAAACATTCATTCATATATTCATAAAATTCTCATCCTTGTGGTCTAAGAATATAGACAAGTTGGAAAATTTTGACATTATTAGGGGACCGAAATTCAAAACTTAGATTCTCCATTTGTCTATACATTGAATCTAACCACTAATATAATCTAGAGAACTTCCACCCCGTGTATTTACACAACCCTCTCTGTGTCTCGAACTTTCGCCATCTTCCTTCCTCCTTCACAATGTACCGATCCAGTATTTTTACAGATCCAATATTTTTTTAGTTGACATATAAATATCATTTGTATTATGACTAATCGAAAATTTGAATTATGAGAATATGCAAAAAATGTAAATAGTACATGTCTAGTATATGAAAATAAACTCACTTGGGAACGCACGAAATTTTCTAAATACATTCACAAACGAAACTAAAACTCACTATTACAAATTCAAAAATAAATTTGATGCCAATATTTAAGAAACGCGTTACAAATAGTAAGAAACCTGCAAAACTTGCAAATATGCAACAATTAAAGCAAGAAATAAAAATAGAATAAACATGCAAAACTGAGGAAAATGAAAAATTAAAGGAAATAGTGAGAATGAATCAAAATAAACTATCGTAAAAGAGAATAAGAGGAACATAAAACAGATGAAAACGGTGTAATTTGTAGTGGTCACCAAAAGACCATTTATATATGAAAATTGACATGGATATATAAGTAGTTTGTGTCAAATATGTAATTAAACCCATTAATAACAAATATAAAGATTCCTTTTTGGTGAATATTGTGTTAAAAATAAAGTCAAAGAAACTAAATAAAATATGGAAAATGCTTTGTGGCACGACATACATTTGTCGTCTCATGTGCACGAAACATTATTTCATGTGTGGCTTATACATTTTTCTATGGTTTCTTTTATATGCTTTTTTCTATTTCATTTTTATGGTTTCTTTTAAATGGTTTTCTTCTATTTCATTATTATGGGCAACGGTGGTCAAAGGACCAAATTTACATCTAGCACTATATATATATATATATATATATATATATATAAAATTTATATAGTAGTATATTTTTTATATATTGTTAATAGGTTAAAAATGAGTCAAGTTGAGTCAAGTCGAACTCGTCTAAACTCAATTTAATAAGAATTGTTCAACTCAAAATTCGACTCTAGTTTGATACGAATCTTTTTTCAACTCAAGTTCAGCTTAAAGTTCACGAATAATTCGATTTTTATTATTAGAGAATTTTTTTAATCAAGAGAACCATCAATATGAACCAGATATATCAAATATTCTATAAACCTAAAAATAATTTAATAAACAAAAGTGTCTAATATTTATAACTCAAAAGACAAAAACAAAAACCTTAAAAAATTGTGCTTAATTGCATATTTGGTCCTTTATGTTTATTTTAGGTTTCAATTTAGTCCACTACTTTTAAAAAGTTTCAAGTTGGTCATTTTAGTCTAATTTTTGTTTAAATCGTCAACGTAGTTAATGGATTTACGTACGCGAACAACTTATGAGGGTACTATATGAAAGTTTTTAAAAAAATTAATTCAAAATTTAACTAAAAGGACGAACTTATGTTGACATCAATAACATAATGGACCAACTTGAAATATTTTAAACATAAGAGACCAAATTAAAATACAAAAATAAATATAAAGAACTAAAATTGCTATTAAACAAAAAATTATCTACCAATTTTTCCTGAAGAGTTAAATTAATTAGTAAGATCCTTATCAAAATTAAAATAAAATAACTCAATATACTATCAAAAAGGTAGAGGCGGTCGTGCATATTAATTCTCGTGCCATGTAGCACTGCTGATAAAATATTTTCAGAATTTTTGCCTATGAATATAATAATAAATTTAATTTTTATATTATAAAAAAAATTAATTTTTTTTTATAAAAAGAATTTTAAATTAAATTTTTATATCATTATTTCATATAGAAATAAATATATTATGAAATTCACCAATTTTTTGGTGAACATAAATCTTTTTTTTAAAAAAAAATCATTATTTTTACTATACAGTCCATATATTCTATTTTTTCTATTTTTTTTTTAAGCAAATGTGGGTGCAGATCATACGTTCGCAACACCCTAAATATATTAAAAAGAAAGATAAAGAGAATACAACAAATCGGGGAACATAAGACAAACCCAGTCAAACCACATAAACGCCCAAAAGGGTATACAACCATTTTAAGCACAAACTTTTCTAAAATTTAATGATATTTGGATTTAAATAATGTATAAAAGTTTTAGAAATTCAATAATTATACACAAACTTTTGAAATAAACAAATAATCTCATAAAAATAATAATCAATTGAATGCTAATAATGTATGAAAAAAATAAATAAATCAACAACTCATCAAATAAGAATCTTTAAGATCAAATAAATTAATATATTAGTATTTTTTTAAAAATCTGTAATATATATTATTTTTATTTATTTATTCAATTATTGTTATTCTAATTCTAATTTACATTAAAATTAAAATAATCTATATTTTTTTAAAATCTGTAACCAATATTATTTTTATTTATTTATTCAATGACAATCATAAATGTATATTATTTAATGACAATCATCTAATAGAGCCACACATGACATATAATAATTAATGACTATCATAAATATACAAAGAGAATGTTTCCTTTTAAATTTTGGGTCATGTTAACATGTGCCCTAAGGGCACATGTTAAACTACCTAAAAATAGTAATATAGCATTTAATGGATACAAAGAATTTAATGCTTAGATAATTGAATACACCACAAGTTCAATAAATTTTTTCCACATTTAACTTCTTAACATGTGCCCTTAAGGGCACATGTTAACATTCCCCTTAAATTTTTAATAGGGATTCGTAAATATATATAAATATATATAGATATAGATATAGATGCATTAATAAAAAAAGGAAAGGGTAATATTAATATATCATTTTCAAAAAATTTATTATTATTCAGAATTTTTTAACAATAATAGTTTATAATAATAATAATAACCGAAAAATAAAAATTAGTGTATTAATGACATATATATTAATGACAGTCATTAATATACAAAAGAAACTTTCTATTTAAAATTCATAGAGGGATTCGTAAATATAAATATATATAGATATATAGATATAAATATAGATATATATATATATATATATATATATATATATATATATATATATAGGAGGCCAGAGTTCAAACTCCAATTATCCCATTTATCCACCTTAAGGTTGAAATTTCTAGCCAATAGACTACTTAAAAAAATATTAGAAGTTACATATATTTATTCCACACAAAATTAAGGTTATGTTTGAAAGCAAATTAAAAAGTTTTACACTTGAAATGTTAGAAGTGTGTAAGAGTTTAGTTTTGTGACCTCAAGATATTGAATTCAATTTCCTTCGAGTACCATTGTAAAATGACCATTTAGTGTAAATTTTATTTTTTGACAAAATTTGTTAAATTTTTTCTCTTGCCTGTTTTTTGCAAAAAAAAAAAAGGCAATATATATTTGGAAAGAAAATAATAAATATATTTAACGAAAATAATAAATATATCTAACAATTTAAAATATTATTCATATTTATGGAAAAATATATTTTTCCATTGTCCTTATGTTGTTACTCATCGGCATTCTCCAAATAAAAAAATATCACAATAAAATTATCCTACGTTGCCTGGGTGTGGGTACCCGATATAGGTGCGGGGTACGGCATTTTTTGAAAAACTAAGGTACGGCTACGTCCATAAATTTATTTATTTTTTAATATAATTATATAAATAAAATAATAAAATTATATTGGTAAAACATATAACTAAATACAAAAAATACCAGACTTTAAAAGTAATACAAATCTTTCAAAAATATCAAAATATCAAATTAAAAAACAATTAGCTCAAAAAGAGTCGATGGTTTCCCTCTCTGTCATCATTAAAAATAGCGGCCATTAGTTCAGGCTCATCGCGAGAAAGATTAGGAACTTCAAGAATATCAGCTAAATCAAATAGATCTCTTCATCTCTACCAATACCCCACATTTTTGTTGCTCCTTCATTATAAGTGTTATTATTTCTCTTTCTCGAGAGAAGATGAAGTTTAAAAATAAAAACTAAATCTTCTACTCTCTTTAGATGAATAAATCCAACGATTACTTTGTTATTATTCTTTTGCAATAGCTGCTACTTTTATATTATAAACAAATAAAAAACTTAACTCATTCTATAAAAAACAAATAAAAGAAAGGAATTTTTGTTTTGTTTTTTGGATTCGTGTACCACGCGCGTACCAAAGGTGTACCATGCGCGTACCCGTTGAAAAAAAACTATCAGGTACGACGTCGGTGCGTATCAAAAGAGTACGGTACGCGTATATGTACACGGTACGGATACTCTTTCTCAATTGGAGTACCCGTGCATCGTAAATTTTCTCTACACATTAGATCAAATACATCACATATTCCATGAACTTAATTAGAATATAAATTATTTACTTATAATAAATAACTGAAGTAAGTATTTAATTTGAAGGGAGCTTCTATGATATATTGATAGATTGAATTGTACCTGTATATTTAACTTCTAATTCAATAAATTAATGATATTTTTTTATTAATCAAAAACTATTTGTCAATTATTGTATTTTAGAAAAAAATATTTCTAAGAAAAAACATAATTTGATTTTTTGGTAAGGAAGCTACAAGGGAAAGAAAAAACAACAAAAAGAAAAACTATTCACGGAGAAAAAAGGTTCTCATTGCGTCGTTTCTAAGAAGATCACAAACGCCTTATGGGGGAGAAGTATGAGTCAAGAAATCAGCATCTAAGGAGGCTCTAAGGTGTGCGAAGAAATCGGCACATTGATCCCCTCTCTAAGTGTGTGATGAAGAGAAACATTGATTTGGAAGAGTAGCTCCTTTTATTTCTTGGATTAATACATATTTTTATTACTCCTTCGCAAAAAATAATCAATTTTCCTTATTATGAATAGTAAAAATTAAAAAGAAAATTAAATTTTATTTCGCTAACTAATTTGATAAATGTTCTGGATTGGGCTTAAAAGCCCAACATGTTGAGGAAATCTTCCCCTGGACCGTCGAGCTAGGACCAAAGAGCATCAGCCCAACTTGACTTGACCGTTAGTCAACGTACAATCTCCCCCGCGGAATGTAACACCCGACACCGGAATGATGAACATTTACTGCTCATCATGGCTTTACAACCGTTTTCCGGCAGCATCTTGATGGCTATCATCATCATTATCATTATAAATATAAAAGAAGCTAAGTCTCCAATTAACCCTAATTTGACCCTCATGTAATTAAAAATGTAAAAAAATATTCTCACCATGATTTGAACCCGTGTCCTCTCACATTTACTTAGCTCAATTGCCACTACACCATTTAAATTTATTTGATATATTTTGCGTACACCAATATATAACTACGCCTCTATATTCCTAATTATAATTATTCCTAACATATAATTATAATTATTTATATTTTTCAAATCATTGTGATTATTTTTCCCAACACGTAATTATAATGATATATATTTTTTTCAAATCTTTCTTTTTGCTTTGTTCCATTTTATATTTTCGTTTTTAATTTTATTTTCAAGATTTTTATATGAAACTATACAAGAAATACTAATTTTTATATGAAAGTATTGGACAAAGTTCAGATTCTGACGTTGAAGAGAGAAATAATTTTTCAGTGGATTTTGGGTATTGGTGATGGAAGTATTGGACAATCTAATGACGCTGATATCACAATACAGATACCACATGATCTTTTAATTCCTAGCTTAGGTGATCCACTTTCATCTATTGTTCAGAGCACTTATCTAGATCTATTGCGCAACATGAATGATGCATCTTTTTTCCAAGATAGAGCTATATTAGCTCCTAAAAATACAATTGTTGATGCAGTCAATGATTACGCGTTGACTTTAATTCCCGGAGAAGAAACAAATTATTTGAGTTATGATTCTCCGTGTCATGCCAAATCAAATGTTGACACACCAGATGATATTCATACACCTGAATTCTTAAATACCATCATTGCTTCTGGAATTCCGAATCACAAGTTGAGATTAAAAGTTGGAGCACCGATAATGTTGCTCAGAAACATTGAACAATCTTTGGGGTTATGAAATGACACAAGGTTGATAGTTACAAAATTGGGAACATACATCATTGAAGGTAGAGTGATATCCGGCAGCAATATTGGTGGAAACGTTTTTATTCCTTGGTTATCATTAACTCCTTCAAATAAAAGAATCCTTTTAAGTTTCAACGTAGACAATTTCCATTTGTTGTTTCATTTTCTATGACTATCAACAAGAGTCAGGTGTTAGAAAAAATATAAAACCATTGATGTATCTCTGATACCATATTAGAATTTGAGAGGTCTATACTCAACCACAAAAGCTAGCTTGAAGGTTGAGGTTTGCACTATATTATAAAGGCTATCTTTGCCATATCTCTAGCCAATGTGGGACTTCTAACACACCCCTCACACCCAAACACTATTGGGCTTGGTGCGTGGAATCAACAACAATGGGTGGCCCAAATATGGGAGGTCTCCACAACAAACAACAAATAGATCTAGGATATGCTCTGATACCATATTAAATAACTGATTATCCCAAAAGCTTAAGCTATTAGGATAAAACTACATCAATGGTTTTATATTATTTCTAACATCAGGGCCAGTCACTTAAACATGTTGGTGTATATCTTCCACAATCAATTTTCTCCCATGGTCAACTCTATGTTGTAGTGTCAAGAGTAACATCAAGGAAATGCTTGAAGATATTGATAACCGACGAAAAAGGAGAAGATACAGATGAAACTGGAAATGTTGTTTATAAAGAAGTTTTTCGTAATGTTCAGTAGTTCTTTTGTAACCTATTTACCTAAATATAAATGTACTGAATATTATCAATTTTATCATCAATATCGTTTGAATTCTTTTTATTTCTGGAACTTTTATTTTGAAATTTTTGTTATGTTTCTTTTTATATCATATATGATAATCCACGAAACCTGTGCGATAGCACGGGTCAGTGTCTAGTTAATACCATCAAAGGCCTTGACCCAGCGCAGGGGACTATAAAAGGACCACTCCTCATTCTCACAAGGTACGCAATCTTTTATATCGAAAACTTTTGCTTCACCCTCACTGATTTGAGCGTCGGAGCATTTACAGGTACACAATCTCCTGCGGTTTCATTTGAGCAGATCAAAGCAAGCAAACCACCAGCAAAATAAGCGGAGGATAAGAAAAATAAGCGAAGGTACTTTATCACACAAGTAAAATTATCACATCCCCGTCTTTATTCTCTGCTTCGGAGGATATTTTTTCTCCATTTCCTTCTCCGCGAATCCCTACAGTTCTCGCGTGGATCAATCGACTTTAAAATAAATGGATATCAAATGTTGGATAAGATCAAGCTTTTCTTCTATAGGTGGTCGAAGGCGACGAATAGTACTTTACCTTTAAACTACCATAGTCTAATCTTTTAGTTTAGTTTGTTTAGGCCTTGTATAATTTACTTTATTGGAACTCAATCTATATATATATATATCATTTTGACTTGTTAAAAAAAAAACCCAAACTTTTACAAAAGATATTTCTTCCCGCGATGACAATTCCGCATGCCACGTGTCAACGTTCCTACTTTCGTGGCTTCCCACGTGCGACATAGAATCTAACATAAACAACGGGTGCTATGGGACCCACAATGTTGGAGATTTAAGTGGTTACGTGGCAGAATCATATAGTGGAAGGTAAAAGTTAGAAATGAAAGGTGCGGGCCCTAAGAGACAAGAGTCGCTTTCCACAGATAAGAAATGGGCCCTAGAAAGGGATGGGCTTTTTGTGTTGTGGTTTGTGAATGTGAAATCAGCTAAGTGTTATGTCTTTTTCATGGGCCCAAAGCCCACGTGCTAGCCCACGTCCTGGTAGGTTTGTGACTTGTGAGCGGATGTTATTGTGATGCATGGAGATGACAACAACAACTATTGATGCTTCTGAATGATCATTGACATTGCATTTGTCGTTCTTCTTCTTTAATCAAGTGAAGTGGCTCAATTGTTCTTTGTCTTTATATAAAAACAAAATAGGTAGAGGGATAGATGTTCGCTATCAAGCACAAACACAGACACGACACGAACACTGACATGTCAACACCGATAATAATTTTAAAAAATGACATAATTAAGTGTAATCATAAGTATCGGTGTTGTCTCTGTGTCTGATACCAACACGTGTCCGATACACAACACGACTAGTTTGAGGAGTGTCCATGCTTTGTTCATAAGTTGGATTTAATTTAGATTTTGAAGTAGAAAATGAAAAATTTGATCTTTGAGACACCGTCACCGTAGTACTTAAATACATCGAAATTACAAATACACCTCGAAGTACTCAACTATCTTATTAAGTTGGATTTAAATACATCGAAAGTTTTTTTTCCGTCTATCTTTTTTTGAAATGTCTTTTTTAATAATTAATATTTATAAAATAAATTGGCAAAATAAAAACTACCAAATAGTGACTTGATTAACTCAAATAAGATTGAAGCATTAAAATGACTAATAAAAAGAGAAGCTTTTATCTTGACCACAAATAGAAAGACACATTTACATGTGTTTGAAATTTCTAGTGATGATCACTCATATATATGGAGAATAAATTAGTTGTTTGCACACAAAAAAAAACTATTAAATTTATTCCTTAAGATGAAAATTTCTAAATCAAATTTTATTTATATTATTACAAGCTCATATTTAATTAAATGTTATTAGTTTATTTTGGTTTAATTAATAGAAACGACACTACAACATATTTTATCAACAACAACGATTGAAAAGTGATGCCTATTTTGATAAAACTGTGCCTTCGACAATGGTTTTTCCATGGTTGTTGTCTAAGGCATTGTCTTTTGTTTTGACAACGTTTTTTTTTTGCATATAGTCAATTGCAACTGATAAAAACCATTGCCGATAACCATTAAAAAGAACAAATTAAAATGTTGGCTATAACTAAGTTTACTACAAGAACATCTGGGTAATGAATATTCCTAGCAATTTTACACAACCAATTTTGCACACACAAAACAAAAGAAAAGAGAAGAAAAAAAAACACAAAAAAAGTGTGTGGATTGTGTTGGGCTTTAGCCCAAGTGCAACGGGACGTGTGTTTGGTGAAAGGTATATAAAATCGGGTTAATAAGTTTTACCTCCTGCAAAGTTGACGAGTTTTGGATTATCCCATTCAAAATGTTTTTTTAGGATTACTCCTTGTAAAATTCAGATTCCATCAATTTGCCCCTGCCTGCACAACTAAGCATGTGACGTAGAGATAATCTTGATGTGACATGACACGTGGTGATTATTTTATTTTTTTATTTTTTTTTAGTTTGCCACGTGTAAAAAAAAATTATTTGTTTTTTAAAAATAAAAAATTTTGAAAAAAAATTAAATATTTCAAAAAATGATTTTAAAAAATCAGAAAATTGAAATAATAAAACAATGATTTAAAAAATAAGTTTTTTTTTAAAATCAGAAAATTGAAATAAAAAATGAAAAAAATGATATCAAAAAATAATAATTAAAAATTTTTTTGACATTTTTTTTTCTTTCAACTTTCTAATTTTTTTAAAATAAATTTTTATTATTTTTTGAAATCATTTTTTATTTCTTATTTCAATTTTTTGGTTTTAGAAAAAAATGTCAAATAGATATTTATTTGTTTAAATCATATTATTATTATTTTTAAAATCACAATGTCAAAAAAATATTTCCTTTTTTAAATTATTTTTTATTATTTTTTTAAATCAATTTTTTTATTTCTTATTTCAATTTTATGATTTTTTTTAAAAAATGTTTATTTATTTTTTTAATAAGTTTTTAGTTTCTTATTCAATTTTCTGATTTTTTTTTTTTAAATTTTTTTTTTGCACGTGGCAATTTAACAAAAATAAAAAAGTAAAATAATCGCCACGTGTCAATGTGTCATGCCACATCAAGATTATGTCCATGTCACATGCTTAGGTGTGCAGGCAGGGGGCAAATTGATGGAATCTGAATTTTAAAGGGGTAATCCTAAAAAAAAATTTTACAGGGATAATCCAAAATTCGTCAACTTTGCAAGGGGATAAAACCCTATACTATAAAATCACTAATGATGCAAATTGCAACAATCATTTCCTGTAGAGAGCATGAAAATTTGCTCGGCAATTCTTCTATTTAATGAAATTTTAGTATGTTGTTTATGGTGGATTCTAAGGTGAGGGTTCAACTAAGTCCATCACCGGTATACCACTTATCTTAACCATTAGATCAAATAAGCATATATGTAGTTACCACACTTGATTCAAAAGTTATAATAAAGGTTTTTTTTTTTTTTTAGATTACAAGGGTGTTTAAAAACTTTATAACTGTTCTTGTCATCGATTTTATTCACATGGTATTTAGATATATGGTGAAAAATTTTCGAGGGCTCTTGAAGATCATGAGAAAGAATTTAATTGTTGTAAGTTGTTGAAACCCTTTGACTTAATCGAGGCTGTGACAAGTTCTGTAATGAGGCGTAAGAAGTGAGTAATCAATTTTTCATATCCATGATAACAACAAACTAACAATTCAACTCCTGCATATGGAGTTTTTTTGTTGATGGCTCTCATAAAAAACCCCCTTTTTTTTTCTTCTCACAAAAAAAAAAACATTTCTTTCTCCCACAAAAGAATAAATGGAAAACAACCATTTAATGATTATTACTTTTTTTTAGTAAAACCATTTAATGATTATTGTTTTTCAACAATGAAGCAAATGCATAATTATTGTTCTATTTTTAAGATCATTTCTATTGAACAGTTGAAACGGATGAATGTTGTGGGGAAAAATGTGAATCAAGTGTGGTAACTATTAATAAAATCATGTGTGCCTATTTAATCTAATGGTTAAGATAAGTGGTACATCGGTGAGGAACTTAGTTGAACTATCACTTTAGCCGTTGTTTATATCACTATGTTAGATGCTTAGATAATTTTTTTTAAGTGGTTTTATCTTGTTATTAGTTTCACAAAGTGATTATTTTTATACTTTTTAAAATCTTTTATATTTTAATGCTTCCGAATATTTCATCGTGCACCCTGATCCTATCAAATATATGATGTGTAGCCAACATAGAACAATGGACAAGAAACGAGATCGGGCAAACTTTGATTCACTTGCTCTAAACATGATTCTTGAGAAGTTGCTTGAACCAATATAATTGATCACATTTTATTTGGCTCCGTCTGCAAAATTTAGCATTTAGTTGCAAACCTTAATCATCAAAACAACCTCCAATTTAGGAGCAATATATATAATGCCTATGTTAATGATCCCTACAACAAAGAGTTCCAAAAATCGAACATTGTATAATATACAAGCAAATAGAGTGTATCCATTAGAATTAACAATGCTCAAACTTAATCTCCTAGCATTGTTCACTAGTAGAAAAATGACATATTACATAACATGTTTACATCTGTCTAAGATATGTCAGATGTGAAAAGTTATATGGAGTGATGTTTACATCTGGTTTCAATAGCCACAGAAGTGAAAAATATATGAACAACACTTTTTACATCTGATATCAATATACCAGATACAAAACTGCACGCGGTGGCAGTATTGTAATTATGACGAAAATTAGTTTTTTGGAATCAATCAATATAATATTAATAAAGTCATAAAAAAAATTAGTTTTTTGGAATCAAAGAAATTAAGAAAGAACAGATCTGTACATTTTGCTCTCTCTCGCGTTTTGCTCTCTCTCTCACGAACTACGATCGAACAACCACCGTCCTCCCACCGTCGTCCTCTCTCACTCCCAACATCGTCCTCTCTCACTCTCACCGTCGTCCTCTCTCTCACTCTCTCGAAGCTTATCTTGAACCCTAACTATTCCCAAATTGCAAAATCAGGTACTGTTCTTGAACCCTAATCCCAAATCGCAAAATTGAAGCTTTTTCTGTATATTTTTCATTTGATTTCTTTGTTTTTGTTGTTTGTTACTTGGTTTTAGCTCTTAGAACTGTTTCTTGATTTAGGTTTTTTATCCAGATCAGAATCAACTTCATGAAGTTCTTGAAACTCTTACATCTTTTCCACGTATTGTTTTCGCCGGTGAGGCTAGAAATCTTGAGGATAAACTCGCTCAAGCTTCAATTGGTAACACTTTTTTACTTATGGGTGGTGATTGTGCTGAGAGCTTTAATGAATTTAGTGCTAATAATATTAGAGATACTTTTCGTGTTATTCTTCAAATGGGTGTTGTTCTTATGTTTGGTGCTCAAATGCCTGTTATCAAGATTTCATCTTTATCCTTTCTAGTATTATCTCTATTTATTTCATGATTAAATGTTAAAAGAGACTTTTTTTTTTGTTTATTGTATTGAGAATTGTTATTTTTTGAATTGGAATTTGAAATCAGATTCTATGCTATTAGGTATAATTATATGGATTTGGAACCCTTGTGAGCTTTGTTATATACAATTGTGGCTTCTATCATCAGAGTATTCGACTTGACATATGAATTTTAGGATTTTTGAACTTACTTTTGTTCAAATGTGGCCACTCTGGAGTTAAAAGCAGCCGCTAGCTATAGCGGCGCTCTGCAGAGGCTGTAGATGCCTATGAAGCACAGATTCTGACACGGACACCGCGACACGACACGGACACGGACACCGCGATACTACTAACGTAAAAAATATAGGACACTGACACCGCTACATATTTATAAAAAATATAAATTTAGAATCAAAATATATACATGTAAATCTAAGTTGAGGAAGTTATTTCTTAAAAAAAAAATTAAGCAAAGTATGATAATATTTTACCTTTATTTATCCATCTACTTTTGAAAAAACTAAAAATATTGTAATCAAAATATAATATTTTCAATACTTTTTTGATCAATGATATTATTTCGACACATCTCTAACTCTTATAGGTATGTCTAATATGTGTCTTCGAAGATTATAAGCAAAGAAAAAATAATTTTTTTGGGGACACCTGTCCGACACGTGTGTACGAGTTTCTTACAGGTGTCGGACACCGATCAAAGAAATGTCGAAGTAAAGAAAAAATTGAATTTTTTCGGACACCGATTTGAGCTATCCGACACGTGTCGGACAGGTGTCGGACGAGTGTCGGACACCGCGACACGCCTAATCATAGAGGTGTCCGTGCTTCATAGATGCTATATAAAACCTCATTTGCTTCTTTCCTGCGGAATTTCCTGCAGATTCCCTCCCGTAGATGCTAATTAGCAAGATGCAGAGTTCATATATCAATAGGCAACGGGGCAGAGGCAGATTTTGCCATCCTCAAACTCAAACTCATAAAGTTCGGGTTTCCCCAAACCCATCCAAATTTCATGCGGGGATAAAAAGTATAACTCCAAACCCCTACCCAACGGGGTTCGGATAAAAAGGTTAAAAGTCCAAAATTATTTTGTTTTAACAATATTTTTTTAAATAAATAAAAGAAATAGAGAAAATCATTTGTTTATTACTAGCTCAAATAAAAAATTAACATATGAATATAATTTAAGAGATTGTTTAAGAGTTTCTAATTTCAAAGATGTAAAATCTAATTTTAACATAAGCGGGGCGGGTTCAGGGCGGGTTCCGGGTGGGTATCAATGTCTTTGTTACCCGCCCCAAACCCATCTTTTGAAATCGGGGAAAACCCATACCCAAACCCAGTTAACTCGGGTTTTCCCCGTCAAAGCGGGTAGGGTTTAGACGGATACCCGCGGGTATGAGTTTTATTGTCATGCCTATATATCAAATACATATATATATATATATACTATAATTGAGTAAACACTAATTTTGATCCTTAACTGTGCTAAGGTCCTGTCAAATGTATCAAATTACAAAAATTCTTAAATGTGGGTAAGACCGTTTAAACCACATAATATGAGATTGGAATGTCTACGCTTTCCTTATGCAATGTAACCAATGAGTTCCTTTGAGCTGCAAGGAATTTTTATGAGTATGAAATTGCAAAAGTGATTCATTGTCCAAATATTGAATCTATAAACGAAATATTACTTTCGAGACAATTTTTTTTTTTTTATGTCACCAGTCACCATTTTAATGGCAAAAATTATGGGTGTTGTGACCATTAATAATTAGTAGAGTATAATAATTGTGAAAATGAGGAGTGCTACTAACAACACACCTTCTATTTTCACAATATTTTTACACTTATTTTCATAACATGCATGTGTCCTATTAGCATTAATTTTCCATAAAAATAAATAATAACAAGCCAACCCTTGGCACAAGAGGTGACAAGGGAGCTATGTTACAATTGAATGCTGAACATATTGTTCGGACTATGAGGGTAATTGAAATTGTTCATCAAAAGGGTTAGATTCAATTATGGTTGGAAATTGATTCAATGCTTGTGATTTTTGCATTCAAATCTTCAAAAGTTGTACCTTTTCTAACAAATAGGTGGGATAATTTTATCTTCCTTATTTTCTCTATGACTTTTTTTGTTACAAGTAGCTGACAAAATGACTAACATTATTGGGTTATCCTTCCCTTCTTTCACATTTGGTGGCCTCAACTCTCCATTTAAGGATGGATTATGGTAGAAATAGGCTTGATTTACCTTATTTTAGATATTGTTAATTTTCTTTGGAGGATTTGGTTCATGTCCACTTCTTTGTATGCTTTTTTTTTCATCAATATATTTTGAAGCTTGCTTAGCAAGCTTCCTTTGTTAATAAAAAAAAAGGTGACAAGGGAGGGAAAACATAAAATTTAACCTATATAACAATGTATACGTTTAATAAAAAGGTTAAATATGTTTTTAGTCCTGACATTTTGTTTTATTGTCAAGAATAATCCCTACATTTTTTTATGGTGAAAAAAATCCTACATTTTTTTCCGTCATCAAAATTAGTCTCTGTAGTCTGTTTTTCACTTGGTCATCAAACGGAACGTTGACATGGCGAAGTGTGACAAATGATATGGTGACACGTTCATTTTTATCTGTTTTATTAATATATGTCAATGTGTTGACACGTGTCACCATATCATTTGTCACACTTCGCTATGTCAACGTTCCGTTTGGTGACTACGCGGAAAACATAGGCCAGGACTAATTTTGATGGCGTAAAGAAAATGTAGGATTTTTTTCACCATAAAAAATGTAGGGACTATTCTTGACTATAGTGTAAAATGAAGGGACTAAAAACATATTTAACCCTTTAATAAATTGTGGGTTGTAATATGTCGTCTTTTTCTTTTTACTAATATTATTGAGATACATTGAATTTTAATTTTAATAACTATTATGCATAACACGAACAACAATTTTATAGTAAGCCACAATATTTTGTCTTTAAAAGTGTAACTCACTTTCACAATAGTCTTTAAATATATCAAAATTGAAAATACATTCATAAGTATATATATATATATATATATATGTTGTTAGTCATTTTGATTCTAAAATATGTGTTTAGATGATAAATTTAGTCCTCGAATTTAATTTTTATTGGTCAATTTAATTCATAAAATTACTACCTAAAATGAAGTTAAATATGTACTTACAATTTTGAAATCCATAAAGGGGTAAATATGTTTTTAGTCCCTACATTTTGCGAAATTGTTAAGAATGGTCCCTACATTTTAAAAATGGTCTAAAAAAACCTATAAAATTTTCTGTTATCAAGATTAGTCCAATCCGTCAGGAATAGTCCCTACATTTTGCAAAATTGTCAAGAATAGTCTCTACCTTTTAAAGTTTTTTTTTTTTTTTTTTGGTCTTAATCTTTTAAAGTTTTTAGTCCTTACATTTTGCAAAATTGTCATGAATAGTCCATACCTTTTAATATTTTTAGTCTCTATATTTTGCGAAATTGTCAAGAATGATCCCTACATTTTATGCCACAAAATCTTTCTTAACGGATTGGACTAATTTTGAGAACGGAAAACATTTATGGGGATTTTTTTTACCATTTGTAAAATATAGGAACCATTCTTAACAATTTCGCAAAATGTAAGGACTAAAAATATATTTAACCCATCTATATATTAATGTAATTTTTATCGGTCAATTTAATTCATAAAATTACTACCAAAAAGAAGTTAAAGATGAACTCACATTCACAATAGTCTATGAATATATCAAATTTAGAAATATATTCATAAGTGTGCATGTTATTAGTCATAATGGTTCTAAAATTTGTTTTTAGATAATAAATGTAGTCCTTAGAATGTAATTTTATTGGTCAATTTAATTCATAAAATTACTACCTAAAAAGAAGTTAAAGATGTACTTACACTTTGAGAGAGAAAAATGGATGTTTGCGTGACTCTTAGGTGTTTTTGAATACATGAGTTAAGTGAATTTTCTTTGGTGTTTTTTGTATGACTCTTATTTAACTACTTGTCAATTTCTCACATCAGTCATTTTCTTAAAGTTTGTTACAAACACAAAAAGTGTATTTTAAATTAGGCTTAATTAAACATTTGGTCCCTTACATTTATTTTAGGTTTCAAGTTTGTCCTTTACATTTAAAAAGTATCAATTTGGTCCTTATATTTCCATTATGTTTCAATTTAGTCTTTTCCGTTAGTTTTTTCACTAACACTGTTTGAACTATACACATGCAAGTGTCTCCAAGTGTCCCACGTGTCTGTTTACATATGCAAACTGGCTGCCACGTGTGACAAATGAATAGAAAATACATCTAATTAAGAACAAACATAAGTTAGAAAAATCTTACATAGCCACAAATACAAATGAATAGTATTTAGGCACACATACATAAATATACACATTATTTATTTTAAAAATATTCATTATTAAATTCATTTATCTTTTCTCTTTTTTCATTCTTATATGTGTGCCTAAATACTATTCATTTGTATTTATGCCCATAGTAGACATCTTCACATAAGTTTGTCCCTTTAAATGGTAGTTAGTTTCACGGTACAAACATGAGTTTTTTTTTATAAAACTAGTAAATAAATTTCTTCTTAAAAATAAAATAAATTCATTCATGCAAATTTTCTTGAAATAGAAAGTATACACGCACAATTGGTATTTCAAACCTTTTGATCATTGAGATTGAATTTATACCCCAAGAATTACATGACCTAACAGTTGTTCTAACTTCTCATTCATGCTTATTTGTTCACATTGAACTATATAAAAATAAAGTGCCAGAGTTGATGTCCATACCTAAATTAAATATATAGTTCATATATAATTTTATACTTGTTTTGTTGTGGAGAATTTGTTCGGTTTAATGGCTCCTACAACAACACCAACTACGACAAGCAATGACAACAGTAGCAACAAAGACTTTGACGACACCAAAAGCGGCAGCAGCAACACTCCTAACGTTGGTGCAAACAATGTTTCGTGTGAAGTATGTGGTAAAACATATAAGAACGAGAGTGCTTTAGAAGATCATATGGCGGAGAAACAGGGAAACTTTGAGTGTTTTAAGTGTAAACTTAACTTTGACACAAAAGATCAAAGAAATGAGCATATGGATAGTGGGATTTGTAGCAAAAAATAAAGTTTCTAGAGTAGTTGTCTATGAGACTTTATATGTTTATGCTCTAGAATAAGGATTTTTTTTCTATCAGTAGTTGTGTTTCATGTTTGAATAATTAATTGTCCTTTCTTGTTATAGGAGAATTGTCTTATGTTATAGGAATTCTTCTATAATTTTGTTAGGACATTAAACTTGTGTGTTTTCTCTTTTATTGTTTTGTTCTAATTGTTTAAGATCAATTTGTGTGCTATCAAATAAAAATTTAATTTGTGTTCAAATTTTCTATTAGAGTTCTCTATTTGGTACACCTCTTTAACTTCTTAGTTTACCTATACATGTCTCGATGTAATTTTCAATTTGTTGTTATTATTAATTTTTTTTGTGTTATTATTAATTGATTAATTAAGCAGATGAAATTGACTTATAATACACACAAAATAAACACAGACACATTAATATAATTTAACTTCTACTACTTTTTTGTTGATTTTCATTATCATTTGACTTTTTATCTATTATCGTCTAAAGTTAATATAAACGATATTTATCAACCAAAAAAAAAAGTTAATATAAACGTTAATAGATAATGTAATAAAAAAGAAAAAAAAGTCATCAACTAATTAAAAAATTAGAGAAATCAACTATTCCAGAACGAGGATGTAAATACTAGTAGCTTTTTTTTCTTTGGTTACATAAATACTAGCTTAGGTTGTAAAATTGAGAGTTTAAACAAATTCCTTTTAGCAAATTTATCTACTGGTAATAGAAACATAGGCTGGATGGGGTTGGGTTTTGGTGCATAAGCCCAAGCTTATGCACCATGCATAAGGATCCATCAATTGCTGCATACACCCCACCCTTCCTTCCTGCACCCCCAAATCCTTGCTTCCTACACCCCCCACAGCTTATCGTACACCCCTCTCTAACCTAACTGTTTCAATCAAACACAAAACACACTTCCAACTCGCCGTCGACCTCTACATCTCTCGCCACCGTCAACCACCACCGTCATCGTCTTCCAAATCTCACCATCACTTCCAACTCGCCGTAACCTTGCCATCGCCAAAATCAAAACACAGTTTCCAAATCCATCACCATCGCGATTGCAATCGCAATCACCATCGCCATCTTCTTCAACATCATCAGTTCACTGAAGTCATCACTGAAGTCATCGTTTACATCTTCAACATCGTTTACATCACCACTGATTGTTTACTTCTTCAACATCATCGTTTACTAAAATCATCAGTTCATCTCGTGAATCTCTCGCCTTCGTCGACTTCATCTTCAACATCATTCATTCAACACTGATTGTCGTTCATCCAGTCCATCTTCAACATCATCATTCACCAGTTCTTCAACACTGATTATCTTTCATCACCATTAATCACAATGGTTAAAAGGAAACAGGTAAATTAATTTAGTCTTGTTTAAGAATTAGGTTTCACCATTGATTTTGTTCACTGAATGTTGTTTCTGATTTTGAATGCTTGCTTGAATACTTTGATTGAAATGTATATTTCTGGATTTTGATTTTGAGTTTGAATCTCATATGGATGAATGTTGTTTTTGCCTGAAACCATTAAGCAAGTATTATGGTTTCAGTGTATAACTTGCTGAAACCATAAAACCATACTTATGGTTTCACTGTTATATTTCACTTTTTTTAGATGTTTTGGATGTACTAAATGGTTTGATTGCTAAGTTCAGATCAAGGATTAGGGAATAGCTCTTATCCAGTGCATTACCATCACAAATTCACAATCATAGATATTTACTCTTAGATAGGTTTATGGAAGAAAATCGGAGTTTGGAACGTTAAACCTGTTAGGCTTGGATTGAGGACATTTTAGTGGATGATCAATTATTTTATGAACTCTTTGCAGCGATTTATATGCAGATAATTTCAATCTGGTTATGCTATATCCTATTAAGTTTTACATTTTGATTCTGGTATGGTACTTTGATTTTGATTTTGATTTTGATTCTGGTATATCCTATTAAGTTTTAATGATTGTGTGCTGCCATCACAGTTTTACAAGCTTTAAATATTTCGCACTTATGAATGGCCTTGTTGCACTTCCATGTTTTCTTTATTGTTAATCAGGAGATGCAGCTGTTTGCATTTTACATTTTATTTATGTCCTTGCTTGATTTGATATTTTACATTTTTGTTATGTCCTTGCTTAATTTTGCTCTATGGCAAACTTGATTTGTTCTTAAAACTTGATTTCCATGCTTTAGATGTATAGTCCTGAATGTGAGAGAATTGTTGCTCTGTTTATTTCAGTAGTTTATACACTGAAACCATTACTCTTGGTAAATGGTTTCAGTGTATAACTTGCTGAAACCATACAACGATACTTATGGTTTCAATGTAATGTTTATGTTTTTTTATGTGTTTTGTATATCTTTTGTATACTTATGGGAAAAATGGTTTCAATCAATTCAGGTTGACTTGTCAGGACCAAGTTTCAGCCTTGGCCTATCACAATCCTCATCTTCGCGTAGTTCCCGACACCAAAAGGGAAAAATGCAAGATGCAAAGGCAACAGAAAATAGGCAGAGAAAAAGTGAAGAAAGTAGTTCAGATGAAGAAAACCAACAGCGAAAGGGGGATAACTTGAAGAAACCAACAGAGCAAGAACATAGGATAAGACACAAGTGTAGTATCCCAAAAGTCTATGAAACTATGCAATCAATCCATAAAAAAGGAACAAAAGAGAGGATAATTGAAGTATTGCAAGAATCTGGGTTTGGAGGTATGTTGCACATCTGCAATTGGTCAAGAATCCACACATTCTTTGTGGATTGGGTCGTAAACAAGTTTGATAAAGCTAACATGTGCATCAGACTCTCTAATACAACAGTGCTTGAGTTGAAAGAAAACGATGTCCACCGTGTATACTCTCTCCCAATGGTTGGAAAAACAATAAACACTGCTCATTGCTCAGACGCGGCAATAAATAGGCTGAGGAGGGAATTAGGACTCAATGAGAATGGTTCTCAATATGTTAAGTTGCCTGAAATGGAGAGAGTGTTGAAGACTATTGAGGAGCCAATCACTTGGGTGAAAGGGGCAATATGTTTCATAATCCATAACTTATTGTGCCCTACTAACCATAGTGATGTGTCTCTTCAATATGCGGATATATTGGAAGATCCAGCTGGGATTTCATCGTACAATTGGTGTGCACATGTTTTGAATTATATGAAAGAAGGACTGCAAAATCCAGGCGTTGCAAACCCGCTTGCAGACTTTCACTTCTTACTGGTAAAAATTCTAATCATTACTCTTGACTTTAGTGTTGATAAATTCTAATTCACTAATTTACACACTGAAACCATTAGTCTTGATAAATGGTTTCAGTGTATATGTGGTCTTGTAAGAAAGCGTGTGCGGATGATATGCCATCAGAGGCCATAATGTGCCTCATATTTCATGTATAGGGGTGATTATATTCAAATAAGTCATGATCTAATAGTTCTTTCATTTGGTGTTTTACTGTATTGTAATGGTTCTCTGCGAGAAATTGTTCGAATTCTGATGGTGGTTTACATTAATCATAGGTTGCTGTCATGAGCTGGTTTCTAAGTCCTACATTGTATCATAGGTTATGGTTATGTCATGAGCTGCCATGTCTCCAAAAGCATATTACTTTAGAGTCTATGATACATGTTGGCAAAGCCCATTTGCTTCTAATGTGTAGTTGTATATATTGAATTCCTGCATGGTTCCTTCTTTTTAATCTAAATGTTAACTTAAATGTTATTTAGCTTCAACCTCCAAGTATGATTGGTTTCACTAACTTAAATGGTTTCTTGTAACAAATGGTTTAGTCTTGAAAATGGTTTCACTAATTTACACACTGAAACCATTAGTCTTGATAAATGGTTTCAGTGTATAACTTAGTGAAACCATAAAACCATACTTATGGTTTCAATATTATGATTTTATATGTTTAGGTGTTTTCTATAGTGAATGTGTTCTGTGTTTTGTTAAATGGTTTCAATAGTTTATACACCGAAACCATTAGTCTTGATAAATGGTTTCAATGTTATATATCTCTTAGGTGTATGTTTTGTTTTCCTGATATGTATGTTTTGTTTTTATTCTACAGATTAACTATTTGGATAAAATGGGGAAGAGAAGCCCATTTTTAACTGGTAAATACAAGCACCCATCACTTCGGGATTGGGATGTAAAGATGGCAAATCAAGACCTTCAAAAGGTTTATGATGTCATGGGTCTTGAACATGGTTTGACAGCTGGTGTCACACAGCTGAATACCACTCATGAACGGCCGTTTGTACTGTGTTTTGATCCTAATACATGCCCACTATCTGAGGTGAGAGAAACCATTAATATTGTGCATGAAACCATTATAATTAAATGTATTTGGTTGTTTACTTCTAAATTGAACAAGAATTGATTAAATTGTGCTCTGTAGACGAGTCTTTGCTTCTGCAAATTCATCTTGATCTACTTTCTCTAATAATAATTAAACTTATATGTGCTTTGTATATGTGTCTTTGCTTCTGAAAATTCATCTGGATCTGATTATGGTCTCTAATAACAATTGCAGGCAGAAATGCACCTCAAACATTGTAGGGCATGTATAGAAATCTACAGTACAAGCGCATACACGTTGGAACGAAGAATCTGTCAGGCAAAGGGGAAAACTTTGAGGTATAAATCTTCAGCAAACAAAAAAAAAGTGGTACAAGGAGAAGATGGACAAGCTTCACAAACACCACTTTCCGCAACACAAGAAACAATGATGAAGTTTCCTGAGTATTTTCATGACCCTAAAGCTACAGATGAAATGAAGGAAGACAAAAAGGAGGATGAGAAGAAGGATGATATTAATGAAGAGAAGAAGGATGAGAAGAAGGATGAGAAGAAGGATGGGAGAAAGGATGAGAAAATTGAGGAGAAGAACCATGAGAAGAAGGATGAGAAAGGCGATGAGAAGAAGGATGAGAGAAAGGATGAGAAGATGCATGCTAAGAAGACTGAGAAAGCGAATGAGGAAACCGAATACTTTTCAAGCAGTGAAGAAGAAGAATTTGATTCCAGCAAGTTGGATGACTTAGTAGCGGCAGCATCCAATCTTTCACCCACACAGGAAACGATCTTGAAGTATCCTCAATTTTTTAATGCGGGTGATGGTTCAACTAAAAGGTAATAAATGACTGTATATGCCGTATTTGTTTTAATCATTTGTGTGATAAGAATGAAGAAGATTCAATTCTGCTAAATTCTAATGTGAATGTATATGACGTATTTGAATTTACAAAACCCATCTATCGCGTATTTGTGTGATATGTATTAGTAATTTTAATGTTACTAAATTCTAATGTGGCCTGTTTCAGCAAAAAAGAACATCCAAAAACAAAGCCATCATCTAGACATAATCCGGTGGATGAGCAAAAGACACCGTCTAGAGATCATCCGGTGGACGAGCAGAGTTTAGAGTAAGAAGCAACCATGTTTATATATTTTGATGTCTGTTGATCTGTTATATAAGTCAAAGTAATAGTTATGTACTCTATTTGACAGGCCAACTCCCTTGCAAGTTGTGTTGCCGGATCAAGTAATAGACTTAAGTCAAGAGGTAACAATGAAGCGAAAAAGAAGCAGGAAGGATGACATCTTGGAGGATTTTACATACGTTGACCGTAGACGAGCAGTCAAAAAATCAAAGTACTTAACAAGTCCTTACGATGATGCTGTCTACGAGTCAACCGCAACTAAGTTGCAAAAAGATGTATCCACATATGCATGGAGCACTGCACTTGATAAGTAAGTGAAAATCATTTTAAAATATTGTCATTAGAATAGAAATGTTATAGTAACTTAAATTTCTTATATATAGGGACAAAATTCTTATATATAATTTTTTTCAATGATAATGTCTTTTGTAAACAATCAGATTGTAGTTCTTCCTAAGATTGTAGTTCTTTGTAATTGAAACAAATTAAATATAGACATGACTAGCTACATATGATAGAAACAAATTAAATATACACTGAAACCATTAATGCTGGTAAATGGTTTCAGTATATAACTTACTGAAACCAGAAAAGCATACTTTTGGTTTCAATGTTATATTAACTATTTTTATAAGTGTTTTAATCTACGTTGATGTGTTTTATGTTTTTCTTATAGATGCTACATGAGAGTAATGCTTTGCTGAATCTATGTTGTTGTTGTTATTGTTGTTGGTTTCTGATTCTTCATTGACATGTTTCTAATTCACATGTTTGTAACTGAATTAAATTGCCGAGTACTGGTTGGTTGGTTTGTTGTATCAAAATATCTATCTTTTGTAATCCTTATATATCATTTAATTCAATTATATAGGGAAGAAACCCTTTACCACTCCGGATTTCATAAGTTTTCTCTTCTACGAAGTGATCTGTGGACCCTCAACAAGGATGAATGGGTCAATTGCTTTGTGGTAAACAGCTGGGTCAATTGCTTAAACTGGAATCAACGTGGACAAATGAAAAAGTTGGTTACCCGATATGTCAACCATGTATGCATTATATTCCATGAATATTAATAGTTTACTTACTTTTAAGTTTTTTTGAAATTGATTTTATGCATTTCATATAAACAGCAAAACTTAGAAAGACCTGGTGCACTGCAAATGGATCATGCAGCTGCATTCAAAAGCTTTATTGACAATCTTAAATGGTTCAAATATCTGGCTTGGAAGAGAATTGACCCCACCAAACTAGAATACGTAAGTCCTCCCCCGACTATTATTTCTGTATTTCTTTTTTAATAGAGTTGTATAAACATTTTTGGTTAGAATGCACGTCAATTCTGATTTAATACAGAATTGGAAAGTTAATACTGAATTAGAATTAAGGTGCATTCTCCGAGAGCATTGCAATTGGTTATTGTGGAGTGGGAGATATCTGTTAAATGGAGTTCAAGAATTTGATATAGATCATTTATTGGTTTGTTAGAAGTGTATATATATAAGTGAGTTGGAATTTGGATTGTTGAATGTTTGCATATACATTTCTAGATGTACATATATGTACACTATCATACCAAAAAAGTGTGCCAGTTTCATCTATGCTGCATATGAATGCTTGTTTCGTTATCGTGATTTTCATCTGTTGTGCAAAGTTTGTTGAATGGTTTCACTGTCTTATGGTTAATTAGGTTTTACTCTTGTGTCTTTGTATCATAATTTGTGTTTGTCTGCTCACTTCTGTTCCTTTTTTATATGTGCTTTGAAACAGATAATGACACCAGCATTGATTGGTAATCCAGGGAGCCATTATGTCTGCTTTGTGGTTAATTTGAAAAGCCGCACCTTCCAATTCTTGAACAGCATTAATGGTGAGAGGTTCCTTGTGAAGTCAGGAGAACCGACCACATACAAGAAAATGTTCGATTTCTGGTTTAGGGAAGTCAAGGCATTTCTCATAGAATTGTATAAACTTTGGAATATAGCAATGCCTTTCGACTTCGCCCAATTTAAGTGGGAAGCTCCAAAAATGCCAAATCAACCAGACAAGGACAATTGCGGAGTTTTCTGCATGAAGTTCCTTGAAGAATGGGAAGGTGACATTAAGACCTTGCAGTCTTTCAAAAATTGGACCAAACTGAAAAAGCATGACAAAGTGGCAAAGCTAATGGATATGAGGATTGACATATGCTCCACTATTTTAACTCATTCCAGCAGTTCAAATGCAGAATATGTGCAAAATAAAGCAGCTACTTACTATGAACAATTGGCTCAAGAGTTAGCACATGCAACATGATGTCTTACTTAGTGTAACTAAGATGGATTTATGATACTTTTTGTTAATTGGAAGATTGTTGTGAATATTTAAGACAGTATAACTCTCTTCATTGTTGTGAATATTTAAGAGAGTATAGCTGTATTTTGCAGATATGCACTCAATTAATAGTGATAATTGTTTGTAGCATTCAAATTAATTGTATTTTCAAAGCATTGATTGAATTTTTATTAAATCTCATAATTAACAAATGTACACTGTTTGAACCTATCTAGATATAAAATTGGAAATTATAGACATAAAATTTTGCTATAACACCTAAAAAAAGAGAAATATAACATTGAAACCATACGTATGGTTTTATGGTTTCAGTAAGTTATATACTGAAACCATTTACCAATATTAATGGTTTCAGTGTCTATGCTGATAGCAAAACAGGCAGTTTTGGTTGAAAAGCAGTGTAAAACGCTGCTATTTGTAGTGCACGTAATTGCTTCTATTTCCACTGGTGGAAATTCAGTGGAAAACGCTGCTATTTTGGTGAAAGGAAATAACTCTTGATTTGAGTTTTCATACTTATGTTTTTCAATATTATAACCTTGATTTTGAATATTATTAGCCCATGATGGAATTGTACACTGAAACCATTATGCTTGATAAATGGTTTCAGTAAGTTATACACTGAAACCATTAGTCTTGTTAAATGGTTTCGGTTACTTATACACTTTTGATAAAAGGATCAGGAACTTCAATTAGTTGAAACCTCCTTAAGGATGCTCTCCAAACATGAGAAAGATAAGAAACCCATTTCAAGGACGTGCATTTGAATCCAACACATTGCCTCTCTTTCACAGTTTATTAAATAAATGTATTTTGATCAGGTCTTATTTGTGTGTGCAGGTGAATCAGCATGACATGAGAAAAGGGAGGAAGTTGAAGCAGAAAATCACGAAAATAAAGCCTCAGACACCTGCGCGACGCGCGATGCATTCCCACGCGCCGCGCAGGAAGCAGGGGAAAACCTCAGCAAGCAGGGGAAATCCTCTGATAGTGACGCGTCGCGCAGACCTTCCACGCGTCGCGCAGAATGAATTTTGAAAAGCCAGTGAAGCCTCGGACACCTGCGCGACGCGTGATGCATTACCACGCGTCGCGCAGGAATATTCAGCAAACAGGGGAAATCCTCAGATAATGACGCGTCGCGCAGACATTTCCACGCGTCGCGCAGCATGAATTTTGAAAAGCCAGTATAGCCTCTGACATCTGCGCGTCGCGCCGAACTCACTGGCGCGTCGCGCAGGAAACTGGGTTTGCGTGTTTTAAGTGGGAAAACGCGAATTTTGAACACTTTTCCCCAAATTTTCCAAATTCTCTTCTTCTTTCTCACTTTAATCACGAACCCAACTCACCCAAACATCCTTAAACTCACAAAAAGCTTCTTTCATCAGCAAATTCACTTCCAAAAACTTCATTTAACTTAACAATTCCATCACCCACACATCAAAAATCACCAAACTCCACAAAGTCTCAACCAAACCCCCAATCTCCTAAACCCTACATAAAAAGCCACGAATTTTCCCATACCCATCCACTTTCATCTTACCAATTCACAAAATGTTGAACAAATTAAGGGGGAAAACCAAGAAAACTGCTGATCCCTCTCAAGAGGAGCCGCAAAAGAGGAGGCTCACAAGAGCCATGTCCAAAGGAGGAGGCTCAAGTAGTAGGCAAGCACCACCATCACCACCTGCACCTCCACAAGAGCCAGAGCGAGAATTGACGTGGGGAGAAAGATTTGTTCAGATTAATCGAGGGTACGTGGCTCCGATCAGTGAAAGATTCTTCCGAGACGTCAACCGAGAAAGGTATCTCAAACTCAAACCTTTAAAAATTAATCAAGAAAAAGGTTTTAAGGATGGTTTGAGAGAGGTACCGGAAGTATTTGGTGAATTAGAGAGGAGGGGTTGGGTGCGTTTTAATGAATTGATGGAACGGGGTAAGGCGAAGGCAAATTTGGATATTGTGAGGGAGTTCTATGCTAATGCATTTCAGGGGGATGTGAATCGAAGGGTGTATGTGAGAGGAGTTTTAGTCGATTACTCGGGTGATGCAATTAATAGGTTGTTGAGGACGGTTAGAGTGCAAGAATGTGCTTATATGCCCCTCTCCGATACATGTTCAAGTATGCCGATTCGGGAGAGGAAGATAATCCGAAGTTTCGTGGGAAGGCCGTTGGCGCCGTGGTACAAGTATTACGGAGGATCGGCGCCAACCAAAATTCATATTCACCACTTTAACCCTATCGGCCGTGCTTGGGCCGAATGGGTGATACACAATTTGGCTCCGGTTGCAAATATCACAGAAATTCAGCTGCCAAACGCATTATTGGTGAAGTTGATCATGGACCATTCCGATATCGACTTGGGAGACGTGTTGAGCCTGGATATACGGAAGATAGCTAGGGTTGAGCGGCCTTCTGTCCGGTTAGGCCACTGTAACTTGATTTATGCGTTGTGTAAAGCACGTGGTGTGCCGGAGCTAGTGGAGGATGCGGAGATTCATCCGGTGGCCCCATTGACACTTAATACCTTCCGTACATTTCATTCTAATCCTGTACCGGCAGCTGAAAGAGAGCAGTTTGTGGAAGAGGTTGACCCCGATGAAGAGCATGAAGGTGACGATGAGGAAGATGTTGATGAGTTTTTGAATAATAATGCTAATATAAATGAAGAAGGAGGAGGACAAGAAGATGATGCGCTCATGGCTGAGATAGATGGTTTTGTGGGTGAATAAGAGATTCCGGCACAACACCATGAGGCACCTCAAGGTGGGTATCACTACACCCATCATGAGGATGACTTGGCACGCATGTTGCATGAGCTGGACTTATATAGATCGACTGGTGCCACCCATATCTACTACAACCAACAAGGGTCGTTGTATCAAGATGCAATGCGGTATAGGGAAGAACATCCCCCACCTTCGGATTACGAGTTGTATCCAACTCATGGGGAATGGGAAGACTATGTCCACAATGACCAAGAGAGGTATGAAGGGATGATGCGAAGACGTAGTAGAGAATGGGAGCGAAGCTACCTTGCTCATAATCCTCCCACGGGCAACTTTCAATAGTCGGGATATGTGCCTCAAGGTGGGGAAGGACCATCTCATCGGTATGGTAATGCGCAAGAGAACCCAAACATGTTTTGCGACTATTCTGATTTTGGGTTTCGAAATGTTGAGACAAATCCGGATGTTTCTAATCCGTCAAGGACACCGCAATGAGGCTTGGTGAACTTGGGAGAGAATCCATAATAGAGCTGTATCCGACTTTAGATCAATATATTTCTGTAACATGAATTCTTCATTGACTTCTTGTTGACAATTTGGTTTGTAATTTTAATGGATTTTTACTTTGGTCTTATCTACTCTTCCTAGCCTTAAGTGAATCGAAACATTATTACTAGTGCTTGTTTTAGTGCAATTGAAATTTTACATAGCAATTGAGACTAGCTTCATCGATCTTGTTGGTTAATACAGTCCTCGTGGAGACGAACATTTCTTTACTACTTACGGAAGTCGTACACTTGCGATAAATATTCCATCAACACTTCTCCTCTCTCCGAGTCCAACACATTTTAATCTTTTTCAACTAAATTATAAATGAATTTGCACGACATTAACTATTAAGCAGACCCATTTTGAAAAAACCTCTTGCCACTTTCGAAATTTAATTTTTCTTTTGTGTGCCTCTAGCCACTCTCGGTGAAATGAAATAACTCTTGATTTTGGTTTTCATACTTATGATTTTCAATATTATAACCTTGCTTTTGACTATTATTAGCAGATGATGGATTTGTACACTGAAACCATAAGTATGGTTTTATGGTTTCAGCAAGTTATACACTGAAACCATTTATCAAGACTAATGGTTTCAGTAAGTTATACACTGAAACCATTACTCTTGTTAAATGGTTTCAGTTTTAATTTGTATTTCTTTCTATCATATGTAGCTAGTCATGTGTATATTTGTTCCATCCAATCATATGTAGCTAATATAATGTCTTTTGTTCTATCAAAGATAATGAATTGTTAATAAACCATGTTTTGTTGTATCCAAAAATACACAAGCATGTCTCACATCCTTTACAAGTTTGATTTTAAAGCTCAAACAGAAATACAAATGCAAGCTTAATCTTGACATTTGCAGACTGAAAAGAATCTTTGCTCCACAAAGGGAATGAGATGATGGCTTCAACATCTGCCTGCAACCGTTATGAAATTCTTTGAACCTGGAGATTTCAGTATAGAAGAACATTAGATAAACCAAAATATAAAAGCATAAAATCCAGTGTTAAAGCTGCACTCAATGTATATAATTGTGTATTAAATCTGAATATTAAAACCATCAAATTGGAATGAATGTTTTAATTTGCAATTCATGCAAAAGATGTATATAATGCAAATTGAAGCCAAACCTTGGAAGTCAAGAACATTACTGCTGCTCTTGCATTTGTCCTGCTGCACTTTTTTTCTTTAAAGCCTCCTCATCTTCTCTCTTTTGTTTCTTCCGTTCTATAATGAATTTCTGCCTTTCTCTAGCTTTTTCATAATCACTTTTAAGTCGCTTCTTTGACTTAATTGGATTTGGTCTTTCTTTGAACTTTGGTGCAGTGGACTTCCCGGAAGATGGTTCACCAACAACAACAATTGCTTTTGAAGACTTAGACGGCGTCACTGACGACGGGTTTGTAACAATACCTTTAGAAAAAAGTAACTCCTCTGCCTTTTTCCCAGCTTCAAGAACACCATCAATAAAAATTTGAGAAGCCTCTGCATCTGCACAAACACGTGTAGAAAGCTGAACTGTAACAGCACAAATTTGTTGATATCGTTGTGCTTGGGTGGTGTCTTCAGTGCCAACACTCATGGAAGATTTCAGCTTATCAACAGACAGACGCACATCTCTAGTCCAACGCTTCAAAACATATTGTGCAGGTATTGTCTTCAAACAATGATATTGCACAGAACCACCCAAGAACTCCAAGATTTTGAAAATATGTCGACATAAGAATCCCCTGTTCTCAAACATACGACATGTGCAACTAAAACTTTTGGTCCTAATGTCAACTGTGACAACCCTCTCATCAAGTCGATCAAGATCTTCAAAATTCGGGGACATTTCTTGAAATTCATCAGAATTTGAAGCCCCACCATTATCATTATCAGCATCATCATCATTATGATCATCTACTTCATCAGGATCATCAACCTTTCCAATTGTGAACACTTTGAAAAACTTATTCAACTCAGACCCTTTTGATGTGTCCTCCTGATAATAGTATTTGAAGGAAAGGTCATACTGCCTATGGATAAATGCAAAAGAACCTGGTGTGTACTTCTTTACAACGGACCGCATCAGTTGACTGTTGGGGTAATTATTTTTTGTTCTAGTGTTAGCAGCCTTGAAGTCCAAATCAGCATGATTATCCCTCATCCTCTGAACCATAATGTTGAAATGACTAAAGAATCGAACAAGTGAATGGTCTGGCTGCAAAAATCCACGAAGAAAAGCATTGAAAGACTCACTTAACTGAGTCGTCTTCAGACCAGCTGTAAAATGTGACTTGACCCAAGCTGAAGACCAGTGCATACGATTCCTATGAGTCTGCACAAGCCATGTCCAGTCTGAAATAGGCCTTCCATCAAAACAATTTTTCATCATTTGATCCCAGTTGTAGTCGAAATCTGATTCGTCGTCTACATTCGAAATCAAATTAGTTAACTCATCAAAAAAGCAACTGTTCGCACGAGAGCCGAGATTTTTCTTTGCATTCTCTGACATGTGCCACGAACAAAGACCATGGAAAACACCTTGAAAAATATTTGGAACTGACTTCAACAACGCAGTAGCCTGGTCTGTATATATCGTCTGTGGTTTCTTATTAGACATGCACTTCAAAAACGTTGTAAACAACCAATCAAAAGTAGCAGCCGTCTCATCATACAGTAAGGCAGCACCAAATAAGACACTCTTGCGATGATTGTCAAAACCAATAAAGGCAGCTGCAAAAATAAATGAACCAAATCAAAACAAATTACGACATATATAAAGAAATCACTAGCCAATGGTTTCAGTGTATAACCTATCTATAACCATTCAACATCAATATTATTAGCCTACGATGCATTTGTACACTGAAACCATAAGTATGGTTTTATGGTTTCAGGAAGTTATACACTGAAACCATTTATCAAGACTAATGGTTTCAGTAAGTTATACACTGAAACCATTACTCTTGTTAAATGGTTTCAGTTTTAATTTGTATTTCTTTCTATCATATGTAGCTAGTCATGTGTATATCTGAAACCATTCAACAACAAAAATGGTTTCACTGTATAACCTATCTGAAACCATTACATATCAAAAATGGTTTTAGGCAAAACAACACAAATAAAAAATTGTTTAAATTTATACACAATTGATAACTAGATAGCACAACCAGGGTGAATATAAGCGTATATGAAAATATCCAATATCAAATCAGTCAATCAGGGTGAATATCAAAATGCATATGTATAACACATACCTTTGATTCAACTCAGTACTAATTTAAAATAAAAAAATACTAACCTAATGGACGGTATTGATTGTTTGTTCGGTATGTCGTATCGAAACTGATAACATCGCCAAATAAAGAATAATCCAGTTGCATAATTCCATCTGCCCAAAAGATGCTAGCTATGTCTTCTGCAGCATCAACTTGCATATCATAGTAAAAAGATGGTTTTGACAAAGCTTCATTCCTAAAAAACTGTTGAATTACAGTTGCTTCACCCTTCTTCATCTCCTTTGAACGAATTGTCATCAAATAATTCTTTAAATCTGAAAACCGAAATGGGAGATTCTCTGTGCCTCCAACTCCTTGACCCATGACTTCATAAGACGTCCTCATTGACATTCCAGCTTTAGAATTAATGACAGCAAGCTGTCCTTGAACTTCATTTACTTCTCGGAATGATCTGAGGTAACGGTGATGCTCTTCTCTGTGTAGTGGATGACAGTGATCCCCTTCCCATCTATATATCTTATAAACATTCAATGCTTCATCCAACTTCAGAGATATTCCAGCTTTACAACCAATCCTTTCCTCCGGTCTCTCTTTCACTTTTTCAAATTCAATAACAACCGGACTGTCTGATATTGGCTTGTTTTTCGGATTAAGCAAACTTCCTTTCTTAAAACCTTCTTTGTTACAAACATAACGTAGATAATGTATCTTATCCGACTTCTTATTCTTTGAATTATTCTTCGACTTCAACATACTCCTGATTGAAAATCCAGTTTTATATGCATACTGACCATAGAAATCTTCAACCTCTTTAATAGAATGAAATACTAAAGTGTCCCATGATTTCTTAATGTCAGGGTGGCAACATTGAGAACTATCAGATGAAGTCAATGGTTCACTACCAGATGCTTCAGTCGAATGAATGTCAATAATTCCAGATGAAGCGGACGTTAAATCCATTTAAAACACAATTGAATCAAAACCTATACAAAAACACAATTGAATCAATAAAAATCAAAATCAAGAACACATTCACTATACTAAACACCTAAAAAAAGAGAAATATAACATTGAAACCATAAATATGGTTTTATGGTTTCAGTACATTATATACTGAAACCATTTACCAATATTAATGGTTTCAGTGTATATTTGTTTCTATCATATGTACCTAGTCATGTGTATATTGGTTTCAATTAGAAAGAACTACAATCTAACTGTTTACAAAAGACATTATAATTATGATTGAATCAAAATCAAAAGCAAAAACAAAATCAACTTAGAATAGCATATCAGAATCAAAGTATTCAATTAGGAAATGTTGATGAATGTTGTTTTTGCCTGAAACAACATTCATCCATATACATTCCAATAAAAAAAACCAGAAATATAACAATAAAAATCAAAGTATTCAAGCATGCAAAAGTTAAACATATTCAAGCATGCAAAATTATACACATTTAGCTAGCTATGTATGGTAGGGGGATATACAAAACACAGAACAAATTCACTATACAAAACACCTAAAAAAAGAGAAATAAAACATTGAAACCATAAGTATGGTTTTATGGTTTCAGCAAGTTATATACTGAAACCATTTACCAAGAGTAATGGTTTCAGTTTATAAACTACTGAAATCATTTTCAAAATCAAATTAGAATCAATACAAGCTAAAATCAAAATCAAAACAAGAACAGATGTAATACTTGCCTAATGGACAAAATGATCGTTTCAATAACACAGATGTATCCCACAATGAAACACAATGCCTCGGATAATGCCAATGAAACACAATCCACAAGAGTTCCTAAAGCAATAACAAATTCTATTCCACTGCTAAATCTGCAAACATAATCCAAATACAAAAATTAAATTAAACAAGAGGGGGAAAATTAAATTAAATTCATTAATGAACTGTCAAGCAAGCCATCATTCAACATCACATTACCATATAAAATTCTACAAGATTTAAACACTTTGAAGCAAGCATGTTATTGCACAGGAAACAATAAGACATCGAAGAGATTCACCACCATTGCATGCATTCCACAAACAAATTATATTCACCAAGAACACACAAAACACTAATATCACTTACAGCCGCAATTGAAGCAATATCAGTCTGCCCTGCTGAGCCATGTGACACATCCATTCCTAGAATGACAGTGGGTGCTTTGGAAACAATAGGAAGAGAAGGAGTACTTTCAACACCCAACAATGAGTTCAGCCCACCAAGCTGCAGGACAATAAATAAATTATATACATAAAATTTCATGATACATACAAGGCAATGGAAATCAAACCAGTCTTATTCAAGTAGGTGGGGAAGAGTTCAGATACGGCAATGATACTAGAAACTATATATCTACATGTAGAGTGTAACCCACAACTTTTTACCATAATGCAAAACTGTAACTATTTACCTTGGCAATGACTCTTAGAGGACACATGCACTGATTAACGATTCCAAAATCAGCAAAATTCTTCTTTTTCCATGGACCTTGTATGACAAACAATAACTTTCATCTACTGCACTGGAAATCATCATCATCAAGGATTACAGTTTCAGTCAGGAATTTTCTCAAACAATTCATGTGCACTAAAAATTAAACCTAGCTTCATCGCTATTACTGATTCAGCAAAGAGGAACTAACAAATACCAACCATTCAATTGTGATCATTCATTTTTATCAACATCAGAATTGTGACATTGAATTAGAGTATTACAACTAGGCTGAAACCATTGGCCTCGCCTAATGGTTTCAGGCAAAAACAAGGTTCATATGCAGAAAACAAAATTGACATTCAAAATCAATGTAGGGTTTCATTTTGTGATTATTCAATTCCTAAATTATATAAGGTGGAGAAATTTCAAACCTGGAGAGCTTGGAAGAATCTACTAAGTTTGCGAAGATCACAAACAATGAACACAGAAAACGAAATCGTGATAGAGAGAGATCGCAATTTCTTTGCTTCGTTTGCAGGGTGATTCGAGATCGCGATTTCTTTGTTCAATCTGAATGAATTTGAATGGATTTCTTCGTTCAATTTGAATGAATTTAACGAAGAAGACGAAGAAGACGGTGGAGACGGCGGAGACGGTGGAGAAGACGACGGAGTGTTGCGAAATCGCGATAGAGAGATCGCGGTAGAGAGAAGATGATGGAGTGAGTGATCCTGTGTGACTCGGCTCACACGATCACAGCTTCAGATCGTAACACGTGGCAAAGGAAAAATCATGATCCAATGGCTGGCATCGACTTATGTACTGTGCATAAGAACAGCCTTATGCATCTTAACTTTTGCCGGCTGGATGTTCTATAGTTCAACCACAACATAAGTAAAGTTTTACAAAAACTTATTTCCAACAACAATTGAACTCAAACTTACAAGGAGTTCATTAGCTAAGTCTAATATCTTAATTAATACAAAAATTAAATTAAAAATAATATACTGGTATATGACATATATACATTTACAAAAATTATATATTCCTTTTATTTTTATAAATGTATTTAAAGTTTCAATTGTGGTGCCTCCTTCCGATGGAGTCAATCGAGTACCTATAAGGATGGAAAACATCCGTGAAAAAAGTAATATCAAAATTAAACTAACAAATATATGGATGGCAAACATCTATACCCGCAAGTATCCATAGATAAAATCCACCACAAGTACGAGCTGAGTGGGTAGTATAATGGATATCCGCAGTAAAATAATGGATACTTCAATTACCTAATAATTATTGGATATATTCCGATATATATAAAATGTGATTTAATGCGACCAGTGCCTGTGGATTTAATGCTATATGTGTCCACAGATGTGTGTACCTATTAAAAAAAATTACTTAAGAATGTTTCGATAAACTTTGTTTTAGTTAGAAGTGAAATGTATGGATATAAATCACCAACAAAAACACAAAGAAATGTATGAATATTATATTTTTTTAAGAGAAATGTATGTTATATATTTGGAAAACTATAGTTTGTTTTTTTTATTAAAAAATTTGGGTCTTAGCATATTCAGTTTTTGTTTTTTTAGATAATATATTAAACTTCAAGAACTAACTCGGCTTGATATTGTTCGAAAGAACTAGGCGCGGAGATACTCCGTGTTGACGGCAGTGATCGTTCGTCGTGCTAGTTGGTTCGATGGTTTTTTTTTTGTGTTTCTTGTGTTTGTGACCCTTTGACCGACCATCACTCGATCTAGGTTTCAATTGGTTATGGGTTGTTTTCAACAAGTTTGCTTCTCTCATATTGTGTCGATGGTGCGATATCATTTCTTGATTTTATTGTCCTCGGACTCACTGGATTAGGTCTATGTCCCCCAGTTTATGTAAATAATTTTTTCTTTTTTTATTATAATAAAGAGATATAGGCAAATGATGGGGATGAAGTCTGTTTTGCCCCCCGATGTCTAAATGCTCTTCGCCTTATAAAAAAATATAATATATTAAATTTATTAGAAAGAGAATGTGTATGCAATAAAAAAAGAAATTTATTGGTGGATTAAAACGATGATATAATAGAAAGATAAGGTGCGAAAATATACTTACTTAATTTGGTGTTACCATTCTAAAAAAGCTCTTAAAAAAATGGAGGGAGTATAAGTTGGCTAAATTTTATTCTCGCGTATATAAGATTCTTGAAGGTGACGAGTAGTACTTTACCTTTAAATTATTATAGCTGGAGGTCTAGTCCTCTCATTTGTTTGGGTCTTGTATGATTTGCTTTTATGTTAGTCTGTATATGACTCTTTTGTAATTTTCCATAGTCTCCTCCAGTACGTCTTATGCTGCGGGGATTACTTGGACTTTTTAATATATATATATACTAGAACTTCGACCCGTGCGGTGCACGGGTCTAACATAATATGAAAAAAATAAGATATGAAAATTTTAACACCAAAACATATATAGAAAAGTCGAGTACCATTAAATAGTAGTTCGACAGTAAATTTGGATAAATGTTCATATACAGCAAAAATTATTGTATATTACAGAATACTTCTTTATAAACTACATTGGAAGTTTTATTCGTATTTTCACCGTCTTTGTCGATAATCAATATTTTTAATCATTCTCTTTAAATAATTCTTGAAGTTGCAACATACAACTTACAATGTAAAAACACTGTCGAGAAAAGATATATCCCAACATGCTTAAGAGATTGTCCCGGACTCTTATTAATATAGTCATCGCAAAAGAAAAAATTAAAGGGATGCGGGTTCGATACAAATTTGTATTTTGTTTTTAATATAATGGACCACATGAAAAAGAGAAGAAAAAAAATAGGTTTAGAGCTAGCATTTCGGAGCAAGTTTGGAATATAAGAGATATAATAATAACTAGAACTTCAACTCGTGCGGTGCACGGGTCTAATTAGCCGTAATATGAAAAATAAGATATAAATTTTTTAAAACTAAAATGTATATAAAAAAGTCGAGTACCATTAAATATTAGTTCGACAATAAATTTGGATAAATGTTCATACATAAAAAATTATGATATATTACGAAATACTTCTTTATAGACTACATTGGAAGTTTTATTCGTGTTTTCACCGTCTTCGTCGATAATCAATATTTTTAATCATTCTCTTTAAATAACTCTTGAAGTTGCAACATACAACTGACCATGTAAAATCATTGTCTATAAAAGATATATCCCAACATGCTTAAGAGATTGTCCATGATTCTTATTATTATAGTTATCGCAAAAGAAAAAATTAAAGGGATGCAAGTTTGATTCCCATGCTAGACAAATTTGTATTTTTTTTTAATATAATGGACCACATGAAAAATAGAGGAAAATTGAGAGAAAAAAATAGGTTTAGGGTTAGCATTTCTGAGCAAATTTAGAATAGAAGAGATAAGGGATATAATATTAATAATAATAATTACCATCTGTTGTATGAACATTTATCCAAATTTATTGTCGAACTAATATTTAATGGTCAAAGTTCTAGTATATTATAAGCTTGTTCCGAAAAGATAACCCTAGACCTAATTATTTTCCCGCTCATTTTCCCTCTCATTTAAAATAATAAAATAAAAAAGGTCACCCCAAGAATCGAACCCGTAATCTTTAAGATATATTTTGTGCTTTTTGCCACTACACTACATCAATCAATTTGATATTATTTTGCAATCAACATCTAATAAATATGGAATTCTATATATCTCTCACCATATTAAATATTTATTAATATTATTATTATTATTATATTCCTACTACTACTACTATTATTATTAGATTCTTAATGTTTTATTATTATTATATATTATATTATTATTATTATATACTCCCTCCGTTCTTTTTTATTTGTCGTTTTAGAAAAAAAATATTTGTTTCAAATTATTTTTCGTTTTGATAGTTTAAGGTTATATTTTGTCTATTATACCCTCTTACTATTTTTTTTTATTCACTAAATTTAATATAATTTTTTTATTGTATTTTTTATTTTTATTTTACTAAACTTTTTTATATAATCTTTTTATTGTTTTCGTTTTGTTCCTATTTTTTTGTTTGTTTTTGTTTTATTCCTATTTTTTTGTACATAATATATTCCAAAAAATAAAATAAAATTAGGGTATAATAGGAAGATAAGGTACAAAAATACACTTTCTTAATTTGTAATAAATTTTCTAAAACGACAAATAAAAAGAACGGAGGGAGTATTATATAAGGATCGATGCAAACAAAATGACAATATTATCAGGTGCAAGTTAGGTGTGATTATTAAAAAGAAATTTACTCAAAATAATGAAAACAAAATAATTAAATAACCATGTTTACAGAAAATACGGATAATGTTTAGGAAAACAAAACTTTTGAAATATATCCCATATTATTATATTATATATACAGCATAACAAACTCTCAAAAATTTACGATCACTTATTTGATATACATACACAACATAACCAACTCTTTTGAAATATATCCCATATTATTATCTATACAACATAACAAACTCTCGAAAATTTACGATCAATTATTTGATATACATGCACATATTTGATATAGATGCACAACATAACCAACTCTCCAAAATTTAGGCACACCACTTTTTAATATATATATATACTCCACTCTAAGTGTTATTGCCTTTGAATTGAAAATCTCACTGATTGTGATATATAGAAAAAATATTCAAATTCAGTAATTCACCACCGTCTCATGGCTAATATCTATACTTCATTGACCGCTATTTCTCCTGCAAAAAAAGATTTAAAAGTCAAAGTTCACATGACAAATATGTGAATAGTTCCTGATAAACACCGTCCTAATATAATAAATGTGTCGGTAGAAATGTTCAAGATTATCTAGATGGCAACAATGTAGTAATTTTTTTGGTAACATAGTATCGTTAATTTATTTATTTTGTTAAGTTAGTCATCTTATTTTTCATTAACAACCCCACTTTTTCTACTAATATACGGTCAGACAATATTGACGAATATCCATAAGACTTAGACATGTTTCTTGACAAACAAATGCTTTTTAAAGTGGAAGTTTCAAAACTCAATATTCATAATAAATGGCAGAATTATACAGTGAAGAGGGCCTCAGATGATGTTGATACAATTCAACAATTTATATCCAAACATAATCTTAAGGTCCACATATTTATCTTGTTATTACTTTTTGTGATGTTGGTATTCTATAGAAAATCTTCATTTGTTGATTTAAATTTAAATATTTGAATATTAAGCAGGTGACTAATGATGAGAATGAAGTACAGTTAATTAAGGTATTGGTACGTCTATCAATTGCAATTAATTATTAATAAAATATTTACTATCATCAACAAGGTATTTATTTAAGGTTTAATTATCAAATACAATCAATTATTTATTTGTAGTGTGTAGGAAACATTGGAATATGTTGATTCATGCAGCAACACTGATGCGCAGCAAACGCTAACAACCAAGTCAAGCTTGAAGAGATCTTCCGATAGTATGAACTCTACTGATGTTGTTGCTGTTGATGAGATTGGAGAAAATTTTATCACGAAACCCCCTAAAATGGTTCGTGTGAAGATCGAGAAACATGATGGAAAGTGACAATTGCAGGATCTTATGTTTATTTGTTTTCTGTCTTTTTTTGACTAAATTATTATTCCAATAAGTTAAGGTCACATTAAGCTGTAGTTTTCATTGGTTTAATTTTCAAATACTAATATTATGGTTTATCGTATTACTATTTTTATTTTTATTTTGATGAGATTTATCTTATTTGTTTTTTTATCAATAGCGTTTTTTATTTTTTATATTAAAATTACATTTATTTATATGATAATTATACAAATAGTAGTTATTTTTTTAAGCATACACAAATACAAATAGTAGTTAACTCCAACTATATCAACTATATTATCTCTTATATTATAAGTTTCTTAACCCTAATTTTTTTTCCTCTCATTTTATCCTAACATTAATTCAAATAAAATGTTAAAAAATACCTCACCAAGAATCGAACCCACAACATTTAACCCACCATGTTAAATATTTATTATTATTATTATTATAATTATTAATTAAAATAAAATGTTAAAAAATACATCGAACCCACAACATTTAACTTACCATGTTAAACATTTATTATTATTAGCTTCCTATTATTATTATTATTATGTCTCTTATATTCTAAACTTGCTCCCAAATGCTAACCCCAAACCTATTTTTTTCCTCTCTTTTTCATGTGGTCCATTATATTAAAAAAAATACAAATTTGTTGGTAATCGAACCCTTATCCCTTTAATTTTTCTTTTGTGGTAACTATATTAACAAGAATCAGGGACAATCTCTTAAGCATGTTGGGATATATCTTTTGTCGACGGTGTTTATACATGGTCAGTTGTATATTGCAATTTCAAGAGTTATTTGAAGATAATGATTAAAAATATTGATTATCAACGAAGATGGTAAAAATACGAATAAAACTTCTAAGGTAGTCTATAAAGAAGTATTTCGTAATATACCATAATTTCTGTTGTATGAACATTTATCCAAATTTATTGTCGAACTAATATTTAATTGTACTCGACTTTTTTATATATATTTTAGTGTTAAAAAATTTATATTTTATTTTTTCATATTACGGTTAATTAGACCCGTGCACCGCACGGGTCGAAGTTCTAGTTTGAATTAATGTTAGGGTAAAATGAAAGGGAAAATGAGCGGAAAAAAAGTTAGGGTTAAAAATAGAAAAACGGAACAAGCCATATAATATAAGAGATATATATGTCTCATTTTGGTTTGTTAAAAAAAAAATTCTTGGAAAAAGAAGACTTTCCCAAAAAAGAAAAGTGGGAGACAAAGTTTTGATGAAGATGAAATTAAATTAACGGAGATTTCGAGAATATTTAAATCTTCACCAAACATATTATTTTAAAATATCTAGAAAAAATATTTCCATCCTTTTTTTTTACTAACTTTTGACTAATCCATCCTTGTATTCCCAGGAAATATGATTCCCATAAATAAACTTACTAAACTTGATATAAAACCTTCTCAATCCTTGATTTTTTAAAATAACTACTAGTATTCAGACTCGTGCCAAGCACGGGTAAAAATGCATTTGCAGATTTATTTACTTATAAATAATATATTTTAATTGCTAATGGTAGATGGATAATAAAAACAACACAAATATTTAAAATCTTATATAGTTTAATAATTAAAATGATAAAACTAATTATAAAATTTAGTTAAATAAATATTTAGTTTAAATAAAGTTTAAAGTCAATTTGTAGAAAAATAAAATCTCACAATATTGATATTGGTTTTTTTTTTAACATATAAGTTAGCATAAATGAAATTTAAAACAATTATTTTACTTAAATTATTAATAACAGTAAAAACAATGTCTTTGTATCAATATATGAGTAGAAATGTAGACTATAATATAAATAAATAAAAATGATTTCCGTATTAATATTTAAGCATAAATATAGGTTCTCGTTGAAATTAAAAAAAAAAAAAGATTTCGTAACATCATAAAATAAATAGGTTTTTGTATTAATTATATGAGTAAAAATATAAATCTAAGTAGAAATTATAAAAAAAAGTTATATGTATCATTGCATATATATGTTCCCGTAAAAAATACAATAAAAATAGACCTCGTATTTATGTATGCGTTGAAATATAGGTCTCGTAGAAATTATACAAAATAGGTCCCCGTATTTTTTATTATATTAATATTATATATGTTCCCGTAAAAATTACAACAAAAAATAGGTCTCGTATTGATATATGTGTTTAAATATAAGTCTCGTAGAAATTGTAACACCCAAACTCGAATTTACATAAAATGCTAACTTTACATAAATTTTTTCAAAAACTCGCAGCGGATAAAAGACTTCATTGTTTAAATCAAGACCAAGATACAAAACACTAGTTTGAGTATTACATTCTCCAAAAATAATACTAGATAATAAAAATAGTATTCACCGGTCTATACAAGAAAGTACTCATTTAATACGACATAAATACATAAAAGACTCGATATACAAGAACCCTTCCCGTGTCCTAATCAGAGCAAAGCTTCACCGACATACTTAAACATAACACAACACCTGAGGATCTGAATAACCCAACGATCCATCAAACACACAAAACAGAGAGTCAGATTTATATAACCGATACACAATAAATGAAAGCAACGCACTATCATTTATTTCAACAACATCATACATCAACACACAATATATATCCTACTCAATTATTCCACACAATTCATTAAAGCAACATCAATAACAAGATAAAGACATTTCTCAATTAAATGCACATATATCCATTTACAAATCATCAACACATATCACAATTAAGTGTTCACCTTCCTAATGCAACTAATGTCACCTTCAATGTTATGTCCCTAGACACAACTACATGTGGTACCGTTCACCGTCAAATTCGGATACAAGAATCCGTTTCACCATCCATTAGACACGACATATGAATGAATGAAGTATCTCCAACAACATGTACATATACATATATAAAACATCGCCAACATTTCATGTAGTATTACATGACTTCACCAACTCACCATCCATTTATTAATCAACATTACATAGCATGTATGTGACTACAACATCATCACAATAACCAATCATACATATAACATATTTATACATATATATATAAATCAACAATATCACCATCATTATTATCATCATCTATCATCAATTATTATCCATCATATATCATACATATACATATGTATGAATCAACAATATCATCATCATTATTATCATCATCTATCATCTATTATTATCCATCACATATCATACATATACATATATATAAATCAACAATATCACAACATTATTATCATCAATTATTATCCATCATATATATATATATATATATATATATATATATATATATATCTACGTTGCCTAGGTACGGTACCGGTATCCGATACGGGTACTGGTACGGGGTACTACATTTTTAGAAAATCTACGGTAGTGGTACGTTAATATTACATATTATAAATTTATTTTTTAAATGAGTTACTATCATAATCTTTTGAGATTTATCTTTTTTGTCCACTGTCTCCACTATTTGCATCAAAAGTGAGAAATAATTGAAATATAATAAAGAATCAAAATATTTTAAGAGATTTTTTGACCGTCAATACGTTTTTGTTGTATCACCATCCCAAATCAACCAAATAAAAATTGGTACGTATCGATAGTACCATACGAATACCATACGCGTACCCGGTACTGATAAGTACCTGGTACAGGTACTTCCCCATTTTAGGAGTACTCATGCTTCATATATATATATATATATATATATATATATATATATATATATATATATATAATATACTTCAACAACATATATGTATTCATTTCCAACATCACAGTAATCATCAATTTCACATTCATACTCATTAATTAGATTATGAGCATCATCATCAATCACACACATACATAAGAACATAATAACTCATGTATTAAACCATTATCAACATCAAAACTTCGTTTTCTGAAAAACGCTACTCATTGCGAAGATCATAACTTGAGCTATGAGCATCGGTTTGAGACGCTGTAAAATGCGTTGGAAAGCTAAGGAAAAGATCTACAACTTTCATGTTGATCATAAAAACCAATTCAGATTCCAAAAGGGTCAAAAATTACAATTTAGCTTCAGACTTCATTAAAAACTATTTTTCTGCACAATTAAACTATGAATTTCAGTCCTTCAACCTTCCAAAACTCAATTTAAGTTATATACATACTTATACATATAAAAGTACAATTTATAACACATAAAAACATCCAAATCATCAACAATCAAAGATTTATCATGTTTTTTTATCAAAAACTCAAAGAACATATAATCTCATCAAAACATCCATAGATTCTCAATTTCAAAACCATCAACTTGTACTTTTAGCATCATAAGACATATATAATACGAAATCAACATAAAAGATACCATTTTTATTCATACAAGTTCATAAAAATATAATCTTTATAACACAAAATGAGTGAGAGAGTTTGGGCAAAGAGAAATGTAATTTCTCCCCCCTGTTGATCACTCATTGATCATATAAATCTACACTCTTACCTTAATTGAAGAACTTTCTAGCTTCCCTCTTCAATCTTCCCCTCTAACTTGCATTTTCTTCTGTTTTCCCCTTTCTTTCTCTATTCTTTCTCTTCTCTTCTTTTCTCATGAGAGCTTTTCTCTCTTCCTCCACCAAAAACAACACAAATGAATTTCTCTCTCTAAAACCACCTATTTATATCTAGGTCAAATTCCACTTCTAATTACAAAACTACCCTCCACTTATTTAAAGCCCAACAAACCAAGCCCAATTCTAATATTCACACTTCATCATTTCACTACTCTACTAAATACACCTCCACCTCTAATGCCACATAATTAATTAAATAAAACAAATATGACAATTAAATAAATAAACCTAAATAAATAAATAAAACGGGATGTGACAGAAATTATACAAAATAGGTCCCCGTATTTTTTATTATATTAATAATATTTTGAATGACAACTTTACATTGTCCATTTTGTCGCACTTCCTGTAATTTTGCTTGTATTTTTTGGTTAGTTTAAATATAGATAAGTGCAAATTCTTTTGAGGTTAGTTTAGTTTAAACGATGTATTTATAATTATGGATCACAAGGACACGAATGAAAGAGACCAATATATTTCTTTGTAAGATTGAATTAGAATTAACTTTATATCTAAATAAACGTTTTTTCTAGAAAATATATATATTATTTCTATATTTGACTTGAGCAATTGAGTGTCAATGAAATTTCTAAATAGAAATACACGCACAAAAAAACACTATACATATAAAATTTAATTTCCACGGACTGATTTTCATTTTTTCCGTGTTCTTTTTATCATATTTTCCTTATATAAACTTTAATTTTATTTAGTTTTCTTTTTCGTTATTTTTTATGGGTCTTTGAAAGGAGGTCGGGTCAAATCTAGTTTACAAGTTAAGTTAATAATACAGTTTTTGGACAAAATAGTCAAATTTTAATGCTACGACTATAAGATCAACCAAGAGAGTCAAACAAACAAAACTAATTACTCTATTGCATATTCATTTAATTTGAACAATATAAGAACGTCTTTTGTGTAAACATTTCAAAACTCTAATTAATTCAAATTTAATTACAATAAAATCAATAGTTTATGAATGTTGAAACTGCCAATATATAATCTTGAAAGTATCAAAGAGAAATATTGAATCATCTGAAAAAGAAAAAAAAAACTTGGATTAGAAAAAAAAACATTCAAGTTTTAAAAGAAATTAACAACAAAAATTAACTAACAAAAAAAGAAAAGAATAAAGGATGGATTCATGAACATATGAGATGGACTTATCAATATATAGAGAAGAGAATGACAAATGATGCATATGTATAAAAGTCACTCCCAACATCTGGGATGAGAAATAACCCAAAATGTTAATAATTAAGCTTATGTTAATGATTAAGCTTTAAATCTTAAAAAAATAGAAAGAACAAAAATATAAATTTTACTCTTCTTCCTTATTCATATGCTCTTTTGACCTAAGAGAAAAGCTAGTGAACCTGCATAAAAATTAGAATAAAACAAAAGAAAGGATAATAAAAAAAGGTTGATGCAAAAATCAGTGTATGTTTACTATGATTTTGATGAATATAAACTAACAATAGATAGACTATTTATAGGTGTAAAAGACTAGACTAAAATGTAATATCACATCATAAGCATAAGAAATATTCTATTAATTCCTTCTTTTTTTTGTACTTTAAAATTGTTTTTTGTTGCAATTTTTTTTATCAATTCTTGAGAATTTTGATTTTTTAAAAACATTAATTAACTAACCAACAAAAAAGGCAACGTACGATTTACGGTTATATGAAAAATTATTTTGAAAAATTCAATTGAAAAATTATTTACGGATGATTTGAAAAAAATAGGAGTAATTGTAATTGAATTTTTTGTATTTCTTTTTAACCGTAAATAATTAATTAGGTTCAAAAAATTCAATAGTGTAATAATTGTAATTGTAATTGATTATTATTATTATTATTATATTTGCTTACATTAATTACAAAAAATTCAAAAATAACAAAGTTACAAAATAACATTGATTACATTAATTACAAAAATGATTATGAAATGCTGGCATACACTGGTAGACAGATGCTATGTCAGATGCTACAACATCTCGTACTAGTACATAACATAATAGACAAGTTAAATATAAATTACGTGCAGGAAGATAAATAACACAAGTTATTTGTTAACCCAGTTAGGAGCAACCTCTCCTACTCTGGGGGATACCAATCCAGGAATGAATCCACTAATATAGTTCTAGTTCAAAGACTCCAAAACGCCCCGTTTCTATCTTATCGCCTAGACACTACCTCATGCAATTCTACCTAGGAACTCCTAGATATGAGACGCCCCGTCTCACTTCCCTACCACCTTACTAACCCGCAAGAACAAATTAGAAGACACACTTCCATGACAAATACGTAGCCAAGACTCTTGACTAAGCACACAACTTGGAGTTGCTTACAAGCTTCCTCCAATGACAATACTCACTCATTACCTACATGTTTCTGAGTGATTACACAGTGACCATCTGGTTGGAACAAAATGTGTGTTAGTACACACCCTTAAGTTTTGATGATAACAAAGTATTAAATGGACAATTGAGGTTACTAATGTTTAAATTAAGTGTGCAGGAGAATCCAACATTATATCAAGAGCACACTTGATTTAGACTCTGATGAAACCTATGGAATTTTGAATCATTACACTCTGAAAGAGTTCAGAAGCTAAAACGCGGTCAGAAGCTAAACAAAGTTCAGAAGCTCAAAGAGGATCAGAATGTCTGCAAGAGTTCAGAAGCTCAGAGAAGTTCAGAAGCTCAAAGATGTTCAGATGCCTACAAGAGTTCATAAGCTATCTGCTAGTCATGAGTTATTCAGAAGATGAAGACGTTCAGAAGCTGGAATACGAAGGACTATCAGAGGCCATTTATTCAAGACCAATCAGACTCCAAGTTATCAAAGGTTCATCAGAAGCAAAGGAATTCCAAGGTCATCAGAAGGGCTACATCAACTAATCTTATCAAGCCTGATGATTTGTTTAAAGGACAACTAATTACAACGGTCACAAAGGATGCGATCCTACTCTCTTTAGGAGCTAATTATACCTTATTACTGTATCTTGGACAAACAGTAAAGGTGAAGCTTAACGGAAAAAGAAGACGTGGCTTTACTCAACGGATATTCAAAGACTACAGCTGTCCAACTTACAGCAGGAATTTCTCCAACGTCTCAATGTCTTTCTCAACTCATATAAATATGCAAAAGAAAGAATTGATGACTAACAAACTTCATTAGAAAACATCTCTCAGAATAAAGTGAGAAATTGAATTGTAATAGAAAACATCTCTCAAATTAAGTGAGAATAGAAACTAGCTCAAGCCTCTGAAGTTATTATCTTGTAATAAGTTTAAGCTTAGAAGTTAGTATTACTCCTGCGTGAGTAATTGATAAGTCTCAATCTTAGTGATTAGAGCAAGAAAATCTTCTGCTTAGTGTAGAAGCAAAGAAGTCTCTTGTCTTGTGTGACTTGAGCAAGGAAGTCTTAAGCTTGTATGCTTGAGCAAGGAAGTCTCTGATCTTGTGTGATTAGAGCTAGGAAGTCTCTCTGTCTTGTGTGACATAGAGCAAGGAAGTCTCTTTGTCTTGTGTGACTTAGAGCAAGGAAGTCTCTCTGTCTTGTGTGACCTAGAGCAAGGAAGTCTCTTGCTTTGTGCTTGAGCATCTGAATTGTAATCTTAGTGATTATAGTGAACTCCCTTGAAAGCAAGGGGACTCGAGTACTCTCAATTTGTGAGGGGAACCAGTATAAATTGTTGTGTGTCTTTCTCTCTCTCACTCTCTCATTTACTCCTTCATTATTCACTTAGCCTTAAGTTGATTGTGTGAATTATTCCGTTGTGCTTAAAGACTCTGATAGATTTAAATATCTTGAAAAGTTTTTAAATATCCAAAACACAATTCAACCCCCTCCCCCCCTTCTTGTGTTTTCTCCACGCACCTTCACATCTCACAATTTGAGTGGTTCACTTTACACCAACTCTCCTAGAGAGTGGCTACACGGACACGAAACCCTAAAAGACTACATCTTTGATATTCTATTTTGATTCTAGTTTCGGTTGATACAATAGGTTTAGCAACTTCCTTTATATAGGCTTCACAATGCTTCAGCTCCAAGAAAGCAAAATATATTTTCCACAAATATATTTGCACTAAATATTCCTTTCATAAATATATTTGATTCTCCATAAATATATTTTCTATAATAATCTTCTTGAAGCACAAAGATATATTTGAAATATATCTTTTATATTTTCTGCAACAATCTTCAGTGGTTATATTCTAAAATTAAATCTTCCACAAATATATTTGCATCAAATATATTTGACACAAATCAAATCTTTTTTTTAATTCCTTCATCTTTTATAATAAACTAGAGGAACAAGCAACCACCTTCTGAAGATTCCTAACCATGCACGTTTTTTGCTTCAAAATACAGCTGGTATTTGCGATGTCCAGCTCACAAAAGATTTACTCCAAATATTTCTTCACAAAAGATTTGATGCAAAAATATATCTTCAATATATTTTTGGAGTAAATAATAACATGGACCGCCTCTGAGACTTGGGGCACAAGGCGCGATAGTTGTCGTATAGCACAAGCAAGATTATACTACAATCAAATCATCAAAAGACATTCTGCAGAAAAACAGAGTCGCGTGCCAGCTGTCGTAGCAGACCTGGTGCTGTATAAACATGCTACAACATGTTCGGTAGCATCTTACTAGAGTGTGTTTTAGCAAAATGTAGCTAACACAAAAACCCAACAGATTACATTGATTGCGAAAATGATTAGAGAGCATGTGACATATGAGAAAGACATGTGGCATACCTCTTTTGAAAAAAGGCTCCTAAATAATACTACCGCTGTTCCAAATTATATGTCATTTGACATTTTTACACATATTAAGAATTGTAATCATTATTGTATGGAAAAGTGAAATTATGAGTTGATTTACAAAATTGTCCTTCATTTATGGTATTGAAAAAATAAATTGAAGAATTGAAAGAAGAGAGAGTAATAAATAGTTAAGGGTATAATAGGAAAAGTTGCATTAAATGCTTCATTTGTAATGTAAAGTGACATATAATTTGGTATAAATTTTTTCTTCAAAGTGACATATAATTTGGTATAAATTTTTTCTTCAAAGTGACATATAATTTGGAACGGAGTGAGTATTATTATAGATAATGGGCATGTTTGTTTCAGTTTAAAAAAGTAAATTTTTTCTTTGTATTTTTTAAAATAGATTTTATAAAATCGTTTTTTAAAATATTATAAGTTTTTTATATTCGTTTTTTCTAAATTGAAACACTAATTGTCACATCATATAATATAAACATACATTATTGTGAAGTAGCAAAGTTTTTTCACAAGAAAGGGAGGGTTTGAATTGTGAACCTTTAAAACATTGCCTATAAAAATTATCAACAATATACTCAAAGGATATTATTATATTGTTAGTTAAAACAAATATTCAAAATATATTGCAGACTGGAGAACGTTCTCCCAACACTCTCTGACTGTATATAAAAATGATATCTTATGATTTGTGTGATAAGTGTTTGCGTAAATTAAATCAGAGTAAAGGGAAGAGAAAGAACACAAACAATTTATCCTGGTTCACCCAAAAACTTGGGCTAGTCCAGTCCCCACACTCCTTGTGAGATTGTCCACTAAGAGATGCTAATGATCTCAAGTTACACTTCCTTTTGATCTAGATCCAAGACCAAAATATCTTCTAAGCTTTACAAGCTTTAATCTACCTAAGTCACACTGACTATGAAGGTGTCACTCAATTAGTAGTTACGTACTAAATTGAGCCAAGGTTACAATGATGGAAGATTGGTTATCAAAGCCTATTCACTCAATACACTTTTGAGAAGCTTTGAAGATGGATGAAAACTCTCAATACACTCAATGGATATTCTAATCCTAGATGATTAAATTACATATCTGGGTGAGAGAGATAAAGAAGAGCTTTTGATAAAACTTGTATTACAAAGACAAGTGTTGAAATGTTGTAGTGAAAACTCTTGCTCTTCAATGTTGTCAAGGACTTCTATTTATAGTTGAGTGATGATCAGGGAGTCTTGGCCACGAAGGATGTCCGTTAGAAGCTTTGAAGATAACGGCTAGTAGCTCTGCATTTTGACAGCTCATGATTTTGAAGAAAACAAATCATTCTGAGATTGATCTCCAAAGTTTCTTCTTCTGACTTTTGAAATAGGAGCGTATGATGAGCTGTTGTTGAGCTGTATGTTGCTTATTAAACAAGTAAGACCGTTGTGCAGCTTTTGGATAAACTTTAAACAGCTGTATGTGAGCTAGTGTCACTCCAAGTAAGTACTTTCTCTTTCCAGCATTGGTCTGAGATCGTTCTCCAAATTCTGGGCGTGAATGAACTTCTTCCTTTTGATGCAAAGAAGCTGGAGCAAGTAATAGCCATCTGTAATGGATAATAACAGTAGTTGGAAGTTGTACTTGATGTTCCTTAAAGTATTGTTGCAAGTACAAACTTCATTGGAGAAGGTGAAACACTTTGGAGTTTGTTCATTCTTTATTCATTTCAAGTACAAGTCAACTCAAGGATATGTTGTGCTGTCTAAATCTCCATGGTTCATAAGAATTCAGTTCTACCAAATATGTGGGAATGTTTCTTTGGACATTTGATCATGTGCATTTGTTTGAACCTTGAATTTGGCAAATGTGGTAACTTCACTAGTCATCCAAATATTCCATGCCTTAAATGAACTCTTGAACTGTAGAGATCTTGTGAGTTAAGTCCAAGATAAAAGTGTTCATTTGTCTTGTACATAGTTGGCTTATCCATAAGTGCTTTTGCATTGATTGTGTAAAAAAAGATGTTTGCGCAAGTTCTCAGAGAGTGATCTGAGACTGATCCTGAAGCTTTTGTTTTTATCAAAATAAAAACGTGATATTTGATCTAATAGCTCAATTGTTCCTAGCTTAATTAAAAACACTCAAGAGCACTTGTTACATACCAAAAAGATTAGAATTACACTTAAAAATAATTAAGAGGTTTGTTATCTTTAAAACATCAAATTGAGATTTTGCCTCAACAATCTCCCCCTTTTTGATGATGAAAAACTTCTTGAATTATGTTTTGAGATGGAATTCTAATTTTAATCAAAATTCACAAGTGCTTGAAATAAATTGTCTAGTGTTTTTAATTTGTAAGCTCCCCCTCAATTCAAGCATTCAATTTTCAAAATGATCATGCTTATGATATAAAAGAATTGAGCAACACAAATTGGATTTGAATCAAGCAACTAGCATTAATCAACAATCTCACATATGTGAGTATTCAAACACATTGTATAGTACATGATTAATTCAAAATGATTCAAACATTCATCAAAAGCAAATTAAAACATCAAATCTTAGTTTAGATAAAAGGTACATAGTAGGAGAAGTTTATATGACATCAAAAGAAACTTCCCAAAATATCTAATCGGCCTCTAAACAGGATGATTTTAAAAACAGAGTTCATAAAAAAGATCATAAAACAGGATTAAAAACATAGTTCATAAAACAAGATCATAAAATAGGATTATAAAACAAGATTATCAAACATCCAGAGCATTGCATCAAAGCTTTAATTCCAAAGCATCATTGAGCTCCCCCTTGATTTATCAATTTATTCTCCCCCTTTGTCATCATTGAAAAGGGTTAATCCAGGAGCAATTCACACAAGCAAAGTTTTCATTCATTAGCTCCATCAGGAGCAAGTGAAGTGGGAGGACAATCATCATTATCATAATTGTTATTTGGAGCAGGAAATGGATCAAATTGTGGTGTTTCAATTTCAGGAGGTGGATTGATGTGAAGCTGAGGGCAAACAATATTAGCAAACCATTCACGCAGGCTTTTGGATTCCAAAATCAAATGATCAATCATTGAGTACTGAACAGCCATACCCTTGATTACATGATCCAAATCTTTCCTCATCTGTTCCATATCAGTTTCAAGTTTTGAGCATTTGGCAGGCCTTGAAGGGCCAGGAAAATCAAAATTGAAGTTTCCCTCAAACACCAATTGTTTGGTTCCAGAATTAGCAGCATTAACTGATGAACAGAATGAATCAAAAGTAGCAAATGAAGATGGGATTGATGGGAGAGTGCTCTCAGTGGGATTTGGTATTGGCAATGTTGAGTTTTCAGGAGTATCAGAGGTAAGGATGTTCCTTATAAATTCAGAAGTACAAAAGGAAGAAAGACTTCCTTGGCTTGATGTCATTAATGGAGAAAACATAGTGGTACCAGGTTGAGCAGTCACATGCTTAAAACCTTGAAGAGTAGTAGCAGCAGTGGTTACAAGTTTCTCACTTTCAGTGGTGGGAATAACATCACCACTGATTTGGACATTTCCATCAGTCTGAAGAGCGTTCTCCAAACGGTCTCCAGAAGCATCAGCAAGTATATTCAAGTTTGTTTTCTAAAAAATTTCTCTTTTCCTCTTGACACCAACATCAGCAGGGGTTTCCAATTCTTTCTTCATGTGACTCACATTTTTCAAATTGAAAGTGTAGTAGTGATTGTCATAAGGTGTGTCATTCATGTTAGCATAATAAAACCTAAACACTCTAGTTAAGATCATTCCATATGGTAAGACTATTTTCTTAAAACCAGAGGTAGCGGCATGAATTATATGATGAAGAATAATGTAGGGCAGGTTAAGCTTGATTCCTTTGGCCATGTGATACATTAAAAGAAGATCAATATCAGTTAACTTATCATTGCTTCCAGTACGAGGAAAGAAAGAGTGTTGACACATATTATGCAAGAGTTTGAATTCCTTTTTCAGCATAGATGATGGAGGTGCATTCTTCTTGGCTCCTTCTTCAGTAAACATTTCTCTTTTGAGATCTTCCTTGTTGACTTTGACTTGATCATACCAGTCATTGCCATAAACTTCCAGTCCTTCACTCTTGATCCCAATCAAGTCTCCAATAACAAATGGATCAACAACTAATTCAACATCCTTAATATTTGATGTGAGCAGATCTCTGTCAGGATACACAGCATTGTAGTAAAAAGCTTGAACAAGCAAAGGAAAAATAGTTTCTTTGATGTGAAAGAAACTTTTCCATCCAAATGGTTCCACATACTTAACAAGGTCAACACCACCTTGAGATAATTCTCCAAAATTGTACATTCTTGAGGGTGCAATAGGTTTGGTTTTCCAGTATTGATCAAAAACTTCTTCATCTTCAGGTAAAATGAGTGGAGCAGGCAGGAGTTGTTCTTTTGATTTCTTCAAAGTAACCTTCTTCTTGGTTCGAGGAGCTTTGACAGCAGTTTCAACAACCTTTTTCTTTGGAGTTGGGGTTTTCTTAGCTTTGACAGGATCATACTTTGTAGAAGTAACTGGTTCCAGTTCAAAATCATCAATCTCCTTTTCTAGGAGAGTGGTCTTAGAATCTGAGGGATCTAGCACATGAACAGTGGTGTCCACCACTGGTTTCTTTCCAACTCCAGACATTATTCTTGATGATCTTCTGATTTTTTAGGAGTCAAAAGACTTGGATTTCTTAATCTTGACCAAGGCTGGTGGAGTATCCTTTGGACTAGGTACAGTAGCAATAGGAGATGGAGAATCTTCATTGTTTATTGGATTCTGAGATGTTGAAGGTGATTCAATAGGTGAGGAACTTTCTGGTTGATTTTGAGTGAGATGAATGGGTGAGTTTTCTGGAGATTCAGATTGAGAGGGATTGAAAACAGTGTTTGGAGAGTTTGGGGGATTTTCATCATTTGTTTGCATGTTGGTAGTGATAGGTGTGGATTGAATTTCTGGTGATGCTCCACGCTCAGAGAATGATTTCAATGTTTCTGAGACAGTTTCAAATGAGGATGATGATGATGATTTTGGGGTTAGAGGTTTGGGAGGCCGGTGATGGAGAATGTGGTGGTGATGATGAAACAGAAGGGTTTTTGGTTCTAGGAACCTTTCTTCCACCAGCATTTTTGGTTCGTGCCATTTGAGTAGATCTGAGTTTGATTTTGGTTGATGGAAGATGAGAGGATTTTGTGAGATTATAAAAAGAAAACTGCAAACTTGGGGAAGAGGGAGATGATAGAGTAGGTACTTGTGAATAGTGATGGATTGTACTTTGGTTTTGCCAAAAGCGTGGGAATGAGAGAGAGAATTGAAACTGTTTAACCAATGAGGGAGGAGAGAGGGAAGCCCAATTCACTTTTGCCATAAAAGCCTTGTCTCATAGCCCAATTAAAGCAAAAACAGTTATCATATTTTATCATGCTTCAGTGCAAATTCAGAGAACGTTCTCTGAACGGTCTTGCAGATACATATGTAAGCACAAATCAAGTAGAATTGGGATTTTTGATGATTTTCAATTTTTCTTTGATAAAATTAAAACGATCCTCAACCAATGGTTTAGTAAAAATGTCAGCAAGTTGATTTTCAGTATCAACAAAGACTAATTCCACATCCTTTTTATTAACATGATCTCTAATAAAATGATGCTTGATTTCAATATGTTTTGATCTTGAATGCTGAATAGGGTTTTTAGACAAATTAATAGCACTAGTATTATCACATAAAATTTTGATACATGTGTACCTTAGTGAGAAATCCTCAAGTTGATTTTTGATCCAAAGGACTTGAGAGCAACAATTTGATGCAGCAACATATTCTGCTTCAGTGGTTGATAGTGCAATGGTGTTTTGTTTTCTACAACACCAACTTACCAATGCCTCTCCAAGGAATTGACATCCTCCACTAGTGCTCTTTCTTTCAATTTTATCCCCAGCATTGTCAGCATCACAGTATGCTTGTAAATCAAAGTGTGATCCCTTTTTGTACCATAATCCTACATCAGGTGTTCCAACCAAGTATCTAAAACTTCTTTTTACTGCAATCAAGTGTGATTCTTTTGGAGATGTTTGAAATCTAGCACAAAGACCAACTGCAAACACAATGTCATGTCTGCTTGCAGTTAAATAGAGGAGAGATCCAATAATTCCTCTATACTCTTTTTCAGATACATCTTTTCCTTTTTCATCTTTGTCCAAACTTGTAGATGGATGCATTGGAGTTGACATGATTTTGGCTTCATTCATCTTGTACTTCTTGAGAAGATCATTTACATATTTTTCTTGACAGATAAAAATTCCATCTTCTTGTTGCTTGATTTGCAAGCCAAGAAAGAAACCAAGTTCTCCCATCATGCTCATCTCAAACTCACTTTGCATAAGGTTAGAAAAATCTTCACACATTTTTTCATTAGTAGCACCAAAAATAATATCATCAACATACACTTGTACAATAAGTAAATTATGCTTTTCATTTTTTGTAAAAAGTGTAGTATCAATTTTTCCTCTAGAAAAACCATTTTCAAGTAAGAAAGTGTTTAATCTATCATACCAAGCTCTTGGGGCTTGTTTAAGTCCATAAAGGGCTTTGGTAAGTTTATAAACATGATTTGGTTTATGCTTGTCAAAAAAACCAGGAGGTTGATGCACATAAACTTCCTCATTTAAAAATCCATTTAAAAAGGCACTTTTTACATCCATTTGAAAAAGTTTGATACATTTATGTGATGCATATGCAAGCAATATTCTAATAGCTTCTAACCTGGCTGCAGGAGCAAAAGTTTCATCATAATCAATCCCTTCTTGTTGATTATAACCTTGTGCTACAAGTCTTGCCTTATTTCTAACAACCTTACCATTTTCATCAAGTTTGTTTCTAAAGACCCATCTTGTTCCAATGATTGAATGATCTTTTGGGGATGGTACCAAATTCCAAACCTCATTCTTCTCAAATTGTTGTAGTTCTTCTTTCATAGCCTCAACCCATGATTCATCAATGATAGCTTCATTTATGGATTTTGGCTCAATTTGGGAGATCAATCCCAGATTGTTCTCCACATCCTGCAAGGCTTTTCTGGTTCTAACACCATCTTCAATATTTCCTATTATTTGATCAGGAGGATGATAGCCAACAATTCTTCAGGTCTTTAGTGGTCCTTGAGATGTGAGATTTTCATCTGAATCATGATTTTGTGTAATGACAGGTTCATCTTCTTCATCATCAGTGGCATGTATGATTGGTTGATCTTCAAATTCATCAAATTTTACATGCCTGCTTTCCTCCAAAGCTTGAGTTCTCAGATTATAAATTCTATATGATTTTGATGTCAGAGAGTATCCTAAGAATATTCCCTTATCTGACTTTGAATCAAACTTACCCAAGTTGTCTTTGATATTCAAAATGTAACAAAAGCATCCAAATATATGAAAGTAAGAAATACTAGGTTTTCTGCCTTTCCAAAGTTCATAGGGTGTTTTGTTTAAAACTTTTCTAATGGTGACTCTGTTTAAAATATAGCAAGAAGTGTTAATGGCCTCAGCCCAAAAGTATTTTTCAACATTTGATTCATTTATCATTGTTCTTGCCATTTCTTGCAAAGTTCTATTTTTCCTTTCAACAACTCCATTTTGTTGAGGAGTTCTTGGACAAGAAAAATTATGAGAGAGTCCATTATTATCAAGGAATGATTCAAACAGAGAGTTTTCAAATTCTCCTCCATGATCACTTCTTATAGAGATAATATTTATTCCTTTCTCATTCTGAACTCTTAAGCAAAAGGTTTTAAAAGCTTCCAAAGAATCATCTTTATGTTTTAAAAATACCACCCAAGTAAACCTTGAAAAATCATCTACAATGACAAAGCCATAATTTTTGCCACCAAGACTTGTAGTTTTGACAGGTCCAAATAAGTCTATGTGAAGTAACTCAAGAGGTTTTGTTGTGGAAATAAATTCTTTTGGTTTAAAACTACTTTTAAGTTGTTTCCCTCTTGTGCATGATTAACATACTTTATCTAGATCAAAACTGATCTTAGGCAAACCTCTAACTAGATCAAGTTTGGAAAGTTTTGACATAGTCTTCATACTTACATGACCAGCCCTCTTGTGCCAAATCTATTTGTCTTTTTCAAGTGAGACAAAGCATGATTCAGGAGGTAATTCATCTAAGTATAAGACATAAACATTTTTAATCCTTGATCCATTAAATAAGACTTTGTTAGATGAAGATTGTTTTATTTCACATGAGTCTGATTTAAAATCAACTTCAAAGCCATTGTCACATAATTGACTTATGTTGATTAAGGTATGTTTTAAGCCATCCACATAGTGAACATTCTCAATCTTAGCAGAATCTGACTTACCAATTGTACCTATAGCTTTGATGCTAGCTTTCTCATTGTTTCCAAAGGTGATTGATCCACCTTCTCTTGTTTCAAATGATAGAAAGTTGTTTCTATCTCCTGTCATATGTCTTGAGCATCCACTGTCCAAGTACCAAGGCCTTCTCTTGACTGCTAGAAGGCATTCCTACATTTGAGTTTAATAAATTTTTAGGTACCTACAGTTTCATGGGTCCTTGAGTGTTAGTTTCAGTATTCTTATAAGGGATCTTCTGAGAATAAGATGATCTCTTATAAGGTGTTCTTCTATAGACATCTCTTCTGAGAGTGTTCTGAGAATGTCTATAAGAAGGTTTTCTAAACATGTTGTTTCTGAGACTGTTCTGAGAATGTTCTAATGTTCTATAGAAAACTTGTTTTCTTGCTTTCTTTTTGAAACAGAACGCTTCAAGATGTCCATCCTTGTGACAAAAATCACATTTATAGTTTTGAAAATTCTTTTCTTTATTTGGAATAAGACATTTTTGATATAGTTTTCTGTTCTGATAAGGATTATGTCCTATACCAGATTTATCAAAAAATCCAGCTTGTGATCCCAAAATGTTTTCAAAAGTTATAGTAGTGCTAGTAAACTTTGTTAAATCATTTTCTAATTTAGAAACGTTTCTTTTCAAAGTAGCATTTTCTTTTAGTACCTCAGAACATTCCTTTTTATCTTTTCTAAGAATTTCAAATCTCTTAGAAAGTTCAGTGTGAGTAGTTTGCATACCTTTGATAACATCACTTTTTAAGACTACTCTCTTTCTTATATTCATCTCTTTCTTTGGTTAACATAGTAATCTCATCTCTGAGTTTAGCATTTTTTTGATTTAAGATTTGAGTGTCATATAGTAGGTTATCAAAGAGATGTTCAGTTTTTTGACAAGATGAACAAGGATCAAGTATTACCTCTTCTGTGTTTGAATGTGTCATGAGACAGACATTTGCTTCTTGTTCTTCATCTTCTGATTGTGCTTCTTCTAGATCATCCCAAGTAGCCATCATGGATTTCTTCTTGAAGAAAGGTTTCTTCTGTTTGTTCTTTGGACAATCATTTTTGTAGTGACCATATTGGCTGCATCCATAACATTGTATTTTTCTCATATCTACTTCTGGTTTTGCTCCATTCCTTTTGGGTTGAAAATTCTTCTTGAGTTGATTTCTTCTTGTCATCAATCTCTGAATTCTTCTTGACAGGTATGCTAATTCTTCTTCATCCTCTTCTTGAAGTGATTCCTCATTTTCACAGAATGTTTCATCTTTCTGAGAACATTCTCCAGATTGAGTTTCTAGAGCAATCATCTTCTTTTTAGGCTTGTCTTCTTGAAGAATAGATTCATGAGCTTTTAATGAGCCAATGAGATCTTCTAATGATACTTTAGTGAGATCTTTTGCCACTGTAATAGCTGTGACTATGGTTCTCCAAGTCTTTGGCAAGCATCTAAGAATTTTTCTTATTCTTTAATTTGTAGTGTATGCTTTTCCCAAAGAGTTGAGATCATTTATAATGCTTGTGAATCTACCATACATTTGATCTATGGTTTCTTCTTCCTTCATTTCAAACAGTTCAAACTTTCTCACTCCAATGTCTATTCTTGTTTCTTTGACACTGTTGGTTCCTTTATGATGAGATTGTAGAATTTCTCATATTTCTTTTGCTGTTTTGCACTCCATTATTTTGTCATATTCATCCCTGCATAAAACACTTTTAATAAACAATTTAGCTTTAGAATTTAGGAGTACATATTTTATCAGCTTCTTGTGTTGTCCATTCAGCTTGTGGTTTAGGATTTGTTGAGTCTTTAGCCAATGGTACATATTTTGAAACTTCCACCACATGCCACATGTTGTTATCTTGTGATCTAAGAAAGTGCTCCATTTTGTCATTCCAATAGTAGTAGTTATCACCATCAAATAGAGGTGGTCTGTTTGATGATCCTCCTTCAGATATAAACTTTGCGTTTTTAGCCATTACTTCCTTCCTGAATCTTTTCCTCTAGAACTTGTTAGAAGCTTATCCTTAGAGCCAATGCTCTTATGTCAATTGAAGTAACAAAGTTTTTTCACAAGAAAGGGGGGGTTTGAATTGTGAACCTTTAAAATATTGCCTATAAAGATTATCAACAACAATATACTCAAAGGATATTATTAGATTGTTAGTTAAAACAAATATTCAAAATATGTTGCAGACTGGAGAACGTTCTCCCAACACTCTCTGACAGTATATAAAAATGATATCTAAGAGAAAGCACAGAAACAATTTATCCTGGTCCCCACACTCCTTGTGAGATTGTCCACTAAGAGATGCTAATGATCTCAAGTTACACTTCCTTTTGATCTAGATCCAAGACCAAAATATCTTCTAAGCTTTACAAGCTTTAATCTACCTAAGTCACACTGACTATGAAGGTGTCACTCAATTAGTAGTTACGTTATAAATTGAGCCAAGGTTACAATGATGGTAGATTGGTTATCAAAGCCTATTCACTCAATACACTTTTGAGAAGCTTTGAAGATGGATGAAAACCCTCAATACACTCAATGGATATTCTAATCCTAGATGATTAAATTACAGATCTGAGTGAGAGAGATAAAGAAGAGCTTTTGATAAAACTTGTATCACAAAGACAAGTGTTGAAATTTTGTAGTGAAAACTCTTGCTCTTCAATGTTGCCAAGGACTTCTATTTATAGTTGAGTGATGATCAGGGAGTGTTGGCCATGAAGGATGTCCGTTAGAAGTTTTGAAAATAACGGCTAGTAGCTCTGCATTTTGACAGCTCATGATTTTGAAGAAAACAGATCATTCTGAGATTTATCTCCAAAGTTTCTTCTTCTGACTTTTGAAAGAGGAGCGTATGATGAGCTATTGTTGAGCTGTAGTGTTGCTTTATGTTGCTTATTAAACAAGTAAGACCTTTGTGCATGAAGGTGCGTGGAGAAAACACAAGAAGGGGGGGTTGAATTGTGTTTTGGATATTTAAAAACTTTCCAAGATATTTAAATCTTTTCAGAGTCTTTAAAGCACAGCGGATTGTTCACACAATTAACTTATGGCGTTATGAATGATGAAGGAGTAAATGAGAGAGTGAGAGAGAGAAGAACACACAACAATTTATACTGGTTCCCCTCACAAATTGAGAGTACTCCAGTCCCCTTGTTTCCAAGAGAGTTCACTATAATCACAAGGATTACAATAGTTGCTCAAGCACACAAGCTCAAGACTTCCTGCTCTTAGTCACACAAGACAGAGAGACTTCCTTGCTCTGATCACACAAGATCAGAGACTTCCTTGCTCAAGCACACAAGCTCAAGACTTCCTGCTCTAAGTCACACAAGACAGAGAGGCTTCCTTGCTCCTACATTCAGCAGAAGACTTCATTGCTCTAATCACTAAGATTGAGACTTATATGCTTCTACACTAAGCAGAAGACTTACTACTAACTTATAAGCTTAAACTTATTACAATCATAATAACTTCAGAGGCTTAAAGCTAGTTTCTATGCTCACTTCATTTGAGAGATATTATCTATTACAATGCAGATTCTCACTTTCTTTTGAGAGATGTTTTCTAATGAAGAGCGCTAGTCATCAATTCTTTCTTTGGCATATTTATATGAGTTGAGAAAGACATTGAGACGTTAGAGAAATTCCCGTTGTAAATTGGACAGTTGTAGTCTTTGAAGATCCGTTGAGTAAAGCCACGTCTTCTTTTGCAGAGAGGCTTTACCTTTACTGTTTGTCCAATAGTACAGTAATAAGGTACAACTAGCTCCTAGAAAGAGAGGGATCACATCCTTTGTGACCGTTGCAATTAGTTTACCTTAGAACAAATCATCAGGCTTGATAATTGTAGTTGAAGTAGCCCTTCTGATGATTTGGGGAATTCCTTTGCTTCTGATGAACCTTTGATAACTTGGAGTCTGATTGGTCTTTGAATGGTTGGCCTCTGATAGTACTTCGCAATTCAGCTTCTGAACGTCTTCATCCTCTGAATGACTCATGACTAGCAGAGCATCTCAACTCTTGTAGGCATCTGAACATCCTTGAGCTTCTGAACTCCTCTGAGCTTCTGAACTCCTTCAGACGTTCTGATCCTCTTTGAGCTCCTGAACTTTGTTTAGCTCCTTACCACGTTGTAGCTTCTGAACTCTTTCAGAGTGTAATTATTCAGACTTCCATAGGTTTCATCATAGTCTAAATTAAGTGTGCTCTTGATCTAACGATGAATTCTCCTGCACTTAATTTAAACATTAGTACCATCAATTGTCCATTTAATACTTTGTTATCATCAAAACCTAAGGGTGTGTATTAACACATATTTTGTTCCAACAGTGCAGCTTTTGGATAAACTTTAAACAGCTGTATGTGAGCTAGTGTCATAAAGTAATATCCAGCTGTAATGGATAATAACAGTAGCTGGAAGTTGTACTTGATGTTCCATAAAGTATTGTTGCAAGTACAAGCTTCATTGGAGAAGGTGAACCACTTTGGAGTTTGTTCATTCTTTATTCATTTCAAGTACAAGTCAACTCAAGGATATGTTGTGCTGTCTAAATCTCCATGGTTCATAAGAATTCAATTCTACCAAATATGTGGGAATGTTTCTTTGGATATTTGATCATGTGCATATGTTTGAACCTTGAATTTGGCAAATGTGGTAACTTCACTAGTCATCCAAATATTCCATGCCTTAAATGAACTCTTGAACTATAGAGATCTTGTGAGTTAAGCCCAAGATAAAAGTGTTCATTTGTCTTGTACATAGTTGACTTCCATAAGTGCTTTTGCATTGATTGTGTAAAAAAAGATGTTTGCGCAAGTTCTCAGAGAGGGATCTGAGACTGATCCTGAAGCTTTTGTTTTTATCAAAATAAAAATGTGATATTTGATCTAATAGCTCAATTGTTCCTAGCTTAATTGTTGGGACCGGAGTTAAAAAATCATTAAAAATTATTTTCAGCCACCGAAGAGATTACTGGGTTGAGTCGCGGACTAGGTCGCTCTCTTTAAGACGTTTCGCGGCACTGCCCAAAATTGTGCAAGCAGACTATCAACCACGAAGTCCCCAGGATAAAACAGCCCAGTTACAACTGTATACCGATTTGCTACTGCACGGTAGAAATCGGTCAAAGAATACACCTTCTTGAATGGTACTACGATACCACTCGAATTGATATTACGATATCAATCTATGAATCAGTGGTACTACGATACCACCATATTGATACTACAATATCAATCTATGATTCATCGGAACTACGATACCACCGTATTGATACTACAATATCAATCAATATAATGACACTGAGGTCATTCTAATATGGTACTAAGATCAATCTCAATTCAAAGGGATTATGGTACTAAGACCATTTTTAATTTTGAAGGAACTAGTGATTCTTTAATCACTCTTAACCATATTAATACTAATATTGATATTAGTACACAACATATAGAATAAACTTTAGCATTTTCTAAACAAATAGGAATAAAACTTTATATAGCTCTTCTAAATTTGCATAACCAAATAAAGAAACCAAAGTCTAATTGATTCATTCTAGATTTTAACTTAGCTTAACACCATGCTATCATGATTGCTGTCACACCTAATTGCATAGACATTAAGAAAACCTCGACATATAAAGAGGTTATAAGTATACTCCCTCCGTCCGATATTATAAGGGAAAAAATAAAAAACACACTTATTAAGAAAACCAAAACTTGAGAATTTGAAATATGGTTTTGTGGATTTTTCTTGAAATAAGTTGCATGGGAAGATGTAAAAACAAATTTGATTGGTTGTTGTTTATTGAGAAAATGAGAGAGAAAAAAAATTAAATGCAATTTGCATTTAATTTTATAAGAATAAGTAAAAAAACATTTTTGAAAGTTGTTTTTCCCTTATAATTTGGGACAAAAAAAAAGGTCATTTTTCCTTATAATATGGGACGGAGGGAGTATATAATTGAGACAATTCTTGCACAAAACTAAGTATCAGACACATGAAAACATTGTTATAAGTGCAAATATTGAAACAAAGGTAAATATGAAACAACAGATTGCTATTATATATAGTAGAAGAGGAATTTCACTATTTCCTAGAATCCATCATATTACCCATATATAAGACATTGTTCTGCTATTTCTATATACTACAAAAAGTCAACAAAATAGCTGTCATTCCAGATTAACATGTCGCAACCATAATGAAGCAAAAGGATTGATCCTTAATTGACACCAAGACTTCCTTTCAAAGATACTTTAGAGGTTTCAACATGCACCTTGTGAATGAACTTAGGTCTATATGCTCAACCAGAAAACTGATTTTTAATTTGTTCTTCTATGTATTTTTTCTCACCTGAGTGGCGGCTACCTCTAGTTGATATAGCATAGGTTTTTTTATATTTATTTTTAGTGTAACCACCTAATACAATTAATCTCCCATAAACTTAACAGTTACAAAATGATGGATAATAAATCACAATAAACTTAAATAAATAAACAAATAAAATTGTCCTATCTCACCAAAGTAGGACTTAATTTATTTATTTCTCAAAATACACACTAGTATGCTACAACACACTGGTATGCTCTAGTATCCGACGTGGACTCCAAATTTTATTTTCAATTCACACATCAGTGTGAACTTTGTTCCAACAATCCCCCACTTGAATTTAAAAGAAAATTCAAAAATATCGTAGGACGCTTTTATAAGATTGTGCATAAGCAAAGGTGACTTGAACCTTTACATAGCAAGTAAGAGCCCGATTTAGCAAGAGTGACACTTGTCTTGAACTCTATCTCAGATTTTTCTCAAACCCGCACACAACCTTATCTTAAGGTGTATCTTTATAGCACGTGCTTTAATGGCCCTGCACGTGTATCCCAGTTTCATGAACGCTCTAGGAATTCGCCTCTAAATTCCATAGGAACCGGCCTCGGTTCCACATTCATATAGGTGAGTCTATCAAGAGTACTCCTGGAGCTCGGTACTCCACTCATACAGAGTATAGATCTCATTAAGAGTTACAACTCATTCTTTCGCTTTCAGGAATCATGTTTTTCTTATTTTTACTTGCATGATCATCATTAACTCCTCACAACTTGTTATTACCCATTGAACCTATTTCTTGGGATCTCCAGTCATTTAGGTTGGGTTTCTGTCACATCCCATTTTATTTATTTATTTATTTGGGTTTATTTATTTAATTGTAATATTTGTTTTATTTAATTAATTATGTGGCATTAGAGGTGGAGGTGTATTTAGTAGAGTAGTGAATTGATGAGGTGTGAATATTAGAATTGGACTTGGTTTGTTGGGCTTTAAATAAGTGGATAGTAGTTTCGTAATTAGAAGTGGAGTGTGACCTGATATAAATAGGTATTTTTAAGAGAGAGAAATTCATTTGTGTTGTTTTTGGTGGAGGAAGAGAGAGAGAAGCTCTCATGAGAAAAGAAGATAAGAGAAAGAAAAGAGAAAGAAAGGGGAAAAGAGAAGAAAAGCCAAGTTAGAGGGGAAGATTGAAGAGGGAAGCTAGAAAGTTCTTCAATTAAGGTAAGAGTGTAGATTTACATGATCAATGAGTGATTAAGAGGGGGGAGAAATTACATTTCTCTTTGCCCAAACCCTCTCACTCATTTTGTGTTGAATTTAACGGATCGACTGACGTGAAATCAGACAGAGTAAAGAAGTGAGCTTTCGAGTAACTAAGAATGAGACTTTGAGATTAAGATGGATTTTATCTTTTGGGATTGACCGAATTCGGAAAGGAAATTGTAAGAGGAGGTTACGAATGAAAATAAAGATGATAAGACCATTAAGTGGAAAGGTATGTAAGGGAATTTCACATGAGGATTTTGCAAATTAAGATGAAGTTAAGGACAAAGTGTTGTTTGATTAATGGAATAAGAAAGATGTGAAGGATTCTACTTGAATGAAGATTATTATTTTGTTTAGATATGAGGAAGAGTAAAGGATTAAGGATATGATAAGTGGAGACGGTGAAATAATAGTAATTTGATAAAGAAATTAAGATTTGGATACAGTATATCGACGGAATAAGTAATCTTGGAAAATGTTTGTGTTAAGGAATGCAAAAGTTGGTTAAGCAAATGATTTGGGGTTAAGGTAAGTGTATCGGAATTTGACATAAGAAATTAAGATCGTGGTTTGAATAAGATCGGATGAGAGTGTATTCTGATTGAAAAGGAAAAGTGAGATTTTATGGAATTGTGGTTTAGTAACGTTATTTGCAAGAAAAGGTCTTATGTCGAAATGTAAGGATTGATCAACATTCGTCGTGGAGCGTTTCTTTCGGATGTTTCGAGATTAAGAGCGCATTATTGTGGTTCGATGAAAATGGTCGATGTCACCATCACGATTCTTGACTATTTATTGGCAAATTGAGGAAACTGGTCGTCCTTGATCTCTTGTCGATAATTGACAAAGTTGTGTTGTTGGGATGGACTAATTTTGTTAAACTTAGTAATGTATAAAATTTTGGATGTTTGGTTGGAAAACTGGATGAGGTGATCTTGGTTGTGCGATTTTCGAGGACGAATTTTTTTTAAGGGGGTAGAATTGTCACATCCCATTTTATTTATTTATTTATTTATTTGGGTTTATTTATTTAATTGTCATATTTGTTTTATTTAATTAATAATGTGGCATTAGAGGTGGAGGTGTATTTAGTAGAGTAGTGAATTGATGAGGTGTGAATATTATAATTGGGCTTGGTTTGTTGGGCTTTAAATAAGTGGAGGGTAGTTTCGTAATTAGAAGTGGAGTGTGACCTAGATATAAATAGGTACTTTTAAGAGAGAAATTCATTTTGGCTTAATTAGTCTAATGGTCCTTTAAAGACATTTTAGGTTTCATAATGGTCCCTTAAAGAAAAAAAGGTTCAGATTAATCCCTTAAAGACATCTCCGTTTGTCACATTGGTCCTTTCTGTTAATTTATCAACCACAAATGTATTAGGTGGACCAACATTAAAGGTGGTCCACCATATACCGCAATATATTTTTTAATTTTAACCATTAAATCTTTTTGAAAGAAAAACAACCATTAGATTTTGCATGTCCACCATATCTAAGAGTGCACCATCACCAACAAATTTTTGTTTCATCTTCTTCCTCCATCCTCCATTCCTTCATCATTTTTTTTTCATAATTTCATCATTAAAATCCAAAATTTCAAAACAAATTCAAAAATAAATAAATTCCAAAATTGTAAAACTCTTAACTTTTATCAAAATTTCAAATCTCCAAACAAAAAACTCTAAATCCCAAATGTCAAATCCCCAACAAACCTAACCTTGAATTTCATTTTTACTTTCCAAATTTAATCTCATCAAACCCAACAAAAACTCTTAACTATTATTGATGATGGTGATGGAGTATGAGTGTTTGTGGTGGTTAGGTCAAAGAGACAAAAAATGGAATTGAAGAAACAAATTGAGGAAAAAGATGATGATGAAAAATTGAGGAAGAAGATGAACTTTTTGGGTTTATTTGATGGTTGATAGATTTGAGTTTATTTTTTATGATATTTTTGAAAAAGATGAAGTTCTTGTATTTTTTTCTACAATTTCTGGACCCAAGAGAGATGAAGAAGATGAACAGTGGCATTTGTTCATCATTTACCGTTTTTTTGCCAAAAACTAACGGAAGGGACTAAAATGACTAACGGAGATGTCTTTAAGGGATCAATCCGGACCTTTTTTTCTTTAAGGGTCCATTGTGAAACCTAAAATGTCTTTAAGGGACCATTGGACTAACTAAACCAATTCATTTGTGTTGTTTTTGGTGGAGGAAGAGAGAGAAGCTCTCATAAGAAAAGAAGATAAGAGAAAGAAAAAAGAAAGGGGAAAAGAGAAGAAAAGCCAAGTTAGAGGGGAAGATTGAAGAGGGAAGCTAGAAAGTTCTTCAATTAAGGTAAGAGTGTAGATTTACATGATCAATGAGTGATTAAGAGGGGGGAGAAATTACATTTCTCTTTGCCCAAACCCTCTCACTCATTTTGTGTTGAAAAGATGATATTTTTATGAACTTGTATGAATCAAAATGATATCTTTTGTGTTGATTTAGTGTTATATATGTCTTATGATGCTAAAAGTATAGATTGATGGTTTTGAAATTGAGAATCTATGGATGTTTTGATGAAATTATATGTTCTTTGAGTTTTTGATAAAAAGCATGATAAATCTTTGATTGTTGATGATTTGGATGTTTTTATGTGTTATAAATTGTACTTTTATGTGTATAAGTATGTTTATGACTTAAATGAAGTTTTGGAAAGTTGAAGGATTGAAATTCATAGTTTAATTGTGCAGAAAAATGGTTTTTAATGAAGTCTGAAGCTAAATCGTAATGTTTGACCATTTTGGAATCTGATTTGGTTTTTATGATCAACATGAAAGTTGTAGATCTTTTCCTTAGCTTTCCAACACATTTTACGGCGTCTCAATCCGATGCTCATAGCTCAAGTTATGATTTTCGCATTGAGTAGCGTTTTTCAGAAAACGAATTTCTATTGTCAGCTCGCTGGGGCTCGCTGTGCGACCAGTGGATTCGCCAGTGCTCGCCAGGTGAGCTGAAACTCTCTGTTTTTAGTCGCTAGAGGTCGCTGGGCCTCACCGGGCGAAAATGCCTGACCCAGACTTCATTCTTTGATGTTTTTTATGTTGTTAATGGTTTAATACATGAGTTATTATGTTCTTATGTATGTGTATAATTGATGATGATGCTCATAATCTAATTAATGAGTATGAATTTGAAATTGATGATTATTTTGATGTTGGAAATGAATACCTATATGTTGTTGAAGTATATATATATATATATATATATATATATATATATATATATATATATATATATATATGTATATGTATGATATATGATGGATAATAATTGATGATAAATGATGATAATAATGATGGTGATATTGTGGATTTATGTATATGTATGATATATGATGGATAATAATTGATGCTAGATGATGATAATAATGATGCTGATATTGTTGATTTATATATATATATTTGTTGGTGAATTTAATGATGATGATGTTATGATTTACATATATGCTATGTAAGTTGATTTATAATGGGTGGTGAATTGAGATGAACATATATGGTGTGTATTTGTAAAACAATGGATGGTGAATTGGTGAAGTCATGTAATATTACATGCAATGTTGGTGATGTTTTATATGTATATGTACATGTTGTTGGAGACACTTCATGCATTCATATGTCGTGTCTAATGGATGGTGAAAATGGATGGTGAACCGGATTCTTGTATCCGAAATAGATGGTCAAATTGGTGCCACATGTAGTTGTGTCTAGGGAAATAACATTGAAGGTGACATTAGTTGCATTAGGAAGGTGAACACTTAATTGTACTATGTGTTGATGATTGGTAAATAGATAAGTGTGCATTATTTATGTGTTGACGAATGGTGAATCGATATATGTGCAATTAATTGAGAAATGTCCTTATCTTGTTATTGATGTTGCTTTAATGAATTGTGTGGAATAATTGAGTAGAATATATATGTATCTATATTATGTGTCGATGTATGATGTTGTTAAAATAAATGATAGTGCGTTGCTTTCATTTATTGTGTGTCGATTATATATATCTAACTCTCTGTTTTGTGTGTTTGCTGGATCGTTGGGCGATTCAGATCCCCAGGTGTTCTTGGTATGATTTGTCGGTGAAGCTCTGCTCTGATTAGGACACGGGAAGGGTTCATGTTTATCGAGTCTTTTATATATTTATGTTGTATTAAATGAGTACTTCTTGTATAGACCGATGAATACTATTTTTATTAATTAGTATTATTTTTGGAGAATGTAATACTCAAACAAGTGTTTTGTATTTTGGTCTTGATTTAATCAATGAAGTCTTTCTATCCGCTGCGAGTTTTTGTAAAATATTTTTGAAAGTTAGAATTTTATGTATAATTGGGTTTGGGTGTTACAGTTTCCATCATGAGAAATTCATTTAGGCATTAGTCCCATCTTCTTTGATGTATTAAGGACTTCCTCTTTAGCTATTCCTTTCGTCAAAGGATCTGCTAAACTTTTATCAGTGTGTACATGACCCATTCTTACAACACCTTTTAGAGACCAATCATCTCACTGTGTTGTGCTTTCATTTTATTCGACGTCTTTTACCGTTTTAATAACGGTTCTCAATTTATGCAATAGCCGCGGTACTATCGCAAAGGATCAACACATCTGTCATAGATTATTCCATTAAGGAATCTCAAATAGCAAGCAACCAACTTGCATTCTTCACTAGCTATGGCTAGTGCTATCATTTTAGACTTCATATTGACTAAGTCAATATAGTCTATTTCTCTGATTTCCAAAATACAGTTTCTCTACTATATATTTCAAATATATAGTTACTAATTCTTTTGGAATGATATAGTAATGTATTCCAATCGACATCACTGTATCCTTCAAGAACATCAGAAAATTTCTAATAACGTAATATGAGATTCATGGTCATTTTTATTTCATGAATCTCTAAATAGCACACCAATGTTTGTTATTCGGTTTACTAACAAACCTGCACAACAGTACCACGACATATGCAATGCCACTACATATGCAACGTCGGGTCTAATACAATCAGTGGCATATCGAATGCGGCAACATATATATGCTTTTATATTCTGATTGTCTTACACATTCAACAATGTTTTTCCATAGTTTTTACACTATGGTCATATCGTATGCAAAAAAGTTTGCATTCAGTAAAATATATTTCTTTAAAACTTTCTCATCATAGTGAGATTGATTTAAGGAAATTCGCATTCATGAATCAGTAATCTCAATATCCAAGATTACATTTACTTCGAAAATAATTTGACAATCATCAAATTGTCAAACTTTTCATTCCATTTCATATGGCTTGTTTAAGACTCTACAAAGTCTTATCTAACTTATCGACTTTAATTTTCTTGCCCATGAGTTGAAAAATTTTTGGGTTGTTTCATAAAAATTTCTTCTTCCAATTCACTATTTATAAAAACTATTTTAATATCCATTTGGCCTTATGGATATTATTTTTGTGATTGGAGGAAAAAATATTGAAAGATCTATATTATTTTTAAAAAAAATATTTACAACCATTTAGTTTGTAGTCATGAGGCAAGTCTACCAAATATCAAGTCTTATTAGATTCTACAGAATCAATCTCATCATTTACGGCCACCACCATAAATCAGTATAGAGAATCTATCTCATCATTTACGGCTACCACCATAAATCAGCATCCAAGAACGACAGTTTCTTGGAGGTTTGTTGGATCATCTTCTGATCTATAAACCATGTAATCAGGTTCATATATTTTAGCAATTCTTGCTATCTTACCTCTTTGAGGTTCTATTACATCTTGTTCGATGTTCTCATTACTGCTTCTGATCACTGGAATGTGACTAGTTACAATGCCCCCACTAGAGCCCCCACTATTTCTCAATTTTAAAGAGAAATTCAATTTCATAGAAATCAACATCTTTTGATTTTATAATCATTTTAGCATTTAGGCAACAACCTATAAGTTTTGTTGTTAATTGTGTATCAACAAATACACATTCATAGTCTCTACTGACGAGTTTAACTCTCTTGGAGTCAGAAATTTGAACACACGCCAAATTACTCCCAGTTCAAAAAACAAGACAAGTTAAATTTTATTTTCTTCAAAATTTTACAATTAAATTTTGTTTTTGCACTTAGGCACTCTATTTAGCACAAAACAGACAGTAAATTAATTTTCCCCCACTAATGAGATGCAATGCCGAAATTAAACATGACGTAACAACTAGCTCGGTAAAAGGTTCTTTATTTTTATTTTTTAAAAATCTTTTCACAACTCAAAAGAGCAAGGTGCAGTTGTTTCATAAATAATGTCATTCTCATTAAAAAAAATGGGAATCTTATTTTGTGTCTTTATCAAAAATTTACTTGATTTTTTTTTTATTGAATTAAACTTTTTATTTCAGTTCCAAATAATTGAAACACGTCAAGAACATCACTTGTCACTATTATTTTTCATAAGATTTATGAAAATAATCTCAACATTCATCATCAGAAGTGATGAAGTATATTTTTCTGTTTTCAGTGTTGTTGTTCGAGACAACAAACACTTCCTTATTTTTCTGATCTTGCTTTACAACTTTTTCTTTCAAAAGAAGACAAGTTATCAGACTTTCGGTGTATATTATTTAGACTTTTTATCCTGTTAAACTTGTTCAATTATTTCAAATACAATTGAAATATAATCATTCATCACATTAGCAACTCTTTTATTGTTCTACAAAATATAATTTGTTTCGTTTGCTAATGTTTGAAGTGATTCCGCTCAAATCAAAATTGTTTGTCATAATCAGCGACATTATAATCTGAGCCAGTAATTTCTTCGGTAGTCATGGCAGAAAGAAACGTCTTAAAATTGTTGGGACCGGAGTTAAAAAATCATTAAAAATAATTTTCAGCCACCGAAGAGATTACTGGGTTGAGTCGCGGACTAGGTCGCTCTCTTTAAGACGTTTCGCGGCACTGCCCAAAATTGTGCAAGCAGACTATCAACCACGAAGTCCCCAGGATAAAACAGCCTAGTTACAACTGTATACCGATTTGCTACTGCACGGTAGAAATCGGTCAAAGAATACACCTTCTTGAATGGTACTACGATACCACTCGAATTGATATTACGATATCAATCTATGAATCAGTGGTACTACGATACCACCATATTGATACTACAATATCAATCTATGATTCATCGGTACTACGATACCACCGTATTGATACTACAATATCAATCAATATAATGACACTGAGGTCATTCTAATATGGTACTAAGACCAATCTCAATTCAAAGGAATTTTGGTACTAAGACCATTTTTAATTTTGAAGGAACTAGTGATTCTTTAATCACTCTTAACCATATTAATACTAATATTGATATTAGTACACAACATATAGAATAAACTTTAGCATTTTCTAAACAAATAGGAACAAAACTTTATACAGCTCTTCTAAATTTGCATAACCAAATAAAGAAACCAAAGTCTAATTGATTCATTCTAGATTTTAACTTAGCTCAACACAATGCTATCATGATTGCTGTCACACCTAATTGCATAGACATTAAGAAAACCTCGACATATAAAGAGGTTATAAGTATATATAATTGAGACAATTCTTGCACAAAACTAAGTATCAGACACATGAAAACATTGTTATAAGTGCAATAATTGAAACAAAGGTAAATATGAAACAACAGATTGCTATTATATATAGTAGAAGAGGAATTTCACTATTTCCTAGAATCCATCATATTACCCATATATAAAACATTGTTCTGCTATTTCTATATACTACAAAAAGTCAACAAAATACCTGTCATTCCAGATTAACATGTCGCAACCATAATGAAGCAAAAGGATTGATCCTTAATTGACACCAAGACTTTCTTTCAAAGATACTTTATAGGTTTCAACATGCACCTTGCGAATGAACTTAGGTCTATATGCTCAACCAGAAAACTGATTTTTAATTTGTTCTTCTATGTATTTTTTCTCACCTGAGTGGCGGCTACCTCTAGTTGATATAGCATAGGTTTTTTTATATTTATTTTTAGTGTAACCACGAAATACAATTAATCTCCCATAAACTTAACAGTTACAAAATGATGGATAATAAATCACAATAAACTTAAATAAATAAACAAATAAAATTGTCCTATCTCACCAAAGTAGGACTTAATTTATTTATTTCTCAAAATACACACTAGTATGCTACAACACACTGGTATGCTCTAGTATCCGACGTGGACTCCAAATTCTATTTTCAATTCACACATCAATGTGAACTTTGTTCCAACATTAATTAAAAACACTCAAGAGCACTTGTTAGATACCAAAAAGATTAGAATTACACTTAAAAATAATTAAGAGGTTTGTTATCTTTAAAACATCAAATTGGGATTTTGCCTCAACATATTGAAGATCAAAATATAGTCAAAATCACAATTTTTTCAAAAAGTTGTATTTCAAAAATGATTTTTGTGAAAATCTATTTAAAATAGCTTCAAAATTAAGTGATTTTTTTAAAAATTTTTGTATCCAAAAAAAGTTTCAATAAAATGATGAATACCTAAAATAACATTTTAAGAATAACTATTCAAACCAAATTTTCATTTAAAGCTTTTATAAAAAATTCTTTATTTTTTTTACACAAAATTATGTAACACTAAAATCCATTTTTCTAAAAAAATTAAAACAAAAGGGCTCTGCGCCTCTAAAAATTAACACTGAAGAATGTTGTTTGTACTATCGAAATTTTCTTTTTAGTAAAAATTGGTTTTTATTGTAATTCCTATTTTTATTTCGTTAATTGTGCAAATGGAATTATGACGTGACACATTGTGGGTTGTTGTTTTTTGGGATTATTTTTTTATTTTTGCTTTCACCGCCAGCTTAATCTGATTCGGGAGTCAGTTCTGACATCAAGTGGTTCTAACCTCATCCCGATGATTAAATATGTTTTTAGTTCATACATTTTGCTTTAGATTTAAGAATAGTCCCTAAATTTTGCTTTTGTTGCCTTTATCCTACAGGGTTTTTTACACAGTTTTAAAAATGTAAGGACTATTCTTAAATATATAGCAAAATGTAGGGGCTAAAAATATTTTACCCTAATTTTTAATAAGACGACGCCAGCATTCCATTTGTATAATTAACTAGGGGACCAATTTTGATAACGAAAAATATTGTAGGATTTTTTTCACCATAAATAAAATGTAGGACTATTCTTGACTATAAGGCGAAATGTAGGACTAAAAACATATTTAACCTTTTTTTTTTTTATATAAGTTGTTATAGGAGTATGTTAGATTGAGTTGTTATAGGAGTATGTTAGATCGAGTATCTTTTATCATGGTTATGTTCCTATTTTTATGCCTATATTTCTTTTAACTAAAGCTACTGTTTTTTTTTCCCTTTCTACTAAATTTTTTTTGTATCATTTTTTATCTTTAGAGCTTAAATTTAAGGGTAGGAAGGTTTGAAATATTACTCCTAATTTAAGGTTATATTTTGTCTATTATACCTTCCTTCCTAATTTTTTTATTGACTAAATTTTATATAATCTTTTTATTGTATCTATTTTTTTTACTAAACTTCTTTGTTCCTATTTTTTTGTTTGTTTTTGTTTTGTTCCTATTTTTTTGTACATAATATATTTCAAAATATAAAATAAAATAAAATAAGGGTATAATAGGAAAATAAGGTGCAAAAATACTTAATTTCTTTTTTTTTCTAAAACGACGAGTATTTTGAAACGGAGGGAGCATTAAAATTTATGAGGACAAATTAGGTTTTTTAGTATAATAATTCCTTTTAATATATTGTTACTAGATATTTTATAACAAATTTTTAAATATTTTATTTTAAATAAATTTTTATGTTAATATATTAACGAACTTAAACATCAAATTAAAGTCAATGGACCTATATTCGAATGTACAATCTCTAAACTCGTTTGTTTAAAAAAGAAGGCTTGATTGCATATTTTGTCCTTATGTTTATTTTAGGTTTCAATTTGGTCCAATACGTTTAAAATATTTCAATTTGGTCCTTTTAATCAATTTTTTGTTTAAAATGTCTACATGGCTAACATATTTGCGTAATTAAACCGAAAAAGAAACACATAATGTCTTTTAATTTATTTTTGTACGATATTCTGATAACAAACTTTAACCTAATAATAAAATCTTCAGCTAGATATGTGCATGCCCAATTAATATAAAACTGATGAAATCTTTATTTTAAAAAAAGTATCAATCTTTGATTTAAAGCCAACATATATATATATATATATATATATATATATATATAGTCATAGCTCTTTCTAAAGAAAAAAAAAAAAACCCTTAGAAGAAAGAATGGCCATGAAACAAGATTGGGCAAACTTGGATTCACTTGCTCTCAATGTGATTCTTGAGAAGTTAATTGAACCAATTGATCACATTTGGTTTGGTTCGGTCTGCAAAAATTGGCACTCAATTGCAAACCTTAATCATCAAAACGACCGCCAATTTAGAAGCAATATACTTCCTATGCTAATGATCCCTATGGAGAATAGTCTTGAAAAGCGAAATTTGTATAGCGTACTAGCGAATAGAGTGTATCCATTTGAATTGACAATGCTTTACAAACAAAGATGTTGTGGCTCAAGTCATGGTTGGCTCGCAACAATAGACGGAGATGTCATAACTTGGGTTAATCCTTTTAAGGATGTGGCTCCAATTATTTTGCCGCGCATTGATGTCTTCGAATCATTTAAAAATTATTATGAATTTAACGTGCATAAGGTTACTTTGTCAGCTGATCCGATATCAAGTCCAAATGATTATGTGGTTGCAGCAATTTATACTACCAGTGGTTGTCTTGCTTTCATAAAAGCACGACAAGAGTTTTGGACATACATTGATTACACTCACCATAGAGGTTTCATCGATGTTACATTCTACAAAGGTTTAGTGTATGCCGTAAGCCGTTGGAAAAATATTGTCTCCTTTGATTTATGTTATTCAAGTGATCCTTCTGGTAAAGAAAAGAGAATTCCAAATGTTCTTTTACTTGGAGGCTCTGATGAAACTTATTCTCCACTAACTTATCTAGTGAAATCATTGGAGGGAGAGTTGTGGATGGTGAGAAGGTTCGTAACTATTGAGAACATTTGTAATAAAGATCACAATAAAGGTACTCACAGTTTCCATGTATTTAAATTGGAATTTGACGACAAAGGTGAGAAGCTTTTGGGTTTGTTGAAACTTGAGAGTTTGGGTGATAATGTTTTATTTGTCGGAGATAATGATCCGGTGTCTGTATCAGCTTCATATTTTTCAAAGTATCTACAAAAAGATTCAATTTACTATTCCGATAATTATTTTGACGATGAACCGGTTCCTTACCCTGAAGGCCCTTTTGATTTAGGAATCTATAACCTAAAAGATGGAAGATTTGGTGTTCATTGCCCTTACAAAACTTACTTCAAAGGTAAGGCTCCTCCTATATGGGTTGTTCCACCTTTTCAGTGGAGTTGATGGCTTTTTTTATTTGTTTTTTTAATTACTTTTGTTAGTTATTTTCAATAAAAAAATATTGTTAAAACCACTAGTTCTGATCTAACTATTTCAGAACTTTTCTGTTATTCTAGTTTGATTGTTTAATATTTACGGTGTGCTTAAACTTCATCTCCTAGCATTGTTTGTGAGCTTGCTATAATATATACTACATATAAAATTATGGCTTCTATCATCGTTTGATTTGATGTATGAATTTAAGGATGGTTTGAACTTTGAACCTTACTCTTGTTCATATGTGGCCACATTGTATTTTTTTTTAATCCCATTTTTTAGAAACAATGAGTTTATTTGCATTTAATTGTTTAAGGTATTTTTACGCGCTATTAAATAGAGATATATTTTAATTTCATATATTTTCGTGATATGTTTTAGGAATATATTTTTGAAACAAAGTTTGATATATAGAATATGTTTTGGTAACATATTTTAGAAAAATATATTCTAAATATTCAAGTGACCCTTGTATACTCCTACCATAAGGCTCCTCTTATATGGGTTGTTCCACCTTTTCAGTGGATCGTTGATGACTTTTTTATTTGTTTTTTTAATTACTTTTGTTAGTTATTTTCAATAAAAAATATTGTTAAAACCACGAGTTCTGATCTAACTATTTCAGAACTTCATCTCCTACCATTGTTGTGAGCTTGCTATAATATACTACGTATATAATTATTGCTTCTATCATCGTTTGATTTGATGTATGAATTTAAGGATTGTTTGAACTTTGAACCTTACTCTTGTTCATATGTGGCCACATTGTATTTTTTTTTAATCCCATTTTTTAGAAACAATGAGTTTATTTGCATTTAATTGTTTAAGGTATTTTTACGCGCTATTAAATAGAGATATATTTTAATTTCATATATTTTCGTGATATGTTTTAGGAATATATTTTTGAAACAAAGTTTGATATATAGAATATGTTTTGGTAACATATTTTAGAAAAATATATTCTAAATATTCAAGTGACCCTTGTATACTCCTACCATAAGGCTCCTCTTATATGGGTTGTTCCACCTTTTCAGTGGATCGTTGATGACTTTTTTATTTGTTTTTTTAATTACTTTTGTTAGTTATTTTCAATAAAAAATATTGTTAAAACCACAAGTTCTGATCTAACTATTTCAGAACTTCATCTCCTACCATTGTTGTGAGCTTGCTATAATATACTACGTATATAATTATTGCTTCTATCATCGTTTGATTTGATGTATGAATTTAAGGATTGTTTGAACTTTGAACCTTACTCTTGTTCATATTTGGCGACATTGTATTTTTTTTTTTAACAACCATTTTTTAGAAATAATTAGTTTATTGGCATTTAATTGTTTAAGGTATTTTTGTGCGCTATTAAAGAGTTTTGGTGAATTTATTTGATAATTAAATTAATTATAGAGACTTGAGTTTAGTAAAAAAAAAAAAACAGAGACTTGAGTTTAGTAAGAGAAACGTAGAATTATAATTAATTAATCAATTGAGTGAGTGAATGAGAATAATGAGAAAAATATAAATAGTTTTTTTTTTTTTACTAAAGAAAAATATAAATAGTTAAACAAGGGACCAGAATAAGGGGATCTAGCTTGAATAGAAACAATAGGGCTTTGTTTGGTAAAAATAGCGGTTAGCTGATAAGCTAGTTTATAGCTTATAAGCTAAAAGTTATAAGCTACTTGAAATAGCATTTGAAAATAAGCTATAAGCTCATAGTAAAATGACTGTTACCAAACAGAGCTTTTAGCTTATAAGCTAAAAGCTAGTTTTTTGGCCTTCCCAAACAGAACCTAGAAATAGAAAAGAAGGAGTTCGATTAAAAAGGAAGTGCGTTAGCTGAGTCCATTAGGGAGAAGAGGTGAGATTAATAAAACAATAGAGAATAGAAGAAAAGAGTTAATTAAAACATATCTTTTTTAGAAAATTATATTCTTGGTCGCATAACTTAGAGATATGTTTTAATTTCATATATTTTCGTGATATGTTTTAGGAATATATTTTTGAAACAAAGTTTGTTAGGATATGTTTTGGAAACATATTTTAGAAAAATATATTCTAAAGTTTGAAACTAAGGGCCCATTTGAATTCGGCTTAATTTTGGGTTTATGAAAATAGCTTATACAAAATAAATAATGTTTTATGTTTTTTTATAGGTTTTCACTAACAAAAATTGTATTTTTTATAAGTTATTTTCTCATAAACTACCTTGAAAAGTTTATGATAATGCATAAAAATTTAATTATTTACATAAGCTGTTTTGTATAAACTCAAAAATAAGCCAATCAAACAGGGCCAAAGTTTGTTAGGAATTGCTTAACTTTTGGATAAATATAGATTTTTTAAACACATATTTATAAACATCTCATAGGTGTTTTAAATGGTCTAAAAGTTAACAAAATCTATTTTTCCCAAAAGTTAAGCAATTTCTAACAAATTTTGTTTCAAAAATTAGAATATATCTTTCTAAAATATGTTTTCAAAACATATCCTAACAAACTTTGTTTAAAAAATATATTCCTAAAGCATATATCTAAAATATCTCTTATATTATAAGTTTGTTCCGTTTTGCTATTGTTAACCCTAATTTTTTCGCTCTCATTTTACGCAAAAATCGAACTCACAACCTTTAACTCACTATGTAAAATATTTATTATTATTAGATTCCTACTACTATTATTATTATTATTATTATTATCATATCTCTTATATTATAAGCTTGTTCTGTTTTGCTATTTTTAACCTAATTTTTTTCCCGCTCTTTTTCCCTCTCATTTTACCCTAAAATAGTTAAAATAAAATGTTAAAAAAAAGCCTCACCAAGAATCGAACCCGCAACATTTAAGATTTATTTTGTGTTTTTTGCCACTACAATACATCAATCAATTTGTTATTATTTTGCAATCAACATCTAATAAATATGGAATCTCTCACCATGTTAAATATTTATTATTATTATTATTATTAGCTTTCTATTATTATTATTATTATATATATATATATATATATATATATATATTATTATTATTATTATTATTATTATTATTATTATATAATAATAATAATAATACTTGAATACAGGTAATATGTCTAATGTCTAAGGGAAAAAAAAACTTTTGAAATATATCTCATATTATTATTACTAATATATTTTATTATATATATACAACATAACAAACTCTCAAAAATTTACGATCACTTATTTGATATACATACACGATAGAACCAACTCTTTTGAAATATATCTCATATTATTATATTATATATACAACATAACAAACTTTCAAAAATTTACGATCACTTAATATACATACACAACATAACCAACTCTCCAAAATTTAGGCACACCACTTTTTAATATATATATATATATATATATATATATAGACACACACTCCACTCTAAGTTTCAATTGAAAATCCGATTGATTGCGGTATATATCAAGGTTGTCAGAACCGGACCGGCCGGTCGGACGTTATTTATTTTTTATATGAGGCCCAACGTGCATATCATAATAAAAAATATCTTATAGCCTATATTGATCTAAGTAACACTTTCCTTTTAAGTTTTGCTGCCAATAACTAAGTATTAATTTAATACATAACTTTGTATAAATAATTATTTATCATTTTAATTTTATTATTTATTAAGTATGCAAATTTGATAATGTATTATTCTAAAATAATGTATTTTAACATTATGTACTATTGTAAAAAAATATTAAGTACTAAATTTTTTTATTTTATATTGACTTTATTATATTTTATCATTTTAATGTGCGAAACTAGAAAATATTCCGTCATTATTTATATATTTTTATTTATATATTAATTAAAATATATATTTAATTAAAAACGGTCCGACCAGGTTGAACCCCGGTCCGACCAATTGAACCTTGAACCGTTAAGTTCACCGGTTCGATGACCGGTCCGGTTCTGACAACCTTGGTATATATAGAAGAAATATTCAAATTGAAAGTGTAATTTTTAACGGGTTTTTTGTTCAAAGATTGAGTTTTTATTCAATTTGTAACATGCTTTTTATCTGTTTTTTTTTTTAGGTGTTGAACTTTCAAGTGAAATTTAATTGGAGGTGAAAATTGAAAGTTGGACTAATGAGTACATATAGTTAAGGTTAGTATGTTTTATTTCCTTTCAATAATATGTTTTGTCTCTTCACTGATCTTCCTTTTGTTCCTTCATTCTATTTATTTATTGACAGTCGAATAGCAGGTTTCAATTGGATGTCTCCTTATTTTGACAAGAAATCAAGTAGTTTGAAGAGTCTTATGTTTCTTAATTCATTGTTACAAAGATATGATGATGGTTGTTTGAACCTTTAACTTGATATGTATCATTGTGTTCATCGCACCAGTTTTAATTCTTTTGTTATCAAATCTTTATATAATAGTAAGTAACGATAACAATTTATATGGAAAAAAAATAGTATCAACGGGACAACGGCCCAATCATATATAATTCACTTTTTTTCTTCTTCTTTAAATTGCTAATGAATCAAATATATTATTAAGTAAATTAATACAGATTCTTTCTGTTGGTATTCTCTATGCATCCTATTTCCTATATAATTTGAATTTTAGGTTTTTGTTTGTTTGCTTTTAATTTTCGAGCAAATTAATAGTGACTAAATTCTATTGGTGTTCTTTATGAGGCCCACATATCTCAAGTGCATTTTATGTCTTTTATTTTGCTCATTAATCAGGATCTATTGATAATCTATATAAACTACCATATTTGCATATTAATAATCTATATAAATTACCTGGCATTTTTTTTTTTACATTTTTTGGTTTGTTATTTTTAAATAGAATTGTGGAGTATAAATTAAAGTAAGTTCTCTTTTATATATGAAAATTTGAAATCGTTACGAAATAAAATTTTCGCCTCAATATTTGATTTATTTGTTTTAAAATGTGGTGTTTGTTAGGCCAATAATTTTTTTATTTTTTTTGACTAATTGTTAGGCTAATAAGTTGATCGGAAAGATAATATACTTTTAATCTCTTTTTATTTTATTTTGTATAACTAATTTAGCTAATTGTTTGCAATTTATACAAATTTCTTAACCAATTCTGTCGTTTTCATGAAGCTAATTGTTTGGAAAGAATACATCTATTTTTAATTTTTGGTAGTCAATCTATATATAATATCTTATTATTTCAATTTCATTAAATTCATATTTTGATTTTTTTTTTACTTGCAATTTTTATTATAACAATTTAATTTGTATATCTTACACTCCATAAAACCCGTGCAACGCACGGGTTGGAGTCTAGTTATTATTAATTCTAATAAAATGTTAAAAAATATCTTAGCAAGAATCAAACCCACAAACTTTAACTCACCATGTTAAATATTTATTATTATTAGCTTCCTATTATTATTACTAGCGGGCCAGACAGTCGCGTTATGCGCCTGCCTGTGTCTAACTTATGTCCAAAAAAAAAAAAAAACATGCCCCTATGGTAAGTTTGTTAAGAAAAGATTTTTGTTGCTAAAAAAATTCAAGGGTATTATTGGTATTATGAAAAGTCCACACCAAATTTTTTTTGTATCATTTTTATATATAGTATAGAATAGATTATTATTATTATTATTATATCTCTTATCTCTTATATTCTAAACTTGCTCTGAATTGCTAACCCTAAACCTTTTTTTTTTTCACTCTCATTTTTCCTCTCTTTTTCATGTGGTCCATTATATTAGAAAAAAATACAAATTTGTCTAGCATGAGAATTGAACTCGCATCCATTTGATTTTTTCTTTTGCGATTGCTAATTAATAAGAGTCAGGGTCAATCTCTTAAACATGTTGGCATATATCTTTTGTTGACAGTGTTTTTATATGGTTAATTGTATGTTGCAACTTCAACAGTTATTTAAAGAGAATGATTAAAAATATTGATTATCAACGAAGACGGTGAAAATACAAATAAAACTTCTAATGTAGTCTATAAAGAAGTATTTCGTAATATACCATAATTTCTGTTGTATGAACATTTATCCAAATTTATTGTCGAACTAATATTTAATGGTACTCGACTTTTTTATATACATTTTAGTGTTAAAAAAAATTTATCTTATTTTTTCATATTACGGCTAATTAGACCCGTGCACCGCAGGGTCGAAGTTCTAGTATGAAATTAAGACGTGACCAAAAATATAATTTTCAAAAAAAATGTTTTAATTAACTTTTTTTCCTTCTCTACGGTTTTACTAATCTGCACCCACTGTCCCTAATGGGCGCAGCTAGCACACTTCCTTTCTAATTGGGCTCCTTCTTTTTTATTCATAATGTTTCTATTCAAGCTACACCCCTTACTTTACTAACAGTCCCCTTCTTTCACTATTTCTATTTTTCTTACCATTTTCACTCAATTAATTAATTAATTATAATTCTACCTTTCTTTTACTAAACCCAAGTCCCCGAAATTAATTAAATTATCAAATAAATCCACCAAATCTACTTAATAGCAATCAAAAACACCTAAAACAATTTAATGGTAATAAACTAACTATTTTTAACTATTTTTAAAATCGGGGTGTTACAACTGCTACCAGTATCAATATATCATGTCGGGGACCTATGCACAAAAGAAAATGTATTGCATGTACTCCTAACACTCCCTCTAATATTCTCGCCAACCACGGCCACATGTTTGTCCAATATTATGGCATTCTTAGATAATTTGATTAGGTATGACAACATGTAGGGTCCGGTGCAGGTTTTACACTTTCCAAATCCACAGTGAAACCACCACCCGAACAGCCCTTGTGTGCGGGTTTTACACTTCCCAAATCCACACCTAAAACCACCACTCGAACCGAAACCCAAAGGTTGTTCTGGTGGCAAAACAAAATTCACACCCACACTCATTGGGTTTGAGTTTTTCCACCCAAACCCGCATAATTGAACATGCATAGTTAAGAACCCGCAAACATCGGCCCGAATTCTGTTTGATCATTACTATCTATGAAAAGATAAAATGTCATTCTATAGATATCTCTAACTTAGTATAAAAAATATTTTAAAAAAACAATACACTATAAAATCTCTTTCAAATCCAAAATCAAACCCAGGCAAATCGAGTTTTGCCCGTTGACTTGGGTTTAAGTTTTTCTGCCATCCCTAAATTTGGTGAGCTTCAAAATCACATTCAAATGCGTCCATTAATGCCTAGAAAATAAAAATTGAATTATTAGTAATCAATCAATAATAAAGCTAATTATACAAAAAATATATGAATTATTAGTTATTAGATGACTTCAATTAATTCATCGATAAAAAAAATTGTTTTTTCTAAACTATCCATTCATAATTTACTAGTATTTACCTATCAACCAATGAGAACAAATATATGCATGTGAAATAAAATTATTTTATAAGTTAGTTGTAGGTAGTACATGCAAATCTATTTATTTAGCTTATTCTCGTAGGTTAATGGGTAAATATTTCCATATCATGAAAATCTAGAGTAGGCTCCACCTAAAAATATATATAAAATAATAATAATATATAATATATACCTAAACTCGTTCTGCAATTCGTCAGGATGCCATAACCCATCAACTCTTCTATTAAAGAACTCATGCATTTCAACATGACAACTTATTCAACTTATATATATATCTCCTAATTTCATTCCATCTTTCTGTAGCCTCTTATAAAAGTGGCTGCACCACTCACCACTTTGATGAAAGTAACGAGGGTCATCGCCGTCTTCTAAAAGCATAAAAGTCTCTCTATTTGGAGCCATAAGAATCGAAGGGTAGTTCAATTGTGTAACATCCCAATGTAAATTAATGGAATAATATTAATTAGAGAAAACAATTTTGTTGAAAGAATAAGAGGGGCAGTGTAGACTTTTAACCAACCAAAACTATGGGTCCCAAAAGGAGGAAGGTGCATGGAAATTACCTAATGGCTATATAAGACTAGACCTGTTTTGATGATTTTGGTGGCCTATGGGTGAGTTTATATTTTGGACCTAATTATTAAATGGTATAGAAAATTTGAATTCCTGAAAAACAATGAATTTTTTTATTTAATAGAAAAAAAACACTCATGCAAAACACTTCTTGCGAGTATTTTTAGTTGCAAATTCATTAATAATTGTTTTAATATCAATAGGTTCTATCATATCTCTCTCATACATAAAATAGCTAGAACATTCAACTTTTCTTATTACATTGACAACCTCAATTAGGTTTTCAATAAGTTGAATTCGATGAACAGTTTTAACGTTTGGATAACAATATGTGACTTTGACAAGTTCAAGAATTTCAATTGCTGACATCAACATTTCAATTGTTGACATCAACACATTTGTAACACTATCAATTCAGAAAAAGATCATCTACATCAACATCTAACAAACCTTTATGAGAAAATCCAAAAATATTTTCAAATATACTTCTAACTTCTCAAATCTATTTTTTAATGAAGTTATTGTCATATCAACGGCCACCAATAAATAATTGAATCTAAAAGATTCATTGAATGATTGTATTTCCTCATCATTATCATTCTTATCATGTTGTCTTTTTCTAAAGCTACAATGTTTTGTTGGAAGTGTCAACTCTATACCTATATGTCAAATGCAAGACTTTTGACAATAATAACTCCAACGCTGTTAATTTAGATTGCAACTTTTTACGATATTATTGTAAATATAAACAACAACGCATAACAAAATATTATTGTAAATATAAATCTAAAATATATTTAAATTTAAAATTTTTAAAAGATATTAGAAATAATATTTCAACACTTAAGAATTTTAGTATTTAGAGCCCGTTTGAAATAGTTTATTTTTGAGCCTATACAAAATAACTTATGCATATAATAATGTCAGCTAACGAAACAAACCGAGTTGCTTGTGAACTCAAATGGAGTTGAGTTCAAGTTAGAAAAAAATTCGCATCAAAATCTGGGGTTGAATTTGAAGTTGAAAATAAACTAAATCTAACGAGTTCGAGTTGAACTAATTTCTATCGAATCGAGCTCATATATGAGTTCGACTCATTTTCCAACCTTAAACATGTGTGATTTTAGTAATTGGATTGTGTGCTATCATATTGCATGCACCGTGAGAATCTGCACTGTCCAATATTAATATCGGACGGTTCATATTCTAAGTTAAAATTTTAACTATTTTAAAATTAAAAATTCATGTTAAAAATTTGGACGGTAGAATCTTTTATTTTTGAAAAATAAACCGTATAATTTTAATCAAACAGTTTAAATATAACCAATTGTAGTGCAGTCACCTCAATTCAACTATATTTAATTTGGGTCCGTGAATTTTTTAATAATAATAAATATTATTGAAAAATAAATTTAACTGCCCATAAATCTTAGTTCAACTGATAAAAAATATTGAAATGGTTAGACTGAACTGTTGAGAATAATGCCTAAATATTTTTTTGAAGATTTTAGATTTAAATATAGTTTAGATTTATATTTGAAATAAAATAATATTAGGGTTTATGATTTATATTTTTATTTAGAATTTTAAGCTATTCTTTTAGAATTTATAGAATTTGTTTGTTATTAAGAAGACCTCTCTCGTATCCTTGGTGTCAAACTTGTATTGGGTACGGGTATATATCTTGGATTACCGTCCATGGTTGGAAGAAGTAAAAAAACAATATTTTCCTATATCAAGGATCGTATTTGGAAAAGAATTAATTCCTGGAGAGGGCGTGCGCTGTCTAAGGCAGGTAAGGAAATCATGATAAAGTCGGTTCTGCAGGCAATACCCTCCTATGTAATGAGTATGTTTATTCTTCCTGCTTCACTTATTGATGATACTGAAAAAATGATAAATGCTTTTTGGTGGAGGAGCGGTAGTACTAATAATAATAATACTAAAGGTATTCATTGGTTAGCTTGGGAGAGACTTGCTTGCCCGAAGGCTTATGGGGGTTTAGGCTTTCGTAATTTTAAAGCTTTTAATAAGGCTATGGTTGCAAAACAAGTTTGGAATATCGTCCAGAATCCGAACTCCTTGGTAGCAAAGTTAATTAAAGCCAGATATTTTTCTCGTTCCTCTTTATTTGAGGCACCATTGGGATACAATCCCAGCTTTGCATGGCGTAGTAGGTGTCAAGCTAGACAAATTCTTTCTCTTGGATGTAGGTGGCGGATTGGGAGTGGGGATAATATTTGTGTTATGCATGATCCTTGGTTGCGTGGGAGTGCTAATAGATGGGTGCCCTCGCCTCAACCAGCAGGTGTATATCAGTTATCTGTCAGAGATTTGTTACACGAAAACTATAAAGCGTGGAATATAGTTAAGGTTCGAAACTTGTTTTCAAGGGATGTAGCGGAGAAGATTCTGGAAACACCACTTGTTAGCTCAATCCGTGAAGATAAAGTGGTCTGGGAGGAGGAAATAAATGGGTGTTATTCAGTGAAATCCGGGTATAAGTTAGCTATGCGTTACTTAATAGGTAGCGACAAATATCATGTTATAGGCAATTGGAATGGTATTTGGAAAGCTCAAGTTCCGCACAAGGCACGTCATTTACTTTGGCGCTTATGTAGAGGATGTCTCCCGACTCGTTCTCGATTGTTGGAAAGACGAGTGGAATGTACTCTCAATTGTCCTGTTTGTGATGAGGAGATTGAGGATGAGCTTCACATATTCTTTAGGTGTGCAGTAGCCCGAGATAGTTGGAGTGCAGCTGGTCTGTCGTCTGTCTTACATAATGTTACGTACCAACAAACTAATGTTATGGACCGTATTTTCGCTGTTTGCGGCAATGAAAGTAGTGATACTGTTGGTAGAGTGGCTATGTTACTCTGGTGCATTTGGCAAAATCGTAATGATAAGCTTTGCAATGATAATGTACAGATGCCGCGTCAAATTGGAAGACATGCTTTTGATGCTTGGAATGATTGGTACTCAGTACATAAGTTACAGTGTAATAATGTGAGCGGGACTATAGAAGCAGATTTAGTAAGGTGGGAGAAACCAGCTCTAAACTGGGTAAAATGTAACGTTGATGTTGCCTTTGTGTCTGGATCTGGAAGGACCTCGATGGGTTTGTGTTTTCGCGATAATAGTGGTCACTTCATGGCTGGTATGACACAATGGCAGCAAACTGTGATTTCATCTGTAGAAGGAGAAACATGGGCTTTACTTTTAGCAATGGAAGAAGCCAGACATCGAGGACTGGATCGAGTTCAATTTGAAAGTGATTCGAAAGTTTTGATAGATCCCATTCATATGAAGCGTAGAGGCAACTCTGAGTTTTTGTCAATTGTTCATGATATCCTTAGTCTTATGTCATCTTTTATAAACTTTGAGGTTAAGTTTGTTAGGAGGCAAGCGAATTTGGTTTCTCATACTCTTGCTAGGGCGGCTAATTCTTGGGCTAGCTTCCATAGGTTTGAGAATATTCCCTTTTGTATTGAACGTTTAGTTTTTAATGAAATGCAGTAAGTTTGTTTGATTCAAAAAAAAAAAAAATTATATGATTTGGTTTTTATGTAGCTCTATATATAGAGCTATATAGTTATGAATAATAATGAGAAAGAAAAATAAGAACATGAGAGTATTCTCCATGTAACAATCTATTTTCTTCTCCGTTTTCTCCATCAAATATATCTTACCAAATTCCGCAATACCAAAAACACAAAAAATCATATCAGTGGCATCAGAGCGCCAAGGTTCACATTCGGACCTGTGAAGATGGAAGAAGAAATCAACAAAAACCCATAACAAAAAAATCATAATCATAACTACATCTTTATGTGTTACATGAAATATGAACATGTAATAACCTATGAAGCCCCGATACTCCAAAAATGGCATAGTATCGTGTCCGATACCGATACTCGTCTGATACTCTTCTACACTCGTATCGGAGAGTATGAGACAATTAATATTATTTTTTAAATAAAAAATTACTGATACGTGTCGGATACTTATCCGTTATGCGTATCAGAGAATTATCGGACAACTAATGTTAAATGATGAAAGAATTGGAGGACATCATACCGATACAATATGTGTTTCCTCTTAAATAGTGAATGTTAGAGGATGATGTTCTTTGTGTGGTACTTATGATGTTTTTTTTTTGGATAGTACTAGTTATGTTATTTTTGGGTAGTACTTACTTAACTTAAGATATGTAATCATCACGTGTTTGATCAGTATGTAATCGTCAATTATTTGCTCAATTTGAGTAATTTGAATGTTAATTGATTATCATTATCGATTTTTGTTATGTTTATATATTGTGCATTTATATATTTAATTTTAAATTTAATTTTTAAATAACGTTTCGCGGCAGTATCGTATCGGGGATTTTGAAAATTTCCCGTATCGCCGTATCGGATTCGTATCATATCAGTATCGTATCACGTATCCGGACTTCATAGGTAATAACCCATAACCAAAATCAAAACCAAAACCAATACATGAAAAGCATGAGACCTACACATGTATTATATAACTCATAACCAATACATGAAAAGTATGAGACATACACATGTATTACAAAACCCAAAACCAATACATGAAAAATATGCTCATGTATCATATGAAGATGTAGACAACAACAACAAAAACAAAAATCAACATGAATTTCAAGCTGTATACAACATAAAGATATTCAGTTAGGGAGGAGTGTTAAACAAAAACAACAACAAATAATGTGGATGAACAAAAAAAAAAACATGAATTTCTGCTTGAATACAACACAAAGATATTCAGTCGGGAAGGAGTGTTCAAAAGTTTTTCAATTCAAATATCAGGTTGGATACAATTCGGTCAAGGAGGAGTATTGAGGAACGACAACAAACAAAAAAAGGAAGGAAAAAAAAATTCCAGCGCAAATCTCGGATTGGATACAACAAAAAATATTCAGTCAAGGAGGAGTGTTCAGAATAATGCCTAAATATTTTTTTTAAAGATTTTAGATTTAAATATAGTTTAGATTTATATTTGAAATAAAATAATATTAGGGTTTAAGATTTATATTTTTATTTAGAATTTTAAGCTATTATTTTAGAATTTATAGGATTTGTTTGTTATTTAAAATTATATGATTTGTTTTTTATGTAGCTCTATATATAGAGCCATATAGTTATGAATAATAACGAGAAAGAAAAATAAGAACATGAGAGTATTCTCTATGTAACAATATATTTTCTTTTCTGTTTTCTCCATCAAATATATCTCACCAAATTCCGCAATACCAAAAACACAAAAACTATATCATGAACATCACGTAAAATTTGAATTTCTACTACCTCACCTATTATCAACGCTAAAATATAAGTTTAACTAACAAATAAAAAAACAGTAGTTATAGATTATACTTAAATCGAATCAAATATAGAGTACGATTTTGTTTTCTTCTTTTTTAGTTATTTTTTAGAGTGAAATGCTAAATACCACCTGAAATTTCAAAATTTGTCAAATACCCGATGAAATTTGGAAATATGCAAATACCCCCTGAAATTGTAAAACTTCAATCAAAATGTCCCCTGCTCCGTTTACTCCGTCTATTTTGAGCCTTCAAAAGCACATTGTTTGAGTCTTCAACCTCCTTGCAACCAAGTGAACAACAAGGAACCAAAACAACAAAATTATCATCACCAGAATCATCCTCGTCATCATTATCATTGCCTTTAAAATCAAAACCAAGATGTTCTAACCACCCAATAGATCAATCTGAGTCATCAGATTCAGAACCAAACAAGAAACACTCATCACCAACATCATACTCTTTATCAATTCTTGTCTCATCAATATTTTCCTCTCTTTTCCTCGCTAAAATAGACGGAGTAAACGGAGCAGGGACAATTTGATTGAAGTTTTAAAATTTCAGGGAAGTATTTACCTATTTCCAAATTTCAGAGGGTATTTAACGAATTTTGAAATTTTAGGAGGGTATTTAGCATTTTACTCGATTTTTTATAAATAATTTTCGGGTCTAAATAATTTTAGAGAAAATAAAGCGTGTCTCACTCACTGTTGAACTCTCTCAAAGTACACACAACAATGAGTCGTAAGAGAGACAACTCCCACTTTTCCCGCCACGACTTTAAGCGCCGTCGTCCACTACCGGAGCCGGTGGAGGAAGAAAAACCCACCACAAGACCAACTCCACCGTCTGCAGTGGTCGTCATGGGTCTTCCTCTTGACTGTTCCGTCCTCGATCTCAAGTCTCGGTTCGAGATCTACGGCTCTATCTCCCGCATCCGTATCGACCGTGACGCCGTCGGATACATCACCTACCGGACCAAAGACTCCGCCGACGCTGCCATTGCTGCTGGACATGATCCTTCGTTTGGACTCACCGTCAATTCGAAAAAGGTTCTTGCTTTTCTTTATTCCCTTTTCAGCTAGGGTTTCAAAATTCACATTTGAAATGCTTCAGTTTCGTTGTTTAAATTTAAAATTTTAAACATTTGTAGTTGATAGTGATGGTGAAGTATTGAATTGAAATCAATTGATAAATTTTTAGCTTAATATTTTAGTTATAGTAAATTTTTTGAAGCTTTGTAGTTTGAGACAATATCGATAAAGCATGAAAAATTCAAATTTTGGTGAAAGTTTGAAACTTTAAATTAAAGACAACAATGGGGTAATGCTTGAAAGATTAAGCTGAGGAATTTTTTTTTTATGTTGACTACTGTAATTGGCAATGTTTTAAAAACTGAACCGTCAAGACTTTTGGACTATGATTCAATTCAACTGCTATAATTGCTCTATGGATGAAACCACGATCATCAAACCGCTCAAATAACCTAACGGTAGACACTTTCGGTTCAACATTCAATCGGTTGAACCATCTAGTTTGGTTTGGTATTTAAAACTTTACTAATTAGGATGTTTAACTTGCAGTAGGCGTCACAGCTTAGGCTCGTTATGGTACTAATCTCTAGGTTGATAATGGTATGTCTGGTTTTATCTCATGAGGTCAGGCAGTCTTTCACTTGATGTTTCCATGTAAGCATTTATTATTAGTGTGTTTCATGTGAAATTGGGGGAAAAGGGGTGAGTTGCATTTCATGGACAAATAGCTATTGTTCCGTGATATGTTATTTAGTACAAAATGTTGTCAAATAGCGGCTATAGTGGCACTATAGAACTATTGCGTAGCAGAATTTGAGCATACTGTTATTTTCTATGATTGGGGATTTACAATAGGTGTATGTGTGTAACAGGTTCAGGTATTGTGGGCAACGGATCCTCTAGCAATGTGGAGGGAAGGAGTTGGTAAGAACAAGGATAGTGTGTCTATGTCAAAGCTTGTGCGAGCCGAGGTACCTTTGAGGAGGCATGGAAGAGGTAATAAGCTTGCTTCTGCTATTGGGAAGACCAAAAGTAGCGAGGATGGTTCTGGTAGCTCTGTTATTGAAGTTCCTTTCAGGGGAAGAGAAATTGTTGCTTATGATGATATCATGTAGTAACTCTGAAAACCAATATTTAATCTTTTTTATAGGGTTAATTTATTTTGTATCAATGATTTTATTCCAGTTTGAATTTTAGGTTTAGATCTATGTAGTGTTTTTTTTTTTTTGCTTTCTTATTACCAATGAGCTTCTAGGAAGTAACTTATAGGGACTTGGATCAGCTACATCACTGCAGTTGTGTAATTTTATGTGTGTGAGGAGAGAAAAATAAAAAATAAATAAAGAGGTGATGATATGATAGAGAAAAAATGATGGGAGAGAGACACATAAAAGGACGGTAGGGAGGACATGACAGAAGATGACATGAGAGGATCTAAATCCAACTTAGTGAAGTTAATTGTGTAATTTAGTGTGTTTTTTATGTCTACATTATAATGTGGTAAATAGTTGGTTTAGCTTGTGTTGTCTTGTCAACTATGGATTTTAAATTGTAAGAAATTCTTCTGTGATTGCTGTGATGAATCTCAATTTTTTCAAAATTTGATTTGGTCATCAAGGTTGATTTGAGTATTTGATGATGACATATGATTCTGTGATCACATTTTGTAGTTTGTGTAATCAGTGATTCAAATTTGTGCCCAATTTGTAAGTTAAAAGTTTTTCATATATTTAGAACATTAAGCATTATGTTATAGTGTTTGGACCTATTGAATATAGATCAACACACAGGCAACAAGAATTTTTTAATCAGTGATATAGCTGGGGTACATTGTAGAATTACACAGTGGGAATTCACTTCTTTTAGTAGTAAATTTTCATTAATTACCTGACCAAAAAAAAAATATTCATTAAGTATTTTATATAATGATTTACATGAGTTTGGTCCTCGACAGTCACCATAAAAGATAAAATTAATATTGAAAATATAACTTTTTATGTTTTTGAGGTATTGAATACATGTATTTCGAGACAAAATTTCTATTTTAATATGCTTAACCAGTGCCCCGGGGCACTATTTAACATTTTCTTTAATATTAAGCATAATTCTAAGGCTTAGAGAGTGATTATAAAATTTGTAATTCTACAGTCACTTTGCATAAGGTATAGTTAGCTTCATTAAACTCAAATAGTTCTAACATAGTTTCAATATATTCTGTAGATAAATATACGGTTTTTTGTAACAATAGAAAAATTAATATATTGGTAGTTATATGGATGGTTTAGTGATTAGGATGGATGACTTAGAAAGCCATAAGAAGATCAAGGGTTCAAAATTGTAACAACATGTTCTAAATCCTAATAACATGTAGTGTTGAAGGACCGCTTATTTGTAGTATATGAAACTAAAAATATACTACGTATTTCTTATGACGAAATCATTAGAGATGCTCAAATTCCGTTTTTAAACATGATATTTTGATGAACGTTTTTTTTGTTTCAACACCAGTTTAATCTGGTTCGGGGGTCAATTCTGACATCAAGTGGTTTCAGTCTTCTCTCGATCGCAGTTGTGGGGATCGAACTGTGGTCCTCCCTACCAAGTTCAACGCCAATCACCACTGAACCAACTAACGATTGGTAAACATTTCTCACCAGAATTTGAACACATGTTCTCTCACATTTACTTAGCTCAATTGCCACTACACTTTCAACGTTTTTTAAACATGATAAGTTCCTATGGTTTGGATTTAAAATATAATTGATTTTAAAAATTTATTGTTAAAATAATTTTTATATAAGAAGCAATATTGTTTTAGTGGAACATTTATTATTTGTATACACCTTTCCCCGTGTGACTGAAGCTCATAGCCACCTTATTCAGCCAAATTCCTCACCATTTGAGTGATCCCTTTCTACCTGTTCAGCCAAATATAAGTATCAAACACTTCATTTATTCTTAAGATAAAGTTTTTAGCTAATATACTACTCCACAACAAAAAATTGAATAGATATTATTTTCCATATTCTGCGGCAGTTGTCGAAGGATGACTCAGCAGTGTTTGCATGTATTTTTATGGAGTATTTGGAAGCAACGAAATAATCAAATTTGGAACAATGTAATTGATGCCCAAAAATTTGTATTGTCTCGTGTTGTTGATATGTTGCAAGAATGGAAAGCAATCTGTATTGTTGCATCCAATCCAGATTCGAAAACTCGGGAGCCTGCAGCCAGTGGCGGAGCCAGAAATTTTTCTTTGGGTGGGCCACTAAAAGGTTTGCTCGCGTAAAAAAAATTTGGTCACTAAAAAATTAAACTACGTACTTTAAGATACTCTCTTCGTTTCAAATTAAGTGTCTTTTTTGAATAGTAACAGCAAATTAAGGAAGTGAATTTTTGCTCCTTATCTTCATATTATACCCATCTTAATTCACCAATAAATTATTATTTTGTGCACACACTTTCTCTTTTCAATAAATTTAATATATTATCGACAAAACAAAACATAAATTTAATATATTATGTACAAAAAAAAATAATAAAATAAAAACAAATTTTAGTTTTTCAAATATATAGCAATAATTAGTTTTATTGGAAAATATAAGAGTAATTGATAATGGGTATAATTGACAAATCATACCCTTAAAATATCAAAACGACAGTTAAATAGAAACGCTATATCCAACAAAAGGCGACATTTAAAAAGAAAACGGAGGGAGTAATATTTATGTGTACCAACTAGTGACTCAAAATAATAAATAATTAACCTTGATCTAATACTTACACAAAATTGATCATAAAAAAATAATGTTTATTATATTATATATATATATACTAAAAAGTAAAAAGTAAAAAGAGAATGATATAACCATAATAAATAATATTAATCAAAAGAGAATAATTATTTTTAATTGATAAAAAATTGTGTTTATTCACATAACAAATTGTGAGAAAGATAATAGTGGATACATAAATATGAAAAATAATTTTTACAAAGATAATAATCTGATTGGTTTCTTGAGACACTAGTTTTGTCTCAATTGACGTGGATTTCAAATCCACTTTACACAATTGATTTATTTTTAAAAAAGAAAAAAGAAACAGAAAAATTAAAGAGAGAATGATTTTTTGAAGAAAAAATAGAGAAATTAAAAAATACATCCAGCAGGAACTGAACCTGCAACATTTGGATATTCACACGCAGCCAGACCGCTAGGACGACTACAATATTATGATACTTTAGCGCATCCATTAATATATGTATCATAGCCTCATAATTTTATATACTTATAAGGGTATCCAAGCAATTTCCAATTTTTTGGGGTGGGCCGCGGCCCGGCCGAGTCACCCCTAGCTCTGCCTCAGCCTGCAGCGAGAAAGTGGCGTAAACTGATGGCTGGACGTGTGAAATGCAATATTGATGTTTCTTTCCTAGCTAACTCTGACAAAGTTGGTCTTGGTATCTGTATCAGAGACGAACACGGTGCTTTCATTTTAGCTAAAACCGAATGGCTTAATCCGAAAAGTGAGGTGCGTATTGGTGAAACACTAGACCTGTTATCTGCACTAGATTGGGTACATGAGCTTCAGTTAGGTCCTGTTGATTTCGAGTTAGACTCTAAGAGAGTGGTTGATAGTTTTCACTCTTCAGTTAAAGACTTTTTTGAATTTGGAGTTATTATGAATCATTGTAAATCTATTTTCTCCAATTATTATAGAAACTCTAGTGTCGAGTTTGTACGGAGACAAGCAAATGAGGTTGCCTATAATCTAGCTAAGACGGCCACATTGTCAGCTAGTTTACAGATTTTGGTTGATGTACCAAATTATATTGAACACATTTTAATTAATGAAATGTTATAAGCACCCTTTCATCAAAAAAACAAAAAATTGAATAACAGTAAAAAAAAAAATATTTTAATAAATATAAAACCCGAGTCTTTTAACCCTTTTCAGTTCAAATAAAATCAGATTAAATGTCGATCCCCCGTAACTTTTTTCACTCTTCAGTTAAATTGCTGCAATTATTTCGAGTTGGACTCTAAGAGAGTGGTTGTTACTATACTCTATTCTGTCCTTTTCATTACATAGATTTGTCACATGTGGCAAAAAATAATCCAACGGTTTAGATTAAAAATTATTGGAAATAAGTAAAAACTCCCTCTTCCGTTCCTCCAGAATCAGGAACCATACAATTACAACGCTACCTCTTTCCTGTCATCGCCGCCGTCACCCTCTCCGTCACTCACGGCGCTTCTATCAGTCCGTTCTAGTGCTGGTCGCAGTTGTTTTTGCCATTTTCAACATACAGTAAAAACTCAGTTTGCCCATCAAGGTCGTATGTATGTCTTCTGAAAGTGAATTGAAGATCGGTTTTCGCAGCCAAGGTCCGTTACATGCTTTGCCTAAACTCAGTTCTTTTTCTGTGTGTATGAATGTTAGAAATCAGAGATGGAAGAGAAACTGAGAAAGTAATCATCAGAAGTCGTTTTTTTTAATATTTTTATCAGCAAATTTTATTCAACAAAAATATCACAAGAAGGAACATAAACAGAAGAGAAAGTAGTAAAAGTAGATTGATGGAAGAAAGTGAAGAAGAGAAGAAGTACGAATCAGAAAGATTATGGAGTTGGGGTGCTGGAACAGATGGTCAATTAGGAACAGGAAGACTTCAAGATGAACAAATCCCTCAACAACTGTCTCTCTCTTCTGTCTCTTCACTTGCCTGTGGCGGCGCTCATGTCATCGCCTTAACTTCTGGTACATAAGTACATACATACATATCTACACTCCCCCTCTTTCTTTTATTTTTATTTTCTCTCTCTAACTCAAATTTCACATTATAATAACTTTTTTTATACTTTTCCAATTTTCAAATTTATTCGATAATGTATCTCGTCTATAATATAAATCGTACATTAGTTAATAGTTATCCAATATTATAGACCGGATATTAGTTATGAGAAATGTTATTCCAACATCACACTTCCAACATTTCTACAACATCAAGGGGTATATTTGTCATTTTGCTCATTTAATTATTACAATATAAAAAATGAAAAGGTCACATGTTGTATATTTGAAATTTCATCTTAAGTGAATTAGTAGAGTGTCCAAACTATTTTAACATCTGCATATATATAATGTGAAATCTCTTACCAAACTTAGTTTAAGTATACGTAGTATTAGTTTTTTTTTTTTGACTAAACGTAGTATTAGTTTTAAATAAATAAAAACTAGAATTTTGATTTAAGTTTTCTAATTTTATTTTTGGTTTTATTATAGTTTTTACTCCTTTGTTAAATGACAGGTGGTTTTTTAGCAATGCAATACTGCCTCTCTGTTCTATAGTAATTCTAACATTTGTAACAAAATTTGTATCAAAGATTTATCCCTTTTAATTTTCAATGCAATTTAAATTGCTCATTTTTAAATTATACACTCAATTTCAATTTTATTATTTTTCATTTTGTATTTATGGCAATAAAATACATCAATGCCGCTAGGCTACTTGATAAAAACAAAATCAATAATTAAGAAGAATGATTGGGTAAAATCACTCTTTCTTTTCTTTTAATTTGTGTGAAATGGTTAAATGCGAGAAAAAAGAGGGAGTATTATTATTTTTTTTTAGCATTTATTTGCACAATAGATAAAAATAATTTATGTTACAGATTGAAATTGTTAGGAAAATCACATGACTGGCAACATCACTGGTTGTTAGGTGCTACTGCTATCTTCTATCTTATAAATAGTGTAAGTAAGTTCCACCGTGAAAATATTGATCCATGGTAATAGGTATTCCCATGAAAATATTGATTTTGGAATTAGGAATAATTAAAAGCAAATAATGCTTTTACAATGGTCAAAATAAAAATTTGCCCAATTTAGAAAACCAAAACATATTTAATTTTTTTGTTATTTTTTCTTGATTTTCACTTTATGTTAATATTCAAAAGTAAAAAACAAATGCAGCTGGGAAGGTATTGTCATGGGGTAGGGGCAATTCTGGTCAACTAGGCCATGGAGAGGTTGTCAATAATGTATTGTATCCCAAAGCTGTAACATCATTGGATAATTACTTCATAACTCATGTCTCTGCTGGTTGGAGTCACTCAGGTTTTGTTTCAGGTTTGTATCTTTGTCTCCAACATGTGTTTGTGAAGTGAATAACTGAGATTGGTTTTCTTATTGAAAGTTTACTAGTTTTGTCTTTTGATTTGTTCTTCGTTGGTTTCCAGATACAGGGTGCTTGTTCACCTGTGGGGATGGTTCCTTTGGTCAACTTGGACATGGTGATTATGCCTCACACAGTTCACCTGTCAAAGTGTCATACTTTGTTGATCAGCATGTTGCACAGGTTGCATGTGGAATGCGCCATTCTCTTGTCTTGTTGAAAGGTATTGGATTTGTAAAAGTTGTTGCTTAGTTTGCTCTAATTTCTATTTCAGTATTATGTATGAATGTGAATCATGGTCACATAGTTGTCTCGCAATCTTTGATGTTGTCAAAATTTATGGTAAAATACGTCAAATACAACCGCAATAGTGGTCTCAGAAAGATTAGCTAATGTAGTGAGTAGTGACGACTAACGACATTTAGATTGAAGGTGATTTTAGTATTCGGCACATGTTAGTGTCCAAAACCAACACGATAATAGTACAGCATTCAATCTATGTCTGTGTCAACTTCATAGGAGATTAGTAACCTTGATTTTACAGTCACTGTCGCAATTGTGATGATGCAGGTTCTCTTTCAAATCAAGTTTATGGATTTGGTTCTGGGAAGCGTGGTCAACTGGGTGTCTCCAAAGATAAAATAAAATCTATTAATCTTCCTGAAGTTGTTAATGGACTTGAAGATGTGGAAATAGTTGGAGTTTCTGCAAATGGAGATCATAGTGCTGCATTATCTGGTAAATCCATCACTCTCCCGTTACATGTGTTTACAATTTTCTTAAATAACAATCAAGTCATCTAGTTGATCAAAATATTACATAATATTATTTCCTAAACAGTTTCATTATCTCTCTCTGTTGGTTGTTGTATCAGTTGATGGAAATCTTTACACCTGGGGAAGAGGTTTCAAGGGCTTTGAAGATTCTCACCTTCCACAATGCTTAAACTCTACATTGAAATTTACTAAAGCTACTCTAGGGTGGAACCATGCTTTAGCTATGACTGGTATTTATCGAAACTACATACCAAAGTTTTATGATTTCCTATCTTCTGTCACATCCCTGTTTTAAAAAGGGTGAATTTTGTTTGCTAAACTGTGTATAGGTGAAGGTGAGGTTTATATGCTTGGTGGCAACCACCTTGGAGTGCTTAGTGATCTTCACACTGTAAGACAGGCTAAGCAGTTAACTGGTACTCTCTCTGGATGTTAAACAAAAATGATTACTTTCACTTTTATTAAGAATAATAGTTAACTGCATTTAATTCTCTCGAATTTATGTAAAAAAGGAAATACATTCTAACATACCCCTAATTATAAATTGTCATCCCCTTAAGAAGTTATGTTCTCACCACAAATATTTCAGACTTCCATATTACTAGATAGGACTTTTCTAAACTGAAGTTGTTTATCATGTAGATTCAAGAGAAGCCAATTTGGAGAAAGTACCTGGTCTTGATGGAACAAAGATTACTGATATTGCTACTGGAGCTGAGCATTCTGTCCTTGTCACAGGCAAGACATAGTTTTCATACACCTAACCAGTTTATGGCCACATTAGCATGCTGATTTATTTCTTTCTAATTTTTTTAGAGAATGGAGAAATAAAGACATGGGGTTGGGGTGAACATGGTCAACTTGGCTTAGGGGATGATGGTGACCGAATCAGTCCTGTTACAGCAAGTCTTGGCTATGATCTGAACGAAGCCGCATCAACCAGAGTCTATTGCGGAAGTGGCTTCACGTTTGCTTTAACTAAACCCTAAATGTTTCTCAAACTTGTTTATACACTAGAGGGTGGTATTTTCCTCACCCCCCAACAACAGTCCAGATGTATGATTCCGATTAACCTGAATGTGCACTTCCAAGAAAGTATTTTGCTTCTCATGCTCTTTCAGGTTCAGGTTGCATTGCACACTTTGAAGCCAGAGTCCTACGGCCTCTTAGAGCTGCGAACTAGGAAGCAAAAGGCTCGCGGATGTGGGTGGGATGATTTCAAAAACAAAATTAGAGAGCTCCATTATTATACTCTATGGTGTATAAAGACACATTTTTTGTAGTATGTGACATAATTAACTATTTAGACATCCAAGATCATAATAACATCGCTCTTCATTTCTAAAAGATGAACTATAGTGCTGTCATTTATAGATCATATGGCTCATTCTGATTATCGGCATTGTATACAAGCCAGTTTCAGGTTTGAGCAAGAACATGGCTGAGATTCTTCTCTAGATTACAATTGTAAATTTAACTAGGTGGCCACTGATTTTTCTTGTTATTGCTATAATTGTAATAAACGATTCAATTTGATTGGGACATTGGAGTGTCAAATATCTACAAAAAGTTGGAAAGGAAAACCAGTGTTTTCTTCCACCATTGCCGTTCATCGATTGAAAAAATGTGTACAAAGAAAAAGAAAATGTCAAGCTGGTTCTAAAAAGCATGAATATTTATAGAACCGTAAAAGTATATTCAATTAAACCATTTCTCATCTTCCACGCCTAATCTGGGAGCATACTAAGAACAACATTGAAACCTGTGAGTGTGGAACTACTTGCACAATTATATGAATGTGTTAAAAATGATTAAATATAAGATTAGTTTGAGATCACTCAAGTTATCTACATCTAGAAGTGTTACAAGGACTAAATAAAGAATAAATTAACCTCTCACTCTATACTTTGTACAAGAGTGAAAAAATGGCTAAAAAAATCGGGTGACTAACCTAATCCATGTCATTCTCACTCAACTTTTTTTGTTACATCAATCATGAATCACGAGAAGATTATTCACGAAGCCATTGTTGTTGACCACCGGACGCAATGGATCGATTTTCCATTCACCGTCAACAATGAACTTGATCTGCGACAAAAAACTAAATCATTATACCACCTGCAGGGTATATCTTATTTGTCATAACATCAACAGGTTTAGGAAATCATTTTTTGGATAAAATACAACTAACCTCATATGTTCCAGGATACAGATGCAAATACACAGAAAATATACCAGTATTTGATTTCTCCATCTTTCTCTGCAAAATAATATCTGTTAAATATAATTGAAACTTTAAATGTGTTTTGTTTAGTATAGGTATCTGAACAACATCAGGAGATTCCATATACAAAATATTGTTATGCTGCATTTGTCATTCAACAAATCAAAGACAAATCAGTATTGACTTTTGCAGAATACAATGAAAAAAGCAAAGGCAATTTAATTTCATCCATGATGCACTTGCAACTGACCTATGATTCCTAGGCAATAACACAGGAAATATTCGTGGTTCGTCCTAAGAGTACTTTCATCTATATTGTATGCACAAATCCTAATCAAGATTGTTTGTGAACCACGAACTGACATTTGATATGGCATCCATGTGATTAACATAACATTTTCAAAATTATTAAAGCATTTTCAACAATTGTCAAAAAAAAAAAGCATTTTCAACAAAAATTGTCACATGAAACTATTTACCAAAGTCAAAAGACAATGAAGATATGTCATCTTTGACTTATAGTTATAACTTATACAAGAGGGGGGTGTGAAGGAGTTCCTTTTGAAATTGTTCCAAAGTGAAAAGGACCCCTCTCAAGGAGAGATCCATGAAACCCATATAGAGAAGGTGTCTTCATCAATTGTTTTTAGTCAATCTATTTACACCTTAGGGCAGGCCTAATACCATGATGCATTTGGATTAAATTATAAACGAAAACGCTTTTATGATATCATTTATTTCAATAAGTTTTGTAAAAAAGAAAGATGAAAAAAAAAAGCTTGATTAATCATCTTAAAGTTTGTTAGACCATTTTTGTTAATTAAAAAATAAAAAACATACATGATATAATATCTATAATAACCTAAATCAAAATTTCTCAGAAAGAGATTAGACCTGGGAAGACCAGCCATCAAATGACCCTAATAAAAATACTTCAGAAGCAATATTAGGCCAAACTACACAAGTAGGCTTCAAAAGTTTCAAAGCTTTGTGGACATGATCAATCTTCTTTTGCTTCTCATCCAGTGCCTTTTGTGCATCCCTGGGAGAAAATAATACGATAATGTCATGTTTTAAATATTTTTTTGTGCGTGTGATAATTGTGAAATTATTTGAATGGTGTCTGAGGATACATTATTGCCAATGTCATCTTTCCTTCTAACACTGCTAGCTTGGCACGTAAAGAACGAAGCCTGGCTTGAGAATTCATGATTTCAGTTTCCTGGAATTCCCAAGCATCGGAAAGCTTTTCGAGATTATCAGAAGAGTTCTTCTGCTCCTGTTGAAGAATATACAGCAGACAAATAAAGAATAGTTTTAGGATTTTCTGAGGACAGGCCTTCAAACCGATGTTCACAGCGAATGAAATACTATTCTATTAAAAAGTGAGCATTCTTCTAGGCTCTAGTTTCTTTACAGTAAACAACGCACATTTGTGGTAGCTAGTTGATACTCAGCCACTCCTTAACCAATTAAATCACATGCATATTGTAAAATGTCCTAAATATTCCAAATTTTCTCATTCATGGTAGAGTATTTTATGTGTCCTCCCAAAGAGGGGCGGTAACAAATTCTGATATCTATAATTTTTGTTGTTTTCAATAATTGATAATAAAATCACCCCTCCCGCATGAAAAATGCAAGGATAATTGGTAAGTGAGACTCTCAAGCAGTGTGTGAATCTTCTTTCTATTTCTTAACTTTTTATTGGAGTAATTTACATAAAAGTCCTATAATTAATTAGCCTCATTATATTATTATTACACTTAAAAGCTTACCGTCAGCATTGTAACTTCACCAGTGTTAGACCTCAACGTGTGAAGTACAGAGGATAGCTCTGATTCCAGAAGCTGGATTCGGGATTTTATGTCATTGTGATTTGCATTTCCAATCATGTCAGGAGAATCTAATCCTGTTTCTCTGTTTATAGGTTCGTGAGAAAATTCTCCTATTTTGACGATTTTAGGTTGTCCAGAAATATCGCTAACACCTCCTTTCTGAGTTTGACTGGGAATAATTTCCGCATCTGTACGTCATAATTACAAATATATTAGTTGATCATGACTATAATACAAATAAAGGCATAACCTGAAAATGAAAAAAAGATTACCTTCAAAATCTGCATCTGAAGAACCAGTTCTCTGAACAACCCAACTTCTCCATGTCTCTGGCTTAATTGAGTTTCTTGAATTATCAGAACCTAATTGTGATCCGTCCTGGTCAAGTTTGATCTGGGAACCACTGAGACGACTGATTGTTGGGTTCAATGAGGATGGTCTACTATTGTTGCCAAGGTTGGCAGCTACCTTTACAACAAATGAGACACCAACATCATTATTTTACGTAGAGTACTGCAGATCATCTAAAGCAACGTTTAACTATTTTAAACTAGATTCTCTCAATTTCTGGTCACAACAGCTAACTATGTTCTTTGAACAGTAAAACTATATTGTAATTAGCTTTAACTAATTGGAAGAAATACATAATAGAAAAAACACTAAAAATATGAATGTTACATTATTTTCAATATCACGGATGGTGTTCCATAATTCCAAGATTTTTTTTACTTCTGACATGTAATAAAAATAGAAGCTAATGAACAACCTAAATCATTTGAAGGGGATTTTATTTACTTACTCCATCCGTTGTAGTTCTATGTTCCCGCTTCTCTTTATCTTTATCATTATCGGATGAATCTTCTTTCTCTCCAAATCCACGTCCAAAAGAACTATTTCTGTGTTTCTCCAGCCGATTTAGTATACCCTCAATGCCAGACTCCTCAGCTTCTATTTCCCTGTTTAACAGAATATAACACTTAGGGTATTGCTCAAAGTTACATCTATTTCATCCATTCAAAGATAAGAACAATAACATGGCATGAAATAAAAACGATGCAAGACTATAAATGTAACTAAAGTAACACATTATTAGCCCATTGCTGCAAGATTAAAAGTGCATGCATAATGTTCCAAATGAAAAGCTCCAAAACCCATGTAATTCCCATGAAACAAACCGGGCTCACTTAAAACTTCGAACAATTCAAGGATAAGAACAATACAACATCAACAACAATCAAGCCTTATCCCACTAGGTGGTCGGCTACATGGATTAAACAACGCCACAAGGTTCTATAATAGATTATATAAATTATATCTCTAGTCAAATCATTGACTTTTAAGTCTTTCTTAATAGTTTACCCTGTATTTTTGGTTGGCCTTCCTCTGCCTATAGCAATTGGACTACCCTCTGTGTTATCAACTCTCCTAACAGCATAATCTACAAGTCTCCTCCACACATGCCCAAAGCACTTAAGTGGATAAACGATAAACTGTGATTCAACCATCTTTCCTACAATAGAGTCCAATCCATCACTCTAATCTCTGCTATACCATTTTATTTTTTGCCTTTCTATTATCCACCACTCATTCCCATACAACATCTTCAGGCTTAAATAAAACCAATAAAAAGTTATAAATGCTATAAATGTGCTTAGCTACAAACACATTAGCTAATTGCTACTAGATTAAAAATGTTCCAAATTAAAAGCTCCAAAACCATGTTAGGCACCTTAACCATTCCCTAATTCCTACACACCACAATCCACAAAAATAAAAATGCAACAAAGATTTACAACAAAAGAATATTGAAAAGCAAAAGATAATAACAGCTGCATCAATATTACAGGATCCTCACACTGATTCAGCTGATTGAGAAGAGTTATCCAAAGAAGAATCAGAAGAACCATCAACCCCAGAAATCCTAGTTACATTCCCATCAATTTCACTACCACTCCCATCTTCAAAATCAACCCTTTCAACAAACCCATCATTCAAATTCCACCCATAAGAAAGCCACCCACCTTCTTTTACAATAGCTTCAACCAAATCCAATCTCCCACCTTTAACCAACTCTTCCTTTGTAGGAAACCTTTCTGGGCTATCCGAATTTTGCATGAACTGCAAAATCTCGTCTTCTAAAGATGAAAAATCTCCTTCCCAATTCTTACACCGTGTCAAAAACCGAGAACAAGACCAACACAAACCCTTTTGAGTGTGAAAATTTCCCTTCCTAGGGGAAAAACTCTCACGCCCAATAACCAAACTAAGCTCACTTAAAACCGCGAATCTTTGCACCTTCCTTGAAGAGGGGAATGATACAATGATAGGGTGAAAGACAGAAAGGTTTAGATGAGGAAAAAACATGGAAAGAGATGGTGAAGTGAGAGAATGCATGGTTCAGGCATTTCGTCGAACAGTTACACGGCGTAACATGCAAAACAAGGTGCTGTGCTCGAACTCGAAGAACCAAGCAATGAACAATAGTGTGATAATTAAACTTGAAATTAAGTTATTTTAATATTCTTATTGAACACTTTCTATTTCAACGATTGTTGTTGAACACAATTCAACTTTAGAGTTATTTAGTGGCCATTTATTTTTCAGACAAATGATAATCAGTGTCGCTTGTATTTTACGTGTTTTCTTTGTCAAGTTGTATTTTAGGTAGTAGTATTTCTAATCGGTAATGACTGAAATTTCACATTTTAAAGTAAATGAAAGTATTAGAATTTGAATTCTGGTATACACGTTACATATAATGTTTCTATCAATCGATCTATATTTACATGACATTTTGAAAGTAATTCTTTATATCAGGTTATAATATCTTTAATCTAAATTTGGATTTTCTCTGACTCTTCATGTTTCTTAATTTTTTTTTATCGTCAAGTTCATGTTTCTTATTCTATCATAATTATTTCAACTATGGCATCATTTTTTCTCTCTATTTTTTTTTTTGGTATTTTTTTTTTATGTATCATTCAACTATTGGATTAGAAAAATAAAAAAAGAGTCTCGTGATTCTAACTCAATTGGTAGGACATTGCATATTATATGTAGAAGACTTGGATTCGAATCTAGGTCATCCCACTTATCTATCTTAAGGATGAAGTTTCTAGTCACTAGGCTACTTGACAAAAATAAAAAATAAAAAAAGAAGATTGGAGAAAAACGGTAGGAAAAATCTCTCCTTCGTTTTATTTACCTCAAACCAAATAGACCCTAACTTGGATTTGTCTATTAAGAAAGACTGATTCATCACTACTATACTCTTTGTTTGTGTTGTATTACACCTGATGTTAATTATAAGCAAGAAAATGTGTTTTCACAAAGTCATTATAAACAAATTTTCTAATTGTATTTAATTTTGTTGATTTCACGTAACAAATACATTACCAACATACTGTATCTCTAATGATCTTCTTATTATATTAAAATAATAATCTATAATAATATTATTTAATAGTCTTTTTTAAAAGAGGTTTGCCACATGTCATTCTCATATGTCACATGCTCTCTAATCATTTTGACAATCAATCCATTGCCTTTATGTTGGTTAGGTAATTAATGTTTTTAAAAAATCAAAATTCTCAAGAATATTTCTTATGCTTATGATGTAATATTACATTTTAGTCTCGTCTTTTACACCTATAAATAGTTTGTCTAATGTTAGTTTCTATTCATCAAAATCATAGTAAACATATGTTGGAACAAAATGTGTTTTGGTACACACCCTTAGTTTTGATGATAACAAAGTATTAAATGGACAATTGATATTACTAATGTTTAAATTAAGTGTGCAGGAAAATATTAAGTTTATACAAGAGCACACTTGATTTATGCTCTAAAGGAACCTTATGAAAGTCTGAATCATTACACTCTGAAAGAGTTCAGAAGCTAAAACGTGGTCAGAAGCTAAATGCGTTCAGAAGCTAAAAAGGATTCAGGATGTCTACAAGAGTTCAGAAGCTTAAGAGAAGTTCAGAAGCTCAGAGACATTCAGAAGCCTACAAGAGTTCAAAAGTTATTTGGTGTTAGTCAAGAGTTATTCAGAAGATGAAGACGTTCAGAAGTTGAATTACGAAGGACTATCAGAGGCCAAATATTCAAGACCAACCAGACTTCAAGATATCAAGGTTCATCAGAAGCAAAGAGAATTCCACTGGTCATCAGAAAGGCTACATCACTCACTCTTACTAAGCCTGATGATCTCTTTAAGGACAACTAATTACAACGGTCATAAAGGATGTGATCATATTCTCTTTAGGAGCTAGTTGTACCTTATTACTGTATTTGGACAGACAGTAAAACGTGAGCTTAACTGTGAAGAAGACGTGAATCTGCTTAGAGTATATTCAAAAGTTACAGCTTAAGCAATAAGGAATCAACAGCTATCCATTTACAACGGGATTCTACAAAGTCTCAATATCTTTCCTCACTCATATATATATGTGAAAGAAAGAAATTGATGACAACTGATCTTCATATATTTTATCTCTCAGAATTAAGTGAGAACTTGAAAACTAGCTAAAGCCTCTGAAGTTATTATTGTAATAGTTTTAAGCTTAGTAGTTAGTATTTACTCTTGCGTGAGTAATTTGGAAAAGTCTCTTATCTTTGTGATTTGAGCAAGGAAGTCTCTCTGTCTTGTGTGACTTAGAGCAAGGAAGTCTCATGCTTGTGTGCTTGAGCACTAGGATTGTAATCTTTTGATTATAGTGAAATCCCTTGGAAGTGCAAGGGGACTGGAGTACTCTCGTTTTGTGAGGGGAACCAGTATAAATTCTTGTGTGTCTCTCTCTCTTTCTCTCTCACTCTCGCATTTACTCTTCCATCTTTACATTTAGATTCAAGTTGTTTGTGTTGAGTATTCCGCTGTGCTTAAAGACTTTGATAGATACTATTATCTGGAAAAGATTTTATAAACTTAAAACACAATTCAACGCCCCCCCCCCCCCGCCCCCCTTCTTGTGTTTTCTCCCACGTACCTTCAACATACACTGTTTTTTGCATCAACCTTTTTTATTATCCTTTCTTTTGTTTTACTATTATTTTATTCCAATTTTTATGCAGGTTCACTAGTTTTTCTCTTAGATCGAAAGAGCATATGAATAAGGAAGAAGAGTAAACTTATATTTGTGTTCTTTCTATTTTTTAAGATTTAAAGCTTAATCATTAACGTAAGGTTAATCAATAACATTTTGGGTTATTTCTCATCCCAGGTGTTGGGAGTGAGTTTTATACATATGCTTCATTTGTCATTCTCTTCTCTATATATCCAACCGGGGGAGCGAATTGATTATAAGGGAAATCGAAGAAATCTCAGTAATCTTTTCGTAGGCGTTTGTCCCCGATCCAAGATCCAACCGGGGGTTTAGATTCCATTTTATGTCATCTCGTAAAGTAATAAAGAACAGATATTCCATTTTTGCTAAATCTATTCATGCGATTCACTGAAGAATGAGAGCAAATCATGGGATATTTGATAGAAAAAAATAGGGAAATTCAAAATGAAATTTGTATTTTTATGCCTGTCTATGTTCGTTCGAATTTATAAACGTCAAATAATAGAAACAACTCAAAGGTTTTGGAAGACTTTTAAAGATAAGATAAAGAATAAAGAAAACAAATTAAAAGATAAAGAAAAGAAATAGACAAAATCACACTAGATCTCACTGTCGACCTTAGCTTTTCTAAGGGACGAATCAACCCTAAATTCGAAGGGGTATTGAAAATGAATTTAAAGGAGGATTTATTATGGACTTTGGTGTTTTCCTGAACTTATGCCGGAGACGGGGGAACCACACTTTTATCGTTAATCTTGGAAGGAAGGACATTCATAATTGATATTAAAAGGATTGTTGTTACTATAGGTATTGGTAAGTCCATCCCATTTGTTCATGAATCCATCCTTTATTCTTTTTTTGTTGTTAGTTAATTTTTGTTGTTAATTTGTTTTAAAACTTGAATGTGATTTTTATATTCCAAGTTTTTTTTTCTTCAGATGATTCAAGATTTCTCTTTGATACTTTCAAGATTATATATTGACAGTTTCAACATTCATAAACTATTGATTTTATTGTAATTAAATTTGAATTAATTAGATTTTTGAAATGTTTACACGAAAGACATTTTTATATTGTTCAAATTAAATGAATATGCAATAGAGTAATTAGTTTTGTTTGTTTGACTCTTTTGGTTGATCGTATAGTCGTAGTATTAAAATTTGGCAATTTTGTCCAAAAACTGTATTATTTCAATAAAAAAATAACAAAAAGACAAATTAAATAAAATTAAAGTTTATATAAGGAAAATATGAAAAAACAAGAACAGGGAAAAAATGAAAATCAATCCGTGGAAATTAAATTTTATATGTATAGTTTTTTTTTTGTGCGTGTAGTTTTATTTAGAAATTTCATTGACACTCAATTGCTCAAGTCAAATATAGAAATAATATATATATTCTCTAGAAAAAACATTTATTTAGATATAAAGTTAATGATAAAGTTAATTCTAATTCAATCTTGCAAAGAAATATATTGTACTCTTTCATTCGTCTCCTTGTGATCCATAATTATAAATACATCGTCTAAACTAAACTAACCTCAAAAGAATTTGCACTTATATATATATTTAAACTAAGCAAAAAATACAAGCAAAATTATAGGAAGTGCGACAAAATGGACAATATAAAGTTGACATTCAAAATATTATTAATATAATAAAAAATACGGGGACCTATTTTGTATAATTTCTACGAGACCTATATTTCAACACATACATCAATACGGGGCATATTTTTTATTATAATTTTTAAGGGAACATATATAATATTAATATAATAAAAAAATACGGGGACCTATTTTGTATAATATATACGAGACTTATATTTCAACGCATACATCAATATGAGGTCTATTTTTTATTGTAATTTTTACGGGAACATGTATATAACTTATGCATTGATACATATAACTTTGTTTTATAATTTCTACTTAGATTTATATTTCTACTCATATATTAATACGAAGACTTATTTATTTTATGATGTTACGGAATCTTTTTTTTTTTTAATTTCAACGAAAACCTATATTTATGCTTAAATATTAATACGGGTATCATTTTTATTTATTTATATTGTAGTCTACATTTCTACTCATATATTGATACAAAGACATTGTTTTTACAGTTATTAATAATTTAAGTAAAATAATTGTTTTAAATTTAATTTATGCTAACTTATATGTTAAAAAAAAATATCAATATTGTGAGATTTTTATTTTTCTACAAATTGACTTTAAACTTTATCTAAACTAAATATTTATTTAACTCAATTTTATAATGTTTTTATCATTTTAATTATTAAACTATATAAGATTTTAAATATTTGTGTTGTTTTTATTATCTATCTTCCATATTAGCAGTTAAAATATATTATTTATAAGTAAATAAATCTACAAACGCATTTTTACCCATGCTTGGCACGGGTCTGGATACTAGCATAATTTATTTTAAAAAAACAACATTAAATATAATGTTTTTTACACAACATTAAATATCAATAAATTGACATTTGCATATATTTAAAGTCAACAAATACATATACTATTTTTTATTCTTACAATTGAGATTGAATGAAATATTTTTTAGGCAGGTAGTCAATTTATAAACAAACAAATATATACGTCTAATTTTTCTATCATTATTATAAAAAATAAAAATAAAAAGATTCTATTATTGAAAACCTTAAACAACAGTACCTTTGAAACCGGTTAACATATTCTATTTTTTGTTTCCCTCTTCAAGGAAGGAGGTTTAAATGCTTAAGGTGAAGTGAAGTGTCAAGAAAGCAACTCACATAAATCGATCACATGGTTGGAAGGTATTATTTTAATTTTTGTGAGGTGAATCGGTGGATCAGATTAATGGCAAAAGAATACTAAAAGTAGTGATGATAAATCAAAGATAAGATTCACAAAAATAAACAAACTCTTTGGACTTTCATTTCATGTCCACAGATCACAAAAATGTGCCGTAGGGTAGTGGCAAAATTGACTTGTTTTTAAAGAAATATATTTATTTTTTTAATTAATCAAATAATTAACATATTTTTTTGATGAATTTTTTAAATATATTAATTATTTAATGTATAAAAAAGTGAATATTTGTTTATAATAGTATAAAGTAAATCTTATTAATTTTATCCGGTGATTATAATTCAGTTAATAAGAAAATAATATTTTATATGCAAGAGATAATGTTCGAACTCTAAATATTTTATTTACATACTTTAAAATTAAACTACTAACTCGATAAAAAATAATAATTAAACTTCTAGCAACTAAAGCTATTTGCAATTTCATTTCTTTTATTGATTTTGAATTCCTTTTCAACATTTTTGTACAATTTGACAAAGTTTAGTTAAGGTCGGTAGGAAATTTCGAATTTGGATTTAGGTGTAAAGCATGTGCACTGTTACATCGTACTTTAACGTTTTCTTTTCCCCCGACATCATATGCATGAATTGAATGCACAATGCTAGTGTCTCTTTAATGAACAACTAAGATCTAAGGTTGTTCCACTTCCTCCCTTATCAACAACGACAATAATAAAAATCTAGCATGGTTCTTTTTTTTTTCTTCTTCTTTTTCTTTTAGGAGTTTAGAGATTAAAATTTTAACATTAAGGTGAATAAGTGAAGCGTTCGAGGTTCGGACTCTAGTAACATAAGGCCTCTATCACCTTAGGCCTATTATTTTAGGAGGCCATATTTTTTTGTAACTACCTACTATTATAAAAAAAAAGTAAATTATATAAGTAATCAAATACGTTTGTTTGCTTATGTGTGTGTCAACAGGAAACAAATACCCTGGCACCGTAATATTAAAATACTACTTGCTTTGACCTTACTAGAAGATAGGAAACGAAACTTTTGAAGAAAGGAAAAACGTGGAACGACGGAACACAACTTTCACTCTTTCACCTTTCATAAATGAACAATCATACACGTTGAAATTATATTATTATGACTGCAATTCAATTATTCTCAAATTCAAAATTTCTAATCAATAGAAAATTCTAGTGTTTATTTCCTAAATTCATAATTTTTGTCTGCGTTCGTTTTCCTATTAGTGCATACATTCAATCCTGAATCATGTGGTTCCTATTAGTGCATGCATTCAATAATGTTTTCTTGTGTTGTTGTTTTATCTTTTAAATTTTTTTTATTAACAAGTTATTAGTGTATACTGTCTGCTTGTTTTCTGCAAATTGTTAACACTCAATAGGTTTGACAATTGTTTTTAAAATTGAAGTTGATTAAAATCTACTTAGATCCTCAATATCATAAGAAAGATTGAATAGTTTGACAACTTTATCAATTGAGAATGACGTTGAACAATATTGATGTTGATATGATTATAAATGATTTTGCATCTCAAAATACTCAAAGAAACCGCTTCTTATGAATTTTCGAATAAAAATAAGTTTTTTGATTTTTTTTATTTATAATGCGTATTATGTCAAATAAAATATTTTTTTAAACAGCAATTTTTTTTATTCCAAAGGAAGAAAGTACAAAATGTACTTTACTCAAGAGACGAGTTGAAATACAAGCAATACTCACCAAAAAAAAAAAAAAAAAACGGCTCAAACTACAATCACCTCAAAATACAACACATTGGATTGGAAATCTATTCATACAACAAGATTAGGAATGAGGCTGCTCACGAGGACAAATAAATATGAAATATGTCAAAAAAAAAAATAGCTTATAATTGATTAAATTTGAAATATTCAATAAAATTATTGATTGAACTACTTTAGAAATATTAAGGCTAAAATGTAGTTTTGCTCCTCCAAGTTTTACAATTGTGCGATTTAGACCTCCAAGTTTCAATAATGCGATTTTCACCCCCTAAATTTTACAATTGTGCGATTTTGGCCCTCATGTTTCAATTGTGCGATTTTGGCCCCCCAAGTTTACTCCCTTTTGCATTTGCCAACTCTCCGTTGCTTATGTGACATTTTAAAATTAAAAATATGTTTTAAAATTAAAAGTAAATGGCAAAATGCTTTTTTTTTAAAAAAACTTATAAAATAAGATTTTGTTTCTTATATGCAGTTTATAAAATAATTTTGCTATAAAAAATAATTTCCAAATTTTTTAATGAACTAATTTTTAAAATTATTTTTAAAACTTTCTACAATGTTTTTTTTAAATAATTATTCAACCTTTTATTAAAAAAAATTAATACATTTTTTTAATTTTAAAACATCCTTTAAATTTTAATTTGTTTTAATTTTTTTAAAAATAATTTATAAGCGGTTTTTTTTAAAAAGCAATAATGATTAAACCTTTTATAAAAAAAAATTAATACATTTATTTTTAAAACTATTTTTTATTTTAAAAATGTCACATAAGCAAATTTTTGTCAAAAAAGTCAATGAGGGACTAGTAAATGGAAAAGGGGATAAATTTGGGGGGCCAAAATCGCACAATTGTGAAACTTAGGGGGTTAAAATCGCACAATTGAAACTTGAGGGGGTCAAAATTGCACAATTGTGAAATTTGGGGGTCAAAACTGCATTTTAGCCAAATATTAAAGACAAAAATATTAAAAACGAGATCTAATAGATTTATGAGGTTAAAAATTTTGAAATTGTTCAGCCGAGTATTGACAGCATTGACAGGTGAAAATGGATACCAGGTACAACAGGTGATTTTACTGTCAATTCAACATATTATCATCTGCTGGGCAGATCTGGTGTGGCCGAAATTGACACAAGTACGACGAAGGCTTTGCAGAATTTGTGGCTTAATAACGTCCCATCAAAGGTTAGTATATTCGGATGGAGGTTATTACTTGGTAAATTACCAACAAGGGAAGCTTTATATCGTAAAGGAATAATCACTAGCAATCATGATAAGTGTTGTGTGTTATGTTTCAAGGAAGGAGAGGATATACAACATGCTTTCTTTGACTGTAGTGTCATATCACAAGTGTGGTTTAATGTTTTCAAATGGATGGGAATAAGTAATATACAGGTTGCAGATGTTATAAATCATTTCTCATTGTTTGGGAAACAAGTGAAAGGAAGGAATAACAAAAGGAAGAGTCATATTATTTGGTTGGCAACAACTTGGAGTATTTGGCGAATACGCAATAATATACATTTTAGAGGAGCAAGTATAGATGTTCATACGTTAACGAAGCAAATTATTTATTTTTCGTAGTATTGGCTAATTGGTCGTATAGGTAATGAGAGGAACTTGGTGTTTTCTAATTTGTGTCATAGCCCTTTAGCCTGTTTACAAAGTGTTTAAGGAGTTTTTTGTAATGCTTCATAATGAATTGTAAGGGTTGAGTACCCCTTGTACTCATTATAATTCAATTTTGCTTATCACAAAAAAAAGTGGTGATCTTAACCCTATATTATAGATTGATATTAAATGATTAATTGAGTGATAAAATTAGATTAATTAGATTATTAGAAATGATTACCTAGACATTTAAAACATTTGTTGAAGCAATCTATTATAAAAATCTCAACTATTTATAAATATAGTTTTTACTATTAAATTAGTCATTTTAACTATCACCTATTTATTCTTAGAGGATTGCTATACAGCACGACATGCACAAGGCACGAATTGGCACGACAAGTTCCCTACAAGTTTTTTTCTCTTTTTATGGGTGCTATTTTTTTATACTATCCATGTTTATAACTAAAGCCTATAAACATCCAAAATAGACAAACGGTGGTATAACATCATAGGCTTATGTGCTGTAAGTCTGCAACACGTATTTCACTATCTGACAACCAATGGATATCATCAATTCACAAGGATAGTAATGTCAAGAAATTTGTGTGATTTCTCATAAACAAACACATTTGTTACACTAAACAGATCATTTCATGTCAAATTATCATGAGAAGATAACTCAAATTACAACAATAATTTCAATCGTGCAAATACGACGAATACTTTGTCGTGCACTTTAGCTTTTTCCTTATTTTTATCACTTTTATAGGTTTTTATGAGTTTAATGCATATTCTAAAATGTCTTAAAACTACAAATGGGATTCTAGGATCTAAAATTTAGCTTCCAATGGGAGCCTGGGATCCAAAATTCTATTAGCAGTATTAGACATAAAAATTGTGTAGATTAATACACGGTTTTGTCCACTTATTTTATTATCATTCGACACATAACCAACACAATACATTATTAAACAAAGATTTGTAACACAATACATTGCAAACACATACAATAACAACATTAACAAATCACATTATTAACAACAACATATAACAAAGATTAACATAAAAACTAAAGATCTGGATGACACAATATCGCTACTATTAAACAACATTCAACAAATTCCATCTTTTTAGTAGCTTTTGAGGTTGAGTGTTGGTGAGGATATGAAAGTAATGGTTTTGCAGCGGTTACCATCAAAACTCAGTTCGGAAGTTACCTTCCGATATAGGCTAGTTTCGGCACATATATTTTGAAACCCTTATTTTTTTTTAAAATCCTTCTAAAATAGACCTTTTTTTGATTGTGGGATGTCATTACCTCCTTTATTTTTTATCCTATCTTCCAATCGAATGCAAAGGATATTTTTGTCAATTTGAGGGGCTTGAGAGCAATTCAGGGAGGGCTTAAGAGCAATTTTCTTTATGTTGAACTTATGGAAAAGGCCCAATATGGAGAAAGTGGTCTTTAAAGTATTTTAAGTTTGTGAGTTGTCATATTTGTCCAAAGACTTCTCCTTTTCGCGCCTCCTGGATGTTCTTGTTCACTCCCTAATATTTCAAAAATCGGAATTTCGCTACATAAGTAGTGAATTTTGAAGGCTCGCAAAATCCGGAGAAAAAAAAAACTAGATCGCTTTCTAGAATGCGAACTCAACTCACATCCTAAGATGTGAACCTTATAAAATCTAAAATTTATGTATCTCAACTCCTTCAAAAGTTGTGCTTTTGGACCAGAGAATGGATGACAGAGCTGAATGCATAAATAGGGCAACTAGGGATCTCGGTCCCTGCCACATAACTAGCAGAATCCATGTAGAAATTAACAAGGGTTAATTTCTACAAATCCTGCTATAAAGGGACATGGGTTTTGAGATGCTACCACATTGCCACCATATGCCAACAGCTTAATCCATTAAAGTTTCACTCTCAAAACGTTGAATCATCCACTCCTCTGCAAGTTCACTGCTATACCCTTCCTTTTTTAGGTGCTTAAACAAACAAGCTCTTATGATTGTGTTTACGTGGAAAAGTAGTAAACAACCACTAGTTTGAGTATTTTACACTCGCAAAACCAACTAGAAATCTTAGAACAATTTTGTGCTTATTATTTCAGAAAACATTTGAATGTTCATTAAGAATTAACAAACATTTATGATTTTTGGTTTGTTGTTTGCAAAGGAAAATAAATCCACTGTTATTCGAATCGCCTCGAGATAACAGAGTTTGAATGCAATAAATTAAACAGCAAAAATTAAGACTTGGCAGAAACGTAAATTGCATTGAATAAGAATAACAATGAAATTGGTTCACAAAACACATACATTTTCTCGTCGAATTCCGTTCGTTCTAAGCTTGAGTACATGGAATTTTAAGGAAGAAAATTGTATGTTAATGTTTGCGACCCTTGTTTTCTCACTGAAAAAACTATTTAAGCTTCTAAACTAGAGTAACTGCTCTTGATCATCTGGACGCCTCAGAATCCTCCTTCATTTGCCCACGATCTCCACGTCTTCGCTTATTTCGCGCGCTCGCTTTGAATTGAAGATTTGGGTTTGTGTTTTGGGCCAAGTCTTGAAAGCCCAATTCAACAGCTTTTCTCTTCGACATCTTAAGTCCAAACTTAAGAATTCCTTCTTTCGACAGAATCCTTCGAAGCTGCAGATATCACCCCACTACAAACCATTTCGATACATTCGAATATTAGCGATATTCAATCAAGCAATTACTATTTTTAATATTTTGGTATATATATATATATATATATATATATATATATATATTAATTGGACTACCAATTACAGTATATTAAAATACATATACACCAAATTTATGCCTAATTGATTGACAATTAATTAAACAATGATGGGTCAAGCAATAATGCTTGGAGACTTTGTAGAATCCAAAATCATGCTGACAACTTAATAAGATTAACAGGTATCATAACAAAAATTCCAACAGACAATTATTAGTATATATGGACTTTTGTTCACCACTATGAATTAGGGAACCAATAATGCGATGAACGCAGAGGTCAAAGGACACATGCACATGTATATTAATTGTAAGAAAACAATTCGGGCTTTATACACTTTGACAATGTTTCCTTATTTATTTGAACTAAAATTTTATGTTTAAATTTGTGCTTAGCTAAATCTATCAAACTTGCTAGCATAACATGTTCTTACCACGCCATGTGAATCCAAGGCTTCCTCGTATAATTTTAATTTTAGCCACAAATTTATTTTGATATGTTTGGGTGATGTTTGATTGAAATTAATTGGACTTGTTGAATTGATTTTGTGCGCAGGTAAAACCAAACACACGCAGTTGTACAGAATCGAGCCGTAGTTATCTTTACTAAATCTAGTGCTACTGCCAATAATCATTGGACCAACTAATTATCCGTAATTTTATATATGATATGTTTTTACCTGAGTTGGACTGATTTCGTCATGCGACTTAATGTGAACTCTCATTGCAGTGGTCCTGCTTGCTTAAGGATGCAGGGCAGAGTACGTAGTTGTGGTCATACATATTCATGTAGCCTTATTTACTGTCACTTAATGATGTTATTAATGTATAAATTCATCTAGGAGGTTATTAATTTGGTTCACATTTCAAAAGGTTCTATAATAATACTTCGGGCCCTACAATTCAATTTTTAAAATTTATTGAATAAATATTATATTTGATCTATATTGTACACAAAATACAAAGTATATAATTTTTTCAATGGATTTTAAAAAGTGAAATATTTCTTTTAAAAAGAATTAGAAAAAGTTTATTTTTCTACATGTCATGATGTTGGTATGATTAATCTGAAAATAATTACAATATTAAAAATTTATATAGGCTTACTACTTAGTAGTACTACTTTAACAATCTAACTCATAATCGATACTCTCTCTAATCTCATATATAAGAAACATTTTCACCTTTTAGATTCATTGTAAAATTAATGTATTTAGACTATATTATTGTCTAGATACAACAATTCTATAATGAATCTAAAAAGTCATTTTTTTTCTTATATATGAGACTAGAGGGAGTACTTTTTTATATCTCAAATAAGGATTAACTGCAATATTATCTGTCACTAAAATAAATATATCATAACTTTTGATTTACGTTAATTAGACATACTTTGTGCTTAACTTAAATTTTTGATACATTATTTCTTCGGCTTGTTTAAAAAAGGTGGTTTATTAGTTTTTGGATTTAATTGATATGCACCGACGTTGTAAAATAATTTTACACTGTCAACCAATATCAACCATGTTTTCCGCCACATCACCCCACTTTACCCCACTTTCTTGACATGACATGGCAAAATGATGATTATTTATTGGACGATAGTGTAAAACTATTTTACATCGTTGATGCATATCAATTAAACTCTTAGTTTTTCATTCAAAATTTTTCTTTGTAATTACTCTTATGGTTGGAGTAATTATAACAATTAACAGAAGGCAGAGTTTAAGTTATTTGTTATTAGAATCAAGTAAACTAAGTCGAACATACTAACATTATATTGATCTGAATAAAATTGAATACCCATTGTTTAAGTAAAATCTCAAATTTGAGTTTTGTGAATGATCAAAATGTGAATGGAAGAGAAGTCCCCATAAAATAACCGATAAATATTTCGCACTAAAATAGTTGTAAAGAAGAAACCAAGTCAATTATGCAACCCATAGGAAAAATGGCAACACAAATCAATCTATAGCTTCATCTATGACTATGAGTAATAATCAGAATGGAAATTAATGAACAACAAGTTCCGTTTTTTTTTTTTTTGATAAAAACAACTAGTTGCGGTTCTAAACTGACGCCAAAGTGATAGAATAGAATATTTTTTCAATTAAGTATAATTATGATTGTAATTATTTTCCATTATGTGTAATGATTTATCTGGTCAAATGTAACTTGTATATAGTAGGAACTCTTTAAATTAATACTCGGTAAATTAATAAACTTTCTAAAATAATAAATTTGTCCGGTCTCGACTTGGGCCAATGTAAAAAATTGAAAAACTCAATAAAATAATAATTTTTCGGAAGATCCCTTTATAATTTTCGGTCCCAAGAAAATCATAAATTAATAATTCATAGAAACTGGAAAAAATACATTGAACACATTCATGTAATTTATATATGGCAAACTTGCTTAAGAATACATTGAATACATTTGTTCCTATTGTTTACATTTATTTTACGGTACTTTAAAATTAAAAGTCATTATTGATAAATTTCATTAAAAGTCATTAAAAGTCATTTAATGCATATGAACAGAGTGGGTACTAATTTATGTTGAGTCTCAAGGTTCGCTGCAATGTAATTCTAAGAGGCATAGACTAATTTGCCTTTTTGTTTGGTATGTACAGTATAATTACTTAAAAACTCTTCTGGTTTGGACAATAATAGTGTTCTCTGTTTTGAAGAAGATCGATTGTTTATGTTTTGCAATCTGTTTTGGCTAATGTGATTTGTTCTGTTTCACAAATTTTTGTTGTGATTTTCTTGTTTCTACAAAATCCCTTTGTCTCTTTTACTGTTCAGGAAGCAACAGAAACAACACCAAATCAATTTTTGTTTCTACTTAAAAAAAACCAACAACAAAGCAGAAATACGCATAATACATTTTGTGTGCTTTTCCTATTTCTACTCGCAAAGCACAACAAACCGTAATTTCTTGCTTACATATCGACATGTCTTCTTCCGCTGCCATGTCCTCTCCCACCGCCGCGTCCTCAATGTCCACTACTGTCTCTTCGACAAAATCAGATTCTCACCCGGCCCTCACCTTCACAAATATCAAAAATAGCATTCCCTTTGTGTTAGAGATGGAGAAGGATCACTATACCATGTGGGCTGAATTATTTGAGGTTCATGCTCGTGCCCACAAGGTTATTGATCACATCATTCCTCAACCTGGAAAAGAGAAGCCTGCTCCAACTGATGCTAGTTTTGAAATGTGGACAGTACTTGATTCCACAGTTCTTCAGTGGATTTATTCCACCATCTCTTTTGATCTTCTTACCACCATTATGCAAAAAGGATCCACGGCCATGACTGCTTGGAACCGTTTAGCTGGTCTCTTTGAGGATAATAAAAACTCACGTGCCGTTGCCCTTGAACAAAATTTTTCATCCACTCGTATGGAGAATTTTCCCAATGTCTCTGCCTATTGTCAACGCCTCAAGCAAATATCTGATCAGTTAAAGAACTTTGGAGCACCTGTCAGCGAGCAACGCTTGGTCCTTCAACTAGTTTATGGACTGACTGAACCGTATCGTGGGGTTGCCACTTTGATTCGACAGAAAAACCCTTTACCTTTGTTTCTTGAAGCTCGCTCCATGCTCACCTTGGAGGAATCTGGTTTAGCCAAAATGCACAGCACCATCTCCCCCACTACCTTGCATACTATCGTTCCACGAGATACAAATGACTCTTCCTAGCAGCGCTCCAACCGACGACTGAATAACCGTTCTGATTCAGGCCGCAACCGCAAAAATCAAAGTCGTACCGGAGGGTGTAACACCCCACTTAATTCTACCCAAAAATTCGCGACTAAACAGCAAATGAAATCAAGTAAATCAAGTAGAGCGTTACATGTATAAATTTAAAACCAACATAGCATGTCGTATCATACAAAACATGATTAAGAGATCATCGCAGCGGAATAACATAGCATATCATCATGGATATAGTTCAAATCATAAACACTAGTCATGGCTAAATAATCCATCAACATAATAATCCACATTCACATAAATCACCTACACATATCGTGTCATCACAAATAGATAATTAAGTGTTCGGCATAAAGCCTTACAACATCATACAAAATAAGGTCTAAAAGCAACGCTAGACATAAGTCCGATAAGACTAAACCCCAACACGGTATTACAACTACCAGAGCAAATGGACAAGACACTAGGATAGCGAATCATCCCCTTACCCTAAATACTAGCAACAATGCCGGGTACTCCTCCTAAGCAAGCTAAGCAAATCCTCACGCCTGAGAATCTGAATCGCCCAACGATCCATTACATACAAAAATAGAGAGTTAGTTACTTATAATCAACATATAACAAATGAAAAGAAAGTGCTAACATTTAATCCAGTACAACCTATACCCTGCATATATTAATCCACCATACATATATTTAGCATGTATGTACTAGCAATCCAACAACATCAATAAGACATGTACCTTTAATCATTTAATATACATATACATATTCACACCATCAATGATTAACAACTTGTATGCACAATCACTTAGCACATAATTGGACAAATGTCACATCATCATCACATATAGCACATTTAAGGTTCACCTTCCTAAATGCATCTAATGTCACCTTCATGCCATGTCCCCTAGACACGACTACATGCATGCGGTACCATTCACCAAAATAAGGATACAAGAATCCTATGCGTTATGGATCAAACGTCCAAGCTTCATCAATTCGTTATGGGTCAAACGCCCAAGCTTCATCAATAGACTCAATCATGATGCATGAACATATATATGACGTATGTTATTCACCCCTATTATGTAACCTCATGTATACATAATCTTCACCATTAATTATTCATCAACACATAACATACTTATATACATTCATCATCATCATCATCAATAAGCATTAACAATCATTCATATAGAAACATCACCATCCGTCATACTCATTATAAATCCAGCATCAATCATTTATGTACTAATATAATACTATTAACCCATACATCAACTAAACCTTCAACAATTAATAATTAAGTGAGCCTGATCACTTCGCCAGCTCTCGCTAGCTCTCGCCGTAGCGAGACAAGTCAGAGGCTTCTCGCTATCCCTCGCTAGTTCTCGCCGTAGCGAAACAAGTCAGAGAGCACTGGGCTGGCTGGCGAGCACTGGCGAGCCCTGGCGAGTTCCCTCGCTAGTTCTCGCTAGTTCTAGCCTAGCGACGCGTGCCCAGAATTTCTGCTCTGTTTTGCGACCGTTCGGATTCCACTCCTAAAATCATCCGAAACGTGTTCCAGTTTTAAAAAGATGTTTTCTTTAGGTCATAGACATGTTATCATACATAGAAGTACAAGTTTCATAACTTAAAACTATTAAAATCATCGTCAATTAGGATTTATCATATTTTTCATCAAAAGCTCATAAACATGCAATTTCAAACCAACAACTCTAGATTTTCGAAATTGAAATCATCCACATATATTTTTAGCATTATAATACATGAATAACACTAAATCAACAAGAAAGATAACATTTTGATTCATAGAAACTCATAAAGTTATGAACTTTAGAGTGTGGAAGGTGAGAGGGTTTGGGCAAAGAGAAATGTAATTTCTCCCCCCTCTTGGTCACCACAATCATAAATAACTACTCTCTTACCTCTAATTCTTCAAGAATTAGCTCCCTAAATCTTCCCCTCTTAGTTCCTTCTTCTATGTTCTTCCTCTTCTTCTCTAGCTTTCTCTCTCTCTATTTCTTCACAAACTTGTGACAAATGATTTCTCTCTCTTAAGTTTTCAAAACTTATACCTAGGTTAAAACCCCTCAATTTACCAAATTACCCCTCCTCATAAGCCCACTCAAATCCTCTATTCACACCTCCTAAAAACACTACTATTCTATTCACACCACTACACTAAAAGCCACATAATTAAATAAATCACACAACATGGAATTTAAATAAATATATTAAATCAAACAATTAATTAAATAAAAACGTGATGTTACAGAGGGCGTGGACAGCACAGTGGTTTCAGGTCTAATGGTCCCTCTTGGTCCTCTCAGCCATGACAGCAACCTAGTATCGCCCCACCGGTCCTTCGAGGCAACCAGACATCTTAGGTCAGCGCCCCGAGGCTCACACTGCCACGGCTCCACCAATTCCCACTGACATTGCAGCTGATATGCACACCATGTCTCTCCCTCTTCCAGATAACATGTGGTACATGGGCACCGGAGCATCGTCTCATACAGCGGCATCTCGAGGTAATCTTTCGTCTTATTCTAATTTGAGTCATTTAAATTAGAAACTGATTGTTGGTAGTGGACAAGGTATTCCAAGGGTCTGGTAACACAACTCTACCTACATCTCACAAACACAAACCCTTAAACCTTAATCATGTTCTACACACACCACATATTATTAAAAATTTGATTTCTGTGCAACAACTCATTACTGACAATAATGTTTCTGTTTCTTTTGATCCATTTGGTTTCTCGATATTTGATTTTCAGACGGGGATTCCTCTCATGAAATGTGATAGCTTTGGTGATCTCTACCCAGTTACCTCTCCTTCCCACTTTGCTGGTCTTGCTTCCAGTATTTGGCACAGTCGTCTCGGTCATCCTAGTTCCTCCACTTTGCAGTCTCTCCATAGAAATAAGTTCATTAGTATAGTGAACATTTGAATTCTAAGACTATTTTTAATTCATGTGTGTTTGACAAACATGTTAAGTTGCCTTTTGATTCATCACAAAATATTACTTTAATGCCCTTTGATATTTTACACATTGATTTATAGACATCACCGATTTTAAGTTCATATGGTCATCAGTATTATGTTTTATTTTTGGATGATTATTCTGATTTTTTGTGGATGTTTCCTATAAGTAACATATCTCAAGTTTTGGAAACATTCACTTCCCTTTCTAATCAAATTCGCACACAATTTTCTCAAACTGTCAAATGTTTTTAATGTGATATTGTGCGTGAATATAACAATACATTATTTCATAAATATTGTGCTGATAATGGTCTTATTTTCCGTTTCTCTTGCCCTCACACTTCATCTCAAAATGGCAAAGCGGAACGTAAAATACGCACCATTGACAACATGATTCACACTCTTCTCGCCCATTCGTCTGTTCCTCCCTCATTTTAGCATCATGCTCTTCAAATGGCTACTTATCTTCTCAATATCCTTCCCCGCAAGATCACATAATCCTTCTCATGCCTCCTCCACCACCACGACATCCTATTCCCCCTCTACGGATACACCTGATACCTCCACATCACCTACACCACTGGCCCAACCTGCACCTCCTACTCGGACCGTAGCCACCTGTAGCATGCGAGGTATCTACAAACCCAGAAAGCTCTTTAACCTTTCTATTACCATTGATGACCCTACCATCTCACCTCTTCCCAAAAACCCCAAACTAGACCTATCTTATCCTAATTGGAAAGCCGCAATTTTTCAGTCAGAATTTAATGCTCTTATTTGAAATAATACGTGGGATTTGGTTCCACGACCTTGCGATGTTAATATTATTCGTTGTATGTGGATTTTTAGTCATAAAAAGAAATTTAATGGTTGTTTTAAGCGTTACAAAGCTCGTCTTGTCGGTGATGGCAGGTCACAGATTGCAGGTGTAGATTGTGATGAGACATTTAGTCTTGTAGTAAAACCGGCGACTATTCGCACCGTTCTCACCATTGCTCTGTCTAAATCCTAATCTATTCATCAGCTAGATGTCCAGAATGCTTTTTTACATGGTAACCTTCATGAGACAGTCTACATGCATCAACCATTGGGTTTCCGAGATGCTCATCACCCAGATTATGTGTGTCGCTTGCGAAAATCACTCTATGGTCTGAAGCAAGCGCCTCATGCCTGGTACCAGCGCTTTGCCGACTCTGTCTCCACCATTGAATTTCGACATAGAACTTTCGATCACTCACTCTTCATCTACCGGCATGGCATCGACTTGGCTTACATCTTGCTTTACGTTGATGACATCATCCTCATCACCTCCTCCCATGATCTTCGAAAATCAATCATGGCACTCCTTGCCTCTGAGTTTGCAATGAAGGATTTGGGTCCATTGAGTTACTTCCTGGTTATTGCAGTGACCCGACATGATGATGGACTTTTTCTTAGTCAGAGTACTTATGCTAGTGATATTATTGCTCGAGCAGGCATAACCTCGTGCAAACCTTCAACTACTCCAGTTGAAACCAACCATAAACTCACACTACTAGAAATCTTGTGTTTAGAGACCGATTTAGTGACCGAATTTTTTTGGTCACTTTAGAGACCGAATTAGAGACCGGAATTTCGACCGTGAAAGTCAAAAATTATTTGGTCTCTAAATCGGTCACTGCGTAATTATAGAGACCGAATTGGCGACTGAAAATTAGTGACCAATATTTCGGTCTCTATAGAGACCGATTTAGAGACCAATTTTTTGAGCTCAAAAGGAAAAAATAATCGGTTGCTAAATCGGTCACTATAGAGACCGATTTTTGAGATTTTTGGTCGCTAAATCGGTCTCTAAACGCGAGATTTCTAGTAGTGGATCATTACCTTTGCCAACACTCCATACGACGATCTCACCTTATATCGGAGTCTTGCAGGAGCCTTGCAGTATCTCACTTTCACCCGCCCTGACATCTCCTATGTTGTCCAACAGGTCTGTCTTCACATGCATGCTCCCTGCACCGACCACATGCTAGCCCTCAAACGCATCCTCCGGTATGTTCAGGGCATCCTACACTATGGTCTACATTTATATCCATCCCCTATTAAGAAACTTGTGTCTTATACTGATGCTGACTGGGGTGGATGTCCTGACACCCGCCGTTCTACATCTGACTATTGTGTATTTCTTGGTGACAGTCTCATCTCCTGGTCTTATAAGAGACAACCTACGCTATCTCGTTCCAGTGCAGAGGCTGAATAAAAAGGTGTTGCTAATGTGGTTTCTGAATCTTGTTGGCTACGCAACCTACTCTTGGAGCTTCATTTTCCACTTTCTCGGGCTACTTTGGTGTATTGTGATAATGTTAGTGCAATTTATTTGTCTGGTAATCTTGTTCAACATCAGCGTACTAAGCATATTGAGATGGACATTCACTTTGTTCGAGAGAAGGTCGCTCGTGGCCAAGCACGCGTCCTTCATGTTCCTTCTCATCACCAGATTGCTGATATTTTCACCAAAGGCCTACCTAGAGTTCTTTTTGATGATTTTCGGACCAGTCTAAGCGTCCGTGAACCTTCCGCTTCGACTGCGGGGGTGTGATATAATAGAATATTTTCCCAATTAAGTATAATTATGATTGTAATTATTTTCCATTATGTGTAATGATTTACCTGGAAAAATGTAACTTGTATATATACCTTTGACATTGTGGAATAAGACAACACAACAAATTATATCGGTTTACATTACTTTACACAAAGTAAAATATCATATGAGCTCGAGGATTAACATTGGTTATAAACCGACACTAAAATATATATATATATATATATATATATATATATATATATATATATATATATATATATATATATGAAAATGTTAAACAGTGTCCCCGGGGCGATGATTAAACATGTTAAAATAGAAAGTTTGTCTCAAACTACGTGCATTCAATACATCAAAAGTATAAAAAGTTGACTTTTAAATATTAATTTTATTTTTTATTTCCTTTTTAAGTATGCTTAACAAGTGCCCCGGGGGCACTGTTTAGCATGGATCATATATATATAGGTAGTCTTTTCAGCACAGGGCGTGCCAAGAAAGACTACAAAGAGTTTACATAGTATCATTGTATCAAAACATAATAGCAACATAAAACAGATGTTGAGTCGACTCAATGCCTCCACAACCAGACACACAAAGATGAGCATCCGGAGAGATAATGCTTCGGGATACCAAATTAGCCTTCGTAGGCAACCTGTCACGTAAGAGTCGCCATGCACAATTGGACACCTTCAGGGTACCTGTTAGTGCCAAATAAGATTTTCAGCTGCATCTAAAGTAACTGCATCCTGTGATGTCAAAAACTGGTAGGCACCACTAACTGAGTAACCTTTGTCAAGGTCCAGCCGCCAACGCCACGATTTTGAAGACTAAGCCTGAAAAGAGAAAGTCGGAAGTAAGGTCTAACGATCCCCCAACATCTCCTCCTCCCAAACCCACAACTGTGTCCTCCAAACCCACGCCTCCCACCCCAAAGTGTACTGTTGGAACAAAATATGTGTTAGTACACACCCTTAAGTTTTGATGATAACAAAGTATTAAATGGACAATTGATGTTACTAATGTTTAAATTAAGTGTGCAGGAGAATCCAACATTATATCAAGAGCACATTTAATTTAGACTCTGATGAAACCTATGGAAGTCTGAATCTTTACACTCTGAAAGAGTTCAGAAGCTACAACGTGGTCAGAAGCTAAACAAAGTTCAGAAGCTCAAAGAGGATCATAATGTCTGCATGAGTTCAGAAGCTCAGAGAAGTTCAGAAGCTCAAAGATGTTCAGATGCCTACAAGAGTTCAGAAGCTATCTGCTAGTCATGAGTTATTCAGAAGATGATGACGTTCAGAAGCTAAATTACGAAGGACTATCAGAGGCCATTCATTCAAGACCAATCAGACTCCAAGTTATCAAAGGTTCATCAGAAGCAAAGGAATTCCCCAAATCATCAGAAGGGCTACGTCAACTACTCTTATCAAGCCTGATGATTTGTTCCAAGGACAACTAATTACAACGGTCACAAAGGATGTGATCCTACTCTCTCTAGGAGCTAGTTGTACCTTATTACTGTACTCTGGACAAACAGTAAAGGTGAAGCTTCACTGCAAAAGAAGACGTGGCTTTACTCAACGGATATTCAAAGAATACAGCTGTCCATTTTACAACGGGAATTTCTCCAACGTCTCAATGTCTTTCTCAACTCATATAAATATGCAAAAGAAAGAATTGATGACTAACGATCTTCATTAGAAAACATCTCCCAGAATAAAGTGAGAATTTGAATTGTAATAGAAAACATCTCTCAAATGAAGTGAGAATAGAAACTAGCTTAAGCCTCTGAAGTTATTATGTTTGTAATAAGTTTAAACTTAGAAGTTAGTATTACTCCTGCGTGAGTAATTGTAAGTCTTCTGCTTAGTGTAGAAGCAAGAAAGTCTTCTGCTTAGTGTAGAAGCAAGTAAGTCTCAATCTTAGTGATTAGAGCAAAGAAGTCTTCTGCTGAGTGTAGAAGCAAGGAAGTCTCTTGTCTTGTGTGACTTGAGCAAGGAAGTCTTAAGCTTGTGTGCTTGAGCAAGGAAGTCTCTGATCTTGTGTGATTAGAGCAAGGAAGTCTCTCTGTCTTGTGTGACTTAGAGCAGGAAGTCTTAAGTCTTGTGTGACTTGAGCAAGGAAGTCTCATGCTTGTGTGCTTGAGCATCTGATTGTAATCTTAGTGATTATAGTGAACTCCCTTGGAAGCAAGGGGACTGGAGTACTCTCAATTTGTGAGGGGAACCAGTATAAATTGTTGTGTGTCTTTCTCTCTCTCTCACTCTCTCATTTACTCTTTTATCATTCACTTAGCCTTAAGTTAATTGTGTGAACAATTCCGCTGTGCTTAAAGACTCTGATAGATTTAAATATCTTGAAAAGTTTTTAAATATCTAAAACACAATTCAACCCCCCTTCTTGTGTTTTCTCCACGCACCTTCATGTACATCTCAGCAACCATGCATGACTTGTTCTCAACTAAGTCAAACAAGCGACCAAACCTCTTACACCAAGGACGGCCACCCAACTAGGGATCAACCCAAAAGAAAGTCTGCACTCCATCCCGAATAAATATATTTTTCTTATGAACAAATGAAATAAGAGTTTAATAAATCTATACTGACCGTGAATAAAAAACTATCATTTTTTATATTTGTAAAACTATAATTATGTATTATACTATTATTGAAATAAGAGTTTATATTTAATTTATGTTAAAAATTTCAAAATTTTAATAAATGAATTTATAAGATATTTTAAACCTGCAGTTGACCAAAAAAAAAAATTTAAACATGCTTACAAAAAACCTACAAAAAAATTATTCATAAATTTATTAAAGACTAAAACTATGTGCATTTTTTTTTTACAGGGAGACAAAATATAATAAGAACTAAAATTAGAAGATGCAAATTTCATAGGGAGTAGAAGGGACCACAAATATACTTAAACTTAATTTTATCATCATCCGTTGTTTAAGGTGGTATAGACGAGAAATTGGACTTGGATCATCTCAATTTCATTTTTGGTCAATCTCTCTCAATCACTACATCCTAACATTTAGATCAATCTAAAGGTTGAAAGATTAAAAGTCTACATTAACACAACCATAAAATACTCAAACAAATCTTCTTTCAACCAAAACCGACTCAAAGGGGATTTCTTCATCTCTTCAATCAATTTTCCATCAACTTCTTCATCGATTCCCTCGATCAATTTTCTCATCCTCTTCAATCAATATTTCCATCAATTTCTTCATCCACTTTGCTATTTTTTATTTTAAAATCTCTTTTCCGTGACTCTTTTGAAGTTGGATGATTTTTTACCGGTGTTACTGTCATTTAATTAAATTGAAGAAGATTAGGAGAGTGTATTAATCAAGGCAAAAGAGAGTGTATTAATCACGGCATAAAGTCATGCGTGAATTGTATATGAAAAAGAAAAGACAAAGAGGATGAATACCTACCGAGCAAGAATCGGGACGAGTTGCAAGAATCGTTATGTTGACGACATGTAGAATTATTGAACTATTTTGCCATCGTAGTGTTCAAATCCTATTTTTAGATATTTTATTTTGTGCATTAGGTTTTATTTTAATAAATTATACTTTTAGTCGTTTAGCTCATTAGATTGATCTAAAGGCTAGAATTTGGTGATTGACCAAAAATGGGATTGAGTGGATCCAATTCCCGAGAAATTCTAGTCCAAGAAGCATCATCCGTTGTCATTGAATGATGTCATCACTTATTAACTTATGAGTATATGAATTCATACTAGAGTATTCTTATGTCGGTCATATTATAGTAATTTTAATCATTTATTCGTGTTTTTCTCTTTTTTTAAAGTTTTTTTTTGTTGCTTTGTGATCTATTAACTATTAGATTAAATAAATGATATGAGAGAAAAATTGGAGAGATCCAAATCTAACGGTCTCCACCTGCCAACACAATACTAAAAAATTGATAATAGAAACCACAAGTAAGGTAGAGGTGAAAATTTTGGGTGACCATCAAAATAAACTAAAAACTCACAATGCTTCTAGTTACAATTACAACCATGCTTATCGAAAGAAGCCATAACATCCATACAAACTATAACATTCACAAATCACAGCCATATCAATCTACATTAGTTTTTTTTTTTGTCAAGTATCTCTGATAGCTAACGAAACTCACATTTAAATGTAAAGAAGTGAAGAATTGACACAAATTTAAACCTAAACCCTACAAATCAATGTCCCTACAACTACAGTTTAATTATATCTATTTGGTTTTTTATGTCTCCTTGTTTTGTGTCTCAGATAAGATCCTCTTTGCCCACCATCACCACCATGCACCACCACTAACATTACTATTACACTAGTGCTCATGACATCCATTAAAATTTCACCTTTTATGATTTTGTGGTACTTATCGAATAACAACTATCACATATTTGTTCCCAACCATTACCAATACTAAAATCACAATCTCTCATTTTGATTCTGCATTCAACCTATACCACCCACTAGTTCAATAAGTTCAATAACATCAATTATTTCTCTTCTCATTGCCACACGCATTTACATAGTTCCATGTTAGGGGATGTGACAATGCATTCTTAAAAAAAATGCTGCGAAAAAATATGAACATATTCTCAACAAATTTTGTGTCAAATTGTCAAAATTAGACAAATATCATATTTTGCTTATTTAAAATTATTAAAAATTTGAAAAATATTATTTTTAAAGAAGGCTCACAACTAGTAGCTGAAACTGTTCAACATCACGCTTTAGATTTTTCATAATTGGGCTCTCTTATTGCTCAATGTCAATCGTTGTTATCATGTTATCCAAACATTTTGTTATAGATTAAAAAATTAGTGATTTTGATACTAAATAATTTAGAGATTATGTTTTAGAAATTTTACAAAAAATCAGAAGCTATTTTGTGTTTGTTTACCTTGATAAAAATTACTTTTTATAAAAAATAATTTTTAACTTGTTTGGATACAACTATATATAAAAGTGATTTTTTATCACAAAATTCTCATAAAGCACACAAAAAAAATCATTTTAAAGATAAAAAGAGTAACACAATTTATAAAATGTCAAAGTAACAAACAAACCAAAGTAGCAACAGTCATTATCTTCTGACCATAAACAAAACCAAAGACTTCAGATGGAACCGTAAAATTTAAAACATATACAAGAAAACTGCAATAACAAAACTTACAGTAAAAATTGCAATCGACGTATACAAGAATACTGTAATAAACAATTCTGCAAGAATAAAAAAGCTTAACATTTATGCAAGAATCAGCGGAGGAACAATGTTCAGAGAAGACGATGAAATGGCAGAAAGTCTCGGGCGAGAAGTCTTATATAGAACTAGGGCAACACAAGGATATTTTTGGAATATTAAAATTTATGTAAGGATATTTTAGTCTAAAAAATATCTCTATCTTTTGACCATTGTTTTCTCTTTCCTCTAAAAAAAAATCTATTTTTTTAAGCTACTATTTTTAGCTTCTCGTTTTTAGCAGTTTTTAGATTATTTTTTTATTCTGATTATTTTTATAAGCTATAACAAACGGACATAATATTCTCAAAAGTGATTATTTTTTTAAAATAAGTGATTTTTTTTAAAAAAATAGCTATAACAAACGGGCTCTAAGTGCCTGTTTGTTTCCGCTTATGTTTAGAGAGAGAAAAAATATTTTTTAAAATAAAATAATCACTTTTAAGAATGTTACTACATTTGTTTGTTATAGTTTTAAAAAATATTTTAAAAACGGCTAAAAATCAAAAGTTGATATTAGTAGACTCTCAGAAAATAGAATTTTTTAGATGAAAGAGAAAATAAGTGTCAAAAAGTGGAGATGTTTTTTTAGACAAACATATCCTTGCATAAATTTGGATATTTCAATAATATTCATGTTTTCAGACAAAAACATCCTTACATAAATTTTCACTAATATTTCAATAATATCCATGTATTGTACTACCTCTTCTACAGAAGAATAGTCTTCGTCTTCTAATTGTTTTTCTTCTTAGAACAAGTGAGCACTATTTCTGCATTGATTCTTGCAGGTTCAGAAAATTAACAATTCTTTTGTTTTGGATTATTGTATAATTGGTTTTTTTGGTGGACAATAATTAATATATAGTACAACAAATATTAGTTGGTTTTTTATATGATATATTACACTAGGGGTACGTTTGATCTGCTAAAAAACAGGGATTGAAGTTGAACATGACAACTTTTATTGTACCCTGTTTGATTCAGAAACTGTTTATGAGACTGGACAAATAGGCAGTAAGGGACAGGACAAAAGCAAGAATTTTTGTCCCCAACCCGCCCCGCCTGTCGTCGTCCCGTGTTTTTTGCGGGTTAGACGGGATGGGGCCCGCCACTTTTGCGGATTGAAAATGTCAACCCACCCCGCCAAAAATGGCGGGTTAAACGGGCCGACCCGACGGGCTTGACCCATTTTGCCATCCCTATACTGAACCACAGTACAACTTTTTGTCCACATTACAACTATAAAAAATACGAAAATACCCATTTTATTTTCGAATATAAAAAATATTATCTTTCTATCTCTCTCCAATGCAGGTTTGTCTTGTCCTGTATTATCTTGTTCTATCCTATACTGTTCTGTCCGGTACCTACTGTTTTGCAAATTAAATGCACCCTAGGAATTATAAATTATTGAGAGTCAAAATCACTTATTATTTAATTTGTTACAAATGGGCTCTAAATAACAAGCATATATGACCGACTATTAAATTTGTAGCAAAGGTGGGTTGTATTGTGGTCGGAGGCGGAGATGGATATATGTTTGGAAATAGTTTCCCAAGAATAATCTCTTTATAATCTCCTTTTTAGCTTAGGCGTTTAATGTAATTTTAATCGAAATCAACTTTATATGATTAATTAATTCCAAATCAATTTTTGTCATATTCAACAAAAAGATTATTTATTTAGTACATTGGCCAGCCGCCACCCAACAACAATAAAACCTTACTTTTTCTTTTCTTCTTGTTCATATTCTAAAGAAGGGTGATTTTGGATCAATTTTGATCTGAAATCACCCCCTCTTGATTGTTTTATATTTCTTTTCATTTAAATAAGTGATTTTTACACATTTTTTTAATTTCGTTTGAGTTTTCTTTATTTATATTTTCTTGTCTATTATTATTTAATCTCGTCTTAGTACGATGATGTTTGTTTAATCCCGTCTTGGTACGGTGTTTGGTTTAATCCCCTCGTAGTACGGTGTTTGTTTTGTTGAGATTTGCAGATTTGCTTCGAATCAGATTCAGTGCATATTCAATGATTTTAGCGTCGTCAACGTTGCAGATTCGGTGACATAATTATTCCGGACCCTTGAATCTTATCATATCAATTGTAGGTCTTGTCAGAGACATTATGCCATAACCAAACACACGATAAGACTATTTAGTCAAAAAAAAAAAAACAAAAAGATTATTTATCCGCATAACCAAACACACGGTAAGACTCAATGCCCCTTTATGGTGTCACTCAAAAGTAGGCAATCACTTTTATAGCGGCCACTCTTTAAAGAACATGAAAAATTAAATAAAACAACACGTGATTATCGAAATCAACTAAATATCATTGAGATGCAACACATGATACATCAACTCATGATATAAATTAATGGGTCTTCCAAATTAGTGTTTCCAGAATATTTTTTAAACATTTTATTTAAAAAAATGTTTTTGTTTGAAAGTAAAACATTTAAATTTCTAATATGTTAACTCCACATCCTATTCTTATAATTTTTTTATAAAAATTTGCTATGTAAGATACTTAAAGAGTGTCCGAAAATACTAGTTAGCATTTTTCTGAATTAATAATCTAGCCTAATCCAAATTACTCTCTCATATTGGTGGTCAAGGTGCTATGGTGTTGTCATACATACACACTCAAATTTTAACAAAAAAGGAAAAATGGTTATCCGAAATAGAGGAAGAGTGATAGAATTCAGTGTTGTGGTGATTATGCAGCAGCAGGGCACCGAGTGGAACGGTCAGTAAATGAAGAAATCTTAAGAACAATGATTGTGGTGAAGACAACATTGAAATGCATCTCGTCACTGCTACAGTAAATAATACTAATACCAACTCATTTTTTATGAAAAAATACTTTTTAAATTTATTTTGAAGTGTTTGATTTATAATATAGATGAGATAAGAGTGAGTATTTATACAATATTTCATTTTTGTTGTAAACCAAATAATTTTAACAAATTGAAATAAATACTTCATCCGTCTTATATTAATTAAATGATATATGAGAACATTTTACATTTTTTAATTGATAGAATACATCGAATAATACAAGTCAAAATCACTAAAAATTGAAAAGAATAAATTTGCGAACAAACTTACAGTATCCACGTTAATAGTATATAACGGTCAAATGCCTACAAGTGTGATAAAGTCTACAAATATGACAAACTTGAAATGCTCAGAATACTCATGTCTCCGAGTCTGCAACGTTGAAAACGCCAAAGTACATCATCGATCGTGAGAATATGCACCAAGTCGAATCTCATCCGTCAATTTAAACCAAACAAACATCACATCAAGACGGGACAACAAATTAACGCTGTAACAAGATGAAGACCAAATGTTTTTTTACTTTACTTAATTGTCCTTAAAATGTATTGGTGGCTTATTTGTGAGTTATGAAAGTAATAGTGATTTTATTACATGTAGCAAATGTGTCAACTAGGGCTGGAAATGAACCGAAACAACTCGAAAATAGTTCGAGACTCGATTCGATAATTAACTCATTGAACTTGGTTCATGAACCAAATGAGTCAAACTTGAGTTGAAAATTAAGCTCGTTAAATAAATGAGTTGAACTTGAACTATATATAGTTCGACTCGTTTGGTTCATGAGCAACTCGATATATATATATATATATATATATATATATATATATATATATATATATTATATAATAGTAAGTTTTTTTTGTACATGAAACCAATAAAAAGCTCTTATAAAAGACACAATGTATTTGTTACTTTCATAGTGATTAGTGAGTATCATATGTGTGGACAAATAAAGTCCACATTCTAATATTATCTGGATGAAACACAATATAACACTACAACTTTATCATACAAAATAAAAGCATTGGTTATAGCATGGTTCATCTAAGTATCAAACCACTATTTCATATATGATAGTAAGTTTATACTATGGCTGACAATGAACTGAACCAACTCGAAAATAGTTCGAGACACGATTCGATTCGATAATTAACTCGTTGAACTTGGTTCATGAATCAAATGAGTCGAACTTGAGTTGAAAATTAAGCTCGTTAAATAAATGAGTCGAGTCGAACTTAAGCGAGTTTGACTCGACTCATTTCCAGCCCTAATGTCAACTATGTACTCTTAACTCTTTCACAAGAGGACAAAGTGGTCACCAAAGAGTTGTTATAAAAAGAAATAAAAAATCCAGCAAATTTAAAAAAATAAATCCAACAAAATGAGCAAAAGCTCTAGCTTCAATTGAATTTTCAGCCAGTGAATGGTGAGATTGATGTCTTCAAATTAATTGGTCATCATAGCATATATTTTAGTCTTGAAAAAAGGGAACAAATTGAATAAAAACATGATACTCTTTGTTCGTGATCTTTAGTCTTTTGTATTTTAGGTTTGACCCAAAATTTTAGTTCTTCAAAAAAGTAAGACACAATTGATGATATCTTTTTCAGAAAACCAAAACTTGTATGATTGTGAAATTATCGTTTGATCATATTTATTTGCAAATGGGGATGAATGCATTAGAGTGAGGTTTGAGGGATTCTAGCGTATAATGTGTTAAATTCTGACGTATGTCTACATGAGTCATGGTTTGTCAAATGCAAGATGGTTGGTGTTTTAAAAATCGGATCGACATTAAACTAGGGAAAGTACTGGGTTATTGATTTATTGGTTGAATAACTGAAATATTGGTCAAACTGCATGACAAAACTAGATAAAACCGAAAAACTCGGTTCAATAAACCAATCTCTATAACAAAACTATATATATATATATATATAATCGGATTGAACCGGGTGATTCGGTTTCTAAAAAAGTATGACACCTAAGAAATAGAAGATTTGTGGGACTCATTAAAAATGAATCACACTAATTAGTAGGTCTCACTAATCTTCATTATTAAATGGAGGGAACCCAAACTCGTTTTTAATGAGGCAGTTCGCACATAAATGGTGATGTACTATTTTTCCTTCACTAGGATTTTGTTCCCAATGAGTTTTTCTCTACTAAGATTTTAATAAGGCATATCCTCGATGAACATCTAAGGTTCCATTGAGAAATGATGTTTAATTTAGTGTGGTATAAAATATATTGTTAATTTTGTTTTTCTTATCTATTGTTTTAGTAAGCTCATGCACACATAATTTTTTTTTTTGTTAATAGAGTTGTTTTAAAAAAAAATATTTTTATTAATCTTTAGTTTTTGAAGAAGTTTATTAAATTTTATAGTTATGAAATATTTTATGGACCGTGATATTTGATCCGACCAGTGATGCAGTGGTCTGATCTTTGACACAGTAACTCAATATCTTGGCCAAATTGATGACTAGTTCGAGTTTTAAAACTATGTCTGGAATTTAGAGGGTTAATAAGAAAAGTAGAAATAAAATGGCATTTAACAAATTAAATGTTTAGAGATACATTGGGAAACAACGTGCGAACGTCAAAAGTTTCTTAGTAACATTAAAGGTTGGATTAAGAAACTAAAAAGACAGTTAATAAATATAACATTTTAGATATTAAAGATACATTGAAAAATGCTACATTGAACAATGTATCATTAAAAATTGCGTGCATGTTATTTAAAGGTTGATTGAAAATATTAAAGGTTAGATTGAAAAGCTAAAATGACAAATAATAAATATAAGGGTCATTCTAACTAATGCCTCCGAGACACTAGTTAAAGACTAAAAATGATAAATTGTGCATTGAAATTACTATTTTTTATATTTTAAATACATGGACTACATAAGTTCCAAGAAACTTATAGTATTTTTGATTTTCTTAACTAGTACCCAGTAGACACTAGTTAGCATTTCCTAAATATAAAAGTCATTGGATGCCTCATATATCGAGTAGAGTAGTGTGTCATTATAATTAAGTATCTTAAAAGTTGTTGCTATTTCACAAGGAAGTAGTAGGATAAGAAGTCAGTACCAAAAAAACAAATAATGAGCAATATATAACAATATCAATATATAAATTTCCAATGCAAAGTAATGCAATATATAAATTTCCAATGTAATACAATCAATGAGCAATTATAATGACCTCACCTAACATTAAACAATGTATCATTAAAGACTGCGTGTTATTTAAAGATTGATTGAAAATATTAAATGTTAGATTGAAAAGTTAAAATGACAAATAATAAATATAAAAGGCATTTGATGCATCAGAAAATGATACATTTAATAGTGTGTTATTTAAAAGTTGTTGCTATTTTATGACAAAGTAAGATAAGATGTCAATAAAAAAATGCAATATATAAATTTCCAATGAATACAATTAATGAGCAATTATAATGACCTCACCTATGTGGTCAAGGGATTTTGCCAGAATCAGAAGAAAAAAGTGCTTAATCACTAACACAATTGAGAACCATACATGTACCATGGGGTACAATTTCACATTCTTGTCTTCAAGATCTTAGAGAAATATAAACTACTTATCTTAAGCTTTTAGGTTTATAGGTCTCACTACCTTGATATGATATTAATGAACATATTATCCATAATTGAATAGTAACAAAAAATATATATAAGGAAAATGCTAACGAATATCTTCTGGACACTCTGTCCCGGACACTCTTTAGCAAACCTAATATATAATATATATCATTGCTTTACTTTCAATCTATGCCAAGACCTATACACATAAATTTACAAGTGGATGCTATAAAAGATACATAGTGCCATTAGATTTTATCATGCACATACCATAAGAAAAGGACATGAATTATACAAATAGTGTATGGTCCCCACATTTCCACTGACCATAGCAAACAGGGCACGCAATGTTGCAACCCTTGTGCATGAGTCGGTACTCTAGAAATAGAACACGTTCAAAACTCTGAATTTAATTTGGATTTATTAGAGCACTATTCAACAATTTAATAAATAAAACATTGATATTAAGCTAAATAGCATAGCACCACTATGGTATGATTAAACCTCAACCATTCAATCATTGTGTTTTTGTACTATAAATAAGTGTCTTTGGTTCTTTAGCTCAAACCACCAAAAGCCAAATACTTTACATAAGCCATTTTACCTTGAGAAGAGAACACACAAAAGTTGAAGCAATATAGAGTCATAGTGGAGAAAATTTAGTTTCTAAGAAAGAATAGTGATTTAATTAGAGTTGTGAGAAAATGAGTGTAGAGGATAAGAAAACAAACCCTTCTAGTTTCTCTTCTTCAACAATTGAAAAGGAACAAAACTTTGAAAAACATGGCAACAAGAGGCCCGGTGGATGGAAGGCCATGCCTTTTATTTTAGGTTAGATATTTCTATCTATCTATATTCATCTATTTCAAAATATTTTCTACCTAATCAACATTATTTTTGTACTTCATTCGTAACAAAATATAAGTACAATCAGAATCTATATTTTGTATATTTTGTTATGGAGATACCAATAATTTAGTAGTGGTGTAATTTGAATCCACTGATCTCAAAATAATGGTTGAGATTGTTTCATATCTATAATTGTGAATTTTTCTACTTAAAGTGGATTCAGATCCATAACTATTTTTTCGTCACATAATCTTGCACGAAATATTTCACATATCCACTAAATTGAAAATAATTGATTTGATTTATTTTTTTAACTTTGAAATGATACAGGAAATGAAACTTTTGAGAGGTTAGCAGCATTTGGATTGTTTTCTAATTTTATGGTGTATTTGACAAGAGAATTTCATTTGGACCAAGTTCATGCTTCAAACATTCTAAACATATGGAGTGGTCTTACAAATTTTGCACCTTTACTTGGTGCCTTTGTTTCTGATACCTATGCTGGTCGCTTCCGGACCATAGCTTTTGCTTCCTTTTTCTCGCTAGCGGTACGTATTAATCTCATTTATCGTCATAGTAAAATATTTTACATTGTTAATCAATCATAACTTTCAAATTATTAAAAATATTTCGTTTTAATTCTAATTTTTAAAGTAACATATATGATTGATTGTCGTTTTTAACTCCGTAAAATATTTATTTTATCCAATTGCAAAAAAAAATATAAAATTATTCATTTTATCTCTAATTCTCTATCCATGCTTTGTGCAAAACTATTGACTTTTATTATAAATATGATTATAGTTAGTGTGTTAACGTTTCAATATCTTTAAAAACAACAAAACCAAACTATCTTTGTTGTTGTTGTCACTAATTGACTCTTGAGACTCGGGGAAGATTATATAATTGTCATTTCTTAGTACCATGAAGAAGCCACCTTAACTTTGGAGATTTTTTTTATTAATTAGAATAAAGAAAACTATAGAGCTTATGTGTACATGAATTTTCTTTTTTTAAGTGATTAGAATCAATTATTTTCATATAGTACTTCACATATGCAATTGAATTATTGAAGTTTTTCTATGATATCTTTAAAGACGAATATGTCATAGGGTCCAAATGGAGTAGAAAAAAACGGAAGTGATATTAATGCAATTTGGCTATGTGTTATTTTCATATCTTCGTTGTCGTCCAATTTGGCTATGAATGAATGAACTATGACTGGACCACTTTAACTTAATTAATAATTTAATGTACCCTGCTATATACTCCTATTGTCTATGAGTCAAAAAGTACTCCTATTTGTCCATTGACTTAACAATGTACATTTATGAGAAAAAAATTAACAGTCTTACTAACAAATGTGGCAGAAAAAAATTGTAAAAAAAAAAAGGGAACCAAGATTGAATAAATATTATCTTAAAAATTTTATGTTTAATGATTTGAAATTAAAACTTAGTCATTTTTTTACAGCGTAGTTTTTTAAACATAAAATTCAAGATATATTCATATTTTCAATTTCTTAACATGTGTTTATAAAATACTAGTTGTATTTGACTATTTGTTACCATTCAGTAATATTTTTTTGGCAAACAAAAATAAAATATATTAATCAACTAAAATAAACTTTTTAGTAATACTAAGATGAATTAATGAGTTGACTATAGTTGTACCTTGCTAATTATTTTCTCTAATTTTTTTTATTATAATAAATTTTTTATTTTTAGCGTCAATAGAATATTTGATATTTGTAATTATATTATTTATACATCAAACATTTTATAAATAGAGAAATATTTTTTTTTTGAAAACCTGAGGGAGTATTTTTTTTGAGGAGTGTTATTTGTACAACAAATTTTGGGACAACATTTGGGACAACCTTTTTTTACTTTCATCTTTTGGGACAAAAATAATAAAGAAATAGAGGAGGAGAGAGAGTAAAAATACTATGAGAGTATGAGAGAGAATGTTGTCTTCAATATTGTCCAAAAATAATTGTACAAATATCATTTCTCATTTTTTTGCACATAAATCTTGTCATAGATCCATTTTCTTACGTGACATCATGGCCTCTTGTCTATTTTGCATTAACTTTTGGTCTGGCCAGTGGCCACATCCGTTGACTTTTAAGTATTTAATTTTGTTGTACAAAACTTTAGCTCAATCGGTATAGGAATGTAAAAATTGCTAAGTCGAATATTATGATAGAAATTTAAATTCCAATATTTTTATTTTGTGTGTGCGTATTTTTCATAGTTTATTATTTCATCTATTTATACCAAAAAAATATTTAATTTTATTTTTGAAAAAATTATTACTTTAAAAAAAATTATTCATTTATGAAAATTTACATCCATTTTCTTAATTTTGTATTACTATTCTAAAATGAAAAATAAAAAAGATCGGAGAGAATATTTTTCATAGTCACATTTTTATCCCTACTTGGCACGGGTTCGGACACTAGTTTAATATATATCTGACTCGTCCCTATTGTATGAACAGGGCATGTTAACGGTGACATTAACAGCATGGTTACCACAACTACACCCTCCACCATGTTCACCTCAACAAACAGCATTAAATCAATGTGTCACAGCAAGTTCATCTAATGTTGGATTTTTATTCATGGGACTTGTTTTACTAAGCATAGGTTCTGCAGGTATAAGACCATGTAGTATACCATTTGGTGTTGACCAATTTGACCCTACAACAGATGAAGGAAAAAAAGGAATAAATAGTTTTTTCAATTGGTACTATACTTCATTCACTGTGGTATTATTAATCACTCAAACAGTTATTATTTATATACAAGATCAAGTTAGTTGGAAACTTGGTTTTGGAATACCAACTTTGTGTATGTTTTGTTCCATAATCTTGTTCTTTGTTGGAACAAAGATTTATGTTCATGTGAAACCTGAAGGAAGCATTTTTTCAAGTATTGTACAAGTTTTAGTGGCTGCTTTTAAAAAGAGAAAAGTTAAGCTTCCAAATGAAAAAGAAGTTGATGGGACTTTTTATGATCCTCCATTAATTGGGACTAATATTTTGTCAAAGTTACCTTCAACTAATCAATTCAGGTAAGATATCTCAGTCTTTGATTATTTAATTTAAAGAATTTTATTTGTTTATCATTAAATTTGTTGGATAGGTACACATCATTATCATATCATGTTATTTTTTTATATTTAATTACTTTAAAATTAATTTTATATATAGGGTATTATTAGTATCAACAAAACTCTGTTGAATAGGTATTATTTTTTTTAATATCAAGAAAGTACTTGTAAATATTTTCCTTACTCTCTCCGTCCCATTTTCATTGCCACATTTGCAAAAAAAAATTGTCCCATACTTGACCCATTTCAATTTTTTATGTTATTTTTCCATTTCTACCCTTTATAAATGATTGCCTCTTCACTTTCTCACCACCATTTGCCTCTTCACTTTCTCACCACATTTTGCCTCTTCACTTGCTCACCATATAACAAGGGTAATTTGGTAAAATTAATATTATCTCTTATTTATTTATGCATTTTTCTTAATATGTATGAAATGATCAAATGTGGCAATGAAAATGGGACGGAGGGAGTATTATATAGGCACGTGTGTTTTGAATAAAATTATTAGCTAATAATTAGAGTTGTTAGTGCTACCACCACCAACAATGTAGTCCCCAAGAAATCTACTCCCTAGCTTCTACAACTTATTCACCTTTTGCAATTATTATTGTATTATTTTTTAAAGAATTGTGTTTTTTAAGCCATTAAATTTAGTGCAGTAGCGAAAGATTTAGGTAGAATGCATTAGATAACATGTTTGATTCTTATTAACTTCATCGTAAGAAAATAGAGTTGCATTATTTTGACACATATTTAACATTAAATTTTAATGATTAATTATATGATTAATATAAAATTCAAAATTATGGTAAATTGTATTTAAAAAAAATAGGTTTAATGAATATAAATAATTATCATAACCTATCACCATTTTTTTTTGGTACATATAACCTATCACCATCTATACACAACATAAATAGCCACGACTTTAAACTTGATTAATCATGATTTTAGATTTTTTTTTTTGGACTAAGATAATTTTAGATGTTTTTGTTTTTATTACATGATTTTGAGTTGTTCAAGAATACATATGTACTCATTTTCAGTTGTGCAACATATTTATGTTATTATTTATTATATTCTTATAAGATCTACCTATTAATTTAAATGTATATTTTAGAGCCTTGGACAAAGCAGCTCTAATAATGGAGGGTGATTTAAACTCAGTTGGAACCGTAGTAGATAATTGGAAACTCGTCAGCATCCAACAAGTAGAAGAGGTTAAGTGCTTAGCAAGAACTGTTCCTATTTGGGCCGCCGGTATCCTCGGATTCACAGCCATGGCCCAACAAGGAACATTTATTGTATCACAAGCCTTAAAAATGGACCGACACCTCGGACCAAAATTCCAAATCCCAGCCGGTTCACTCGGAGTCGTATCATTCATCGTCATAGGTTTATGGGTCCCATTCTACGACCAGATTTGCGTACCGTCACTAAGAAAAATCACAAAACATGAAGGTGGCATCACTCTCCTCCAAAGAATTGGAATTGGAATGGTATTTTCTATTCTATCAATGATTGTAGCTGGTTTGGTTGAAAAAATTAGAAGAGATATTGCACATTCTAATCCAAATCCACTAGGAATTACTCCAATGCCAGTAATGTGGCTATTCCCACAATTAATTTTGATGGGTTTATGTGAAGCATTCAACATAATTGGACTAATTGAATTCTTCAATAGACAATTTCCAGATCATATGAGAAGTGTTGCTAATGCTTTTTTCTCTTGCTCTTTTGCTTTGGCTAATTATGTTAGTAGCATTTTGGTCACAACAGTTCATAATGTCACTGGAACACATAGTGATCCAGATTGGTTAACAAATGATATCAATGAAGGAAGACTTGATTACTTTTACTACCTTTTGGCTGGGATTGGAGTTCTTAACTTAGGTTATTTTTTGTATGTTTCTCAAAGATATCATTATAAGGGAAGTGTTGATATCCAAGAGAAACCTCAAGATGTGGAGTTAGGTTCAAAGGGAGCTTGGAAAAATGAAGATTCTAAATAAATAATTATGTAGAAAATATAAAAAATAATTATCCCTGCCTTTAGTTTTAAGTAGAGATATGTAATATTACCTTCGGTTTTAAATATAGAAATTATTTTGAAATGTTCTTGTGTCTTTTTCTTTTTAAGTTTTTAACTGCATTAATTATTTATTTATTAATATATTATTATTAATTATGTTATATTTACATATGTAAGCAATGATGGGTCAAGAAATGTATTGGATGGAGGGCTAGAATTTTTTTAAAGAATGAATAGTGCATATCTACGATTAAATTATTGGTTTGAGGTAAGAGTTAAATGAGTTGGAGGTTCTAAGTCCAAACTCGGGCAAAGAAAAAAATAATACTAATTTTAGCCGTTCAAAACTATATAAAATTAAATAACAATCTTTTACAAACATAATGTAAAATAAAATTGTATGATAAACACACACTTCATTTGTCTCATTATAAGTGTTGTCATTTGCAATAGTATTTGTTGTAAATTGATTGTCATTTTAGCGAATCAGATTCTCTCTTTTTCCAACTGTCTCCCTCTTCAAATTTAAACCGCTAGATCAAATCCAATGGATGAGATATCTCCTTCCCTGTGTGTATTTTTTGCGTTGACGACCGTTGCCGCTATATCATCGACTACCGTTTATCCCATCGTCGCATTGGCGGTCACCGTGAATAAGATTCGTCCAATTAGTTGGTGGTGGTGGTGGCGCGGAATGCATAATCGTGATAAGCTAGCTTCACAACTCATGAGTTAATCGAAGTTCAAACTTCAAAAGAGGCGATCCCAATCGATCTGAACATAAGTAAAACCCTAAAAATTTGTTCTGAGTAAGAATCTCAGATCTACCAACGAAAGAGAAGGATTCGAGATTAGGAGTTCCATCGGGTTCACGTTCACACTATTCGTTTCTCGTCGGTAACGATTGGGTGATGTTGAGATGGAATTGGGAGTTGCAACGATTGGGTGAAGTTTTTCATGTCTGTATGCTCACAAATCCTTTTGTTTGACAATGTTTGTAGAAATTAGAGCGCAAAAGGGGTAAATGAAAGTTGAAGAGGGAAAATTAGAAATTAGAGCGCAAAAGGGAGCGTAATATTTTTATTTGTGAATTCTTTGTGCCGACTTGCGGGTATTCAACAACCCCTTGAGTTTAACCAATTTATTTTAAATTGGTTCAATTTTTCACAAAATTATTGGGGTTCACATAAACCTCTACTAAAAAACCCTCTCTATCCAACGCATTTTTTGCAGTGGCTATCGTTGAAAAAGGGTAATTTTTCAGATTCAGAATTAGAATTATTTGTTTAATTTTATTCTTTTAAATTATAAAGTATGGAATTAATCAGTACTTTAACCTTCGGCAAAATTGACTTCTTCATATAGCTAACCAAGTGCAAATGTTAGTTAATAGTATTATGAAACCAGCTGCTTAATGGAAAGCTCTGGGTCCATCATTCCTATCAGATGAGAGCCCTCTCCTATAAACACTCTTAAGTTTAATGTAGATGGCGCGCATAGGAAAAGAAATGGTTTCTCAGCTTGTGGCAAATTGCTTAGAGAGTCCCGCAACACTCTTATTTAGGGTTTTTATTGCAACCTTGGCCGCAACAATTCTCAGGGTGCTGAGATGTGGAGTTTAGTTCATGCTATGCGTATTGCTCGTCATCTTCATCTTGACCGTGTCATTTTTGAATCAGACTCTACCCTTGTTGCAGCTGTTGTTCTCAATCGTTCTACCACCATATTTTATCTCAAACCTCTTTTAGAAGATGTTCTTAATCTACTAAATCTTCCAGATTGGGTTGTCACTATTTAACACTGTTTCAAAGAGGTCAACTCATGTGCGGACTTCCTAGCCAAAAAGGGATTTAGTGCTCCATTTTTCCCAGTTTTAATTTATTCTGATTGTAATTTTTTACATGTTCTTTTAGTTTTAGATTGTAAGAGTGCTACTATCCCTCATTTAGTTCGTTAATTTAAGCCTGTTATTATATAAAAAAAATATGTAAGGTGCCCCTGTGAACTTAATTCAGTTGGTAGTGACTTTACATTTTATATGTACATGTCGAATTTCAGATACTCATTTTATGTACTTTAAGAATGAAAAAAAAACTGTGAAAGATATTTAATGTAAAACAAAAAATGCAAGATCATCATGCATGCTATAGATATTGTCAAAATAATGGGCAAGTCTTGTGTAAATCTACCATTTCCTTCTCTTCCACTTTGGCCAATATGAATTTACCTGCTACTAGCAGATTTATCCAGAAATTTCCCAAGGAGCTTTCTAAAGAGCTTTCTAAAGAAATAGCTTTAGAGTCTAAATCTAAATTATTTAGATCCACTCACACATATATAAAAAGTTGGAAAGAAAATAATGATTTGACTAGACTCGCACATTTAAATGTGGAGAAATGTGGAATCTAGAATTCGAACTTCAGCCACACCAATAATATCTCTGGTAGCTACCATTTGAGCTACGCTTGTGGAACAAATGATGTATCTTCTTTATGTGTCTCTAACTATTTATAATAAATGTGATTATTTCCAACCAAGAATTATCTCAAAAATATATAATGAAAATATCCGTTAACCAATCTCCACAACTCAAACTGCCGTAGCACTTTGAGACGCTTTTGTGCCTTAGCACTTATCTTTCTTTGCTTTCCCTTTGAAATGTCTTGTCCAATTAAACAATTGTATACTTAAATTCATAGGAAGAGCTAACTTTACATAATCTACATGGTAATTATTTTGCAACCGGATGATTTCATATTTGAACATGATCTATGAAATGAAAGTTATAGTAGAGTTAAACTCGCCCTATTTATAAGGAAAATAAGTGGAGTGTCTGATATTTATTTCAAATTTCACATCTTATATATAAATATGAAATATCTACTGACTGAGTTAAATTCACGGAGATATTGTCCTCTTTTTTTTATGGTTCAATATTTATATTCTTCCTTTAACTTTACACTTAATAGGCATATCATAACCATCCACAATAGTCATTGGATGATTCAGAGAAACATTTTAGTAATATAAAGATTAAATTGCAATATTTATATTCTCAATGACCAAATTGAGAGTATTCTAGGGCCATTTTAATACTCAATTAACTTTCAACTTAATGAAGTTTAATAATCGACATTCATGGAGGGACGAATTTGAAAAACGACTTACTTAGTAGATGACAACATGGAAATATTCATAGTCTGATAGACTACATTGAGGGCTCCTAGCTAGAGTAAAAAACTATTCTTGTGGTTTAACTAAAAAAATTACATAAAAGAGAATTTTAAACTTGATTAGTATTTTCAATTACGTGCGAGACAATGCTCGATATGCACTCAAAAAATATGATGTAGACTCCTATATTAAGATTTTACGTTAATGTGAACAAAATGGAAGTGAGTTCACATTAAGTCATCAACCGCTTTTTATTGCAATATTTGGTCAAATTAATGATCACGATGATAACCATAACCACAATCTAATCATCGGATATACTACAAGACAGTGGGAACAAAATAGTCAATCATGATAAAATAGTCAATCATGATAAAATTTGCTTGTCGCTTCTTATTGCAATCAAGCATATGAAGTATTCCATTTTACATGCTTGAAAGGGACATTGATAATCAATCATAAAAAGATCATAAATATTCAAATATATACTCCATGATGCATTTGACAACTTTTGATGTGCTAAAAAATAAGAGATTGAAATAGACAACTTTTGTTGTACACTGTTTGATTTATAAATTGTTATGGGACTGAATAAAATAAGTACCAAGCGACGATAGGACAAAAGCAAATTTTTTTATCCCTTCCTAAACCAGATGACAACTTTTTAACCATAGTACAATTATAAAAAATATGAAAATATTTATTTTATTTTTTAATTTTTAATATAAAGATATTATAATTCTATCTCTCTATAGTACAACTTTATCTCATTATGTACTATCTTATTCTATCATGTACCATCTTGTTCTATCATGTATTGCCCGGGCTCCGGTATATTTTTTTTGGTATTTTAGGAGTTAATTTTGGGCAAAACTGAAATTTTTTGTTCAAATTTGAATTTTGTTTAAAACTGAGATTTTGTCTGGCCTTTATAAACTTTTTGGCTCCACCACTGTATATTGATTTGTCCAGTACTTACTGTTTTGCGAGTCAAACGGACTCCATATATTTTGGGTTACCTCGGATATATTGTTTTACTCATAAGTCACATTATATAAATTAAAATAGAGTTTAATTGATATGCACCGACGGTGTAAAATAGTTTTACACCATCCAATAAATAATCATCATTTTGTCATGTCATGTCAAGAAAGTGGGTAAAGTGGGGTGATGTGGCGGAAAACATGGTTGATATTGGTTGACAGTGTAAAATTATTTTACACCGTCGGTGCATATCAATTAAATCCATTAAAATAGTGGGCTCAAGTTGTTAATATGAGCTCCCTCTAGAATGGATCGAACGAAGTAATCTTATCGAGGATTTCCGGTAGTCACAATTTTTAGACAAATTTTATTTACCACTCAATCGAACTCTGAATTGTTGGGATTCACTCTCCTAAGAATCAAATAGTAGTTAATATTAAAAAAAAATTATACAATATTATATAAACCACTATAAAAGTTTACATATATCTCACTTGTACACTATAAAATTCACGGTGTATATAAACCACATAGCAGCCAGCTAGCCTAATTGAAATCTAGAAAGCAGAATCTAAACAAAATATGGAGCATGAATATGTCCAAATTAATTATGGTTTAGATTACAATCATGCATAATGGAATTGAAGGGTCACAACAAGTGCCATATATGGACAAACAAAGTGATAGTTGTTTATGTGTATTTGGTTAACTCTGCGCGTTTAAACATGGGAGAGAGGTGGTGGGAAAGGTGCCCACAACTTCCATCTTGTCAACTGTCCCAAAACTCCACTTATAGTTGATACATACATTAAGAAAGAAGGTTAAACTTGACTAGTAATTAGGTTCTTGTTTTGTGAATTGTGAGTGGCACAATTTTGTGAAAGATACGTTTATATGATTTATTTATAGTGTTGGACCCAAATATATTGATGTTCATATTAGAGTTACGAAAACATGAGGAGTTAAAGGTGATGATGACTTAGTTGAAAGTTTGACCTTGCATCAAAAGTCAAGCACAAGTTAAGACTGCTTTATGGGATTTGGTTTTATCCATGGAAGAAAATAGGTTTAATTTAATTCGGTCCCGTTAATTTTAAGTTTTTATTTGGTCTATCACGTAGCTTTAAAAAGTTTTAGATTAGTCCTTTACGTTATTAATATTAATCATAAATTTGTCATTTTCTTTAAATTTTGAGTTAATGTTATCTAACTTTTTGTTAATTTTTTAGTTAATTTCGTGTAAAACTTCTACATGACACCTGTCTAAGTTATTTTTTTATAAGCAAAATATGAGATTAGTAAGGAGTACAAGGGGTACTCAAACCCTTACAAATCACAAAAGGATGTCCTTAAATGAATGAAAGACACTTTAAGGGGTTGCTACACCAATCAGAAAATTCAAAATTACAACATCTACCTGCTCTACCTAAAAACCAAAACCAAGAAATGGATTTTATGCGTTCTGTTCTGGACTGGGCCTAAATGCCCAACACGTTGGGGACCTCCTCTATTGGGCCGCCGAGCAAGGCCCAAGGTGCAAGCCCAACAACGCCCAACCGTTGAGCAGTGTACGTCTCCCCTGAGATTCGTAACGCCCAACATCGGAATGATGAGCATTCAATGCTCATCACGGCTCCTCAGCCGTTTTCCGACAGCCATTGATGAGCATTAACTGCCCATCAACGGTCTTGGCCAAGCGCTGGGGCTATATATAGACCTTTTCACAACTTCACAAAGGTACGTAACATTCTATATTGAAAACCTACTCCTTCCTCAACTGACTTGAGCGTCGGAGTGTCTGCAGGTACAGAACCCCCCTCCGGGTATATTTGGACTGCTCGACATCACAAACAGCCGTGCACCACTGTATGGTCGACTCTGATCAAGGTAAAGATCAGTGGCGCCGTCTGTGGGGAGTAAAGTTTCCCCCGTCTTTTCCCAGAATTAGACCAAAACTCACAAAAAACCCATTTCTTGACCAAATGGCTGGTGCAAACCATGAATTCGTAGGAGAAAATTACCCAAATCCTCCAAATCACCAAAACCAATTTGATGGAATGGAAGCCTCTGTCACGCCGGAAGGTAGCGCTGCGCATGCACAAGCAACTCCGCTTGATGTACCGCCGCCGCACCAACCTCCACAACCAGAAGATCCGCTGGTGGTTCCACAAGGAGCACCCATGGAAGTGGTGATGACTGCATTGGTCAACACCATCAACAGGCAGGGCAGATACTTCGCGAGCAAGCAAACAACATGCGTAGGCAGAACGAGCTTATCCGCGAGCAGAATAGGCGACTCCGGGCAGTCGAAGAATCGCGTGCTGCTTCAAGGGTATCGCGGAGTGCTCGTCGACAGAGATCGCCGATCCCAGAGAACAATCGCTCACGATCGAGGTCTAGGTCCCCGAGGCCTGCACCTCGACGAAATGCGGAGAGACCAGTAAGTCCTCCCAGAGACATTCCTCGGAGGCAGAATCACTCTCCTCCACGAAGAAACAACCATGTTTCCCCGCCAAGGAACAGACGTTCCCCTCCTCGAAGAAATAACCGATCACCACCGAGGAGCGGTGAAGCAGCTGCTCGTGGAGGCAATGCCCGACATTCCCCAAGAAGGGAATCCCCGAGCAGCGGGGACGAGAGGCACCGAGGACCCCTCTCGAGAAGAATCATGGACATTCCACTCCCCCGAGGACTGAAAAAACCTGCAACACTGGACAAGTATGATGGGACGACTGACCCCGAAGAGCATGTCCAGAGCGTGGAAACCGCCCTCGACTACAGGAACCTCCGGGGATCGATTAAGTGCAAATTGTTCCCACTATCCCTCTTACGAGGAGCATCAACCTGGTGGAGAAACTTACCTCCTGGCTCAATCGACTATTGGGAAGAACTATGCCGAATGTTCACAGCACACTTCACAACCTCTCGGCGACATCCAAAAACGGTGGCCAGCTTAAAGGCAATCGTCCAAGGTCCCGAAGAATCTCTTCAGAATTACATCGAGAGATTCAACAAAGTATCTGTCGAGGTCGAACGACCGACAAGATGAAGTTGTATGTCCTCGAAGAAGGAATGCGCGAGGGAACAAAATTCCAAGAAGCAGTTGGGATCCTCGAAGTGTAAACCCTCGATGCATTCTTCGAGTTAGCTCAACGATATATCAAGTACGAGGATAAGCAAAAGGCCTCAGAGGTCAGGAGACCTAAAACTTTCGAGGTCGGTGGACCCTCCTCACAGAGAGAAGAGCGTCGAGGAGATGAAAAGAAAAGAGAAGGTGGAAAAGTCAGAGAGGCTAAACCACCAAAAAGTCAGTTCACCTACCACACTCCCCTGAATGCTCCTCGGGACAGGATCCTATTCGAGATATCGAATGCCGAGTTCAAAAGCGCGGGGATCAGATTCCCAAAATAACTGCCCGCAAAATCAAACGTGGACAAGAAGAAATTTTGTTGTTTCCACAAAAGTTACGGGCACGTTACTGATGACTGTGTGCATCTGAAGGACGCCATTGAAATCCTTATTCATAAAGGATATGCACGACAGTATGTGGATGGGCAGCCAAAGGCTGCCAATAATAACGCTCCTCGGCAAAATCAGTTGGCGGTTGATCCAGCAAGCCCGGAACAACATGTCGAGGACGAAAATAGAGTGATCGGTGGGGTGGCCCTCGCCATTTCAAGACCTGAAGATTTCCTTCCTCTGCAAACCGACGAAGAGAAAGGGGCCCTTGATTACCTTGCTGCGCATCTGGACGGGAGTTGGGAAAACTTCCCCGGAGCACTAGTCATATCCGGAGGAGGATTTAACCCCATAACCATCGGATCCATCAAAAGAAAATTCGATGAGTTAGAAAAAGCATCCCTGGTCGAGGAAATAAAGATAACGGAGGTAAGAGAAAGCTCTGTTCCCTTGGCATTCTACAGGGAAGAAGTCCCCGGAGGGTCGCCAAACTTTCAAATCCCTTTGCTCGTCAGAGCAAAAATGGCAAACTTCGACGTAAGAAGGATTCTCGTCGATCAAGGAAGCTCCTGTGACATCATGTACTCAGGACTCTTCAAAGTGCTGCAGCTTACCGAGGAAAATTTAGTTCCTTACGTTGGATCTGACCTTCAAGGATTCAACGGATCAACGACAAAACCTTGGGGATACGTGGACCTGATCGTCACCTTTGGCGAAAACAAAGCCATGAAATCCGTGAAGGTTAAGTTCCTGGTCGTCGACTGCCCATCTCTGTACAACTGCATCATTGGACGACCAACTCTGGCTGAACTGTTTGCAGTGTCCTCAACCATCCATCTGAAGCTGAAGTATTACACTAAGGATGGACAGGTCGCCACAATCAACGGGGACATAGAAGCTGCTCGGCGATGCTTTGAAGCTGCGTCCAAAAACCTCAACTCTGTGGTTACGCCGAAGAAGAAGAAAGCAGAAGCAAAGCTCCCCGACGTAAACTCAATCAGTACCGAGGATGAAGTTGAATTGGATGCTCGAACTTCCAAGAAGGAGCGCAAACAAGAAAAGAAGACAGGCAAGGACGACCTTTTGATCAAGGAAAACTATCGTCTCATCCCTGATGGAGAATTCGAACTAGTTCCCCTTGGCGAGGATCCAACAAAGGGCGTGAAGGTTGGAGCAGATCTCCCCGACTTGGTCAAAAGGCAGTTGAAAACTTGCTTAAAGGAAAATGCTGAACTGTTCGCTTGGAGTGCAGCTGAAATGCCCGGGATAGACCCTGAGGTCGCTTGTCACCAATTGACCATAGATCCTAGGGCTAGTGCTGTAGTTCAGCGTCGTAGGAAGCAGTCTCCCGAAAAAGCGGAGGCTGCTCGAAAAGCTGTAAAAGACCTCCTAGAGGCCAATTTCATTGCTGAAGCCCAGTACACAACCTGGCTTTCTAATGTTGTACTTGTTAAAAAATCTAATGGAAAGTGGCGTATGTGTGTTGATTATACCGATCTTAATAGGGCTTGCCCTAAAGATGCCTATCCTTTGCCGAACATAGATAAATTAGTAGATAATTCCTCCGGGTTTAAATTACTATCGTTTATGGACGCATATTCCGGTTATAATCAAATAAAAATGGCTGAAATCGATAAAAAGAAAACAGCTTTCATGACCGAAACGGGTAATTATTATTATAATGTAATGCCTTTCGGGCTCAAAAATGCAGGTGCCACATACCAGAGGATGATGAACAAAGTATTTCACAATGAAATTGGAGACATGCTCAAAGTTTACATGGACGACATGATCGTTAAATCCGCGGAGGAAATCAATCATACCGTCCACTTAAAAAGGGTGTTCGACCAGGCGAGAAAGTTTAACATGAGGTTCAACCCAGAAAAATGCACGTTTGGGGTAAAGGCTGGAAAATTCCTCGGTTTTTATCTAACTGAACGAGGAATAGAAGCCAACCCCGACAAATGCAGAGCTTTCTTTGATTATCCAACTCCAAAATCGAAGAAATCCATACAAACGTTGAACGGCATGTTAACCTCAATGGCTAGATTCGTCGCCAAATCTGCTCAACACGCTCTGCCCCTCTTTAAACTCCTCAGAAAAGAAACGACTTTCGAATGGACTGAAGAGTGCGAAGGAGCATTACAACACCTAAAACGAGCATTGTCCGAACCTCCAGTGTTAACACGACTAGTCGAGGGCGAAATACTCTATCTTTACCTCGCCGTAGCATCCGAGGCCATAAGCGCCGTTCTCATAAGAGAAACCGAGCAAGGGCAAAAACCTGTTTACTTTGTAAGCAGAGCACTACAAGGACCCGAACTCCGATACTTGCAAATAGAAAAAATTGCTCTGGCAGTAATAATGGCTGCGAGGAAACTCCGATACTATTTCCTCGCCCATTCCATAATAATCCGGACAGATCAACCCGTAAAGCAACTGCTGGCGCGACCAGATATGGTCGGAAGAATGTTGAAATGGTCGTTGGAACTCGCGGAATTCGACATAAGCTTCGAAAGTAGAAAGGCTTTGAAAGCCCAAGTACTTGCTGACTTCGTCGCCGAAATGACAACGTCGACGACTTCCGAAAAGAATAAATGGACCATCTTCGTCGACGGATCCTCGAATTCACAAGAAAGCGGGGCGGGCATCATACTCGAAAGCGGGGACGGAGTCCTAATAGAGGTATCCCTCAGACTTTCTTTTCCAACGACGAATAACCAAGCCGAATACGAAGCTTTCCTAGCAGGGTTAAGATTGGCCGAGGATATAGGAGCAGAGGAAATCAAAATATTCACAGATTCGCAGCTAGTAGCATCTCAGATATCAGGAGAATATCAAACAAAGGAAGAACGACTCCTCGAATATCTGAATCTCATCAAAACAAAACTCGCAAAGTTTAAGGAAACAGAGGTAAAACACGTCCCTAGAGAACATAATGCTCGAGCAGATGTCCTTTCAAAACTTGCGAGTACAAGGCGCAAAAAATGCGGGCAATCAATCCCTCATTCAGGAAACATTGACGAAGCCGAGCATCGAAAAAACAGCGGAAGTCATGCACATTTGTGCTGTTGACGAACAAAGTTGGATGTCCCCGGTATACAATTTTCTGAAGTCGAACACACTGCCCATAGACGCCAAAGAAGCAACGAAAATCCGGAAAAGAGCGTGCTCATACGTCCTGCTCGACGATAAGTTGTATCGAAGAGTATTCTCAATCCCATTGCTCAAATGTGTGGAGGAAGCACGCGTAGAGTTCATGTTGTAAGAAATCCACGAAGGGATCAATGGGCAACATATTGGTGGACGATTTTTGGCAAGAAAGGCACTAAGAGCAGGGTACTATTGGCCGACGATGCAAAACGACGCCAAAGACCACGTCCTTAAATGTGACAAGTGCCAAAGACACGGGGACATGCACCTCGCACCAGCTAACGAGCTAAAAACGCTGATCTCCCCGTAGCCATTTGCCTGGTGGGGAATGGACATCCTCAGTCCTTTCCCAACAGCCGCGGGGCAAGTCAAATACCTCATAGTTGCCGTGGACTACTTCACCAAATGGATTGAAGCAGAACCTCTCGCAAAAATCGGTGCATCCCACATACTCCGTTTCTTCAAAAGAAACGTCCTCGCAAGATTCGGAATCCCTCAAGCGGTGGTAACGGACAATGTAACACAGTTCACAAACAAAAAGTTCCAAGAATTCCTCGCCACAATAGGCACCACCCAACACTTCACATCAGTCGAGCACCCTCAAACCAACGGGCAAGCTGAAGCAGCCAACCGCGTGTTGTTACGAGGACTAAGACGAAGGATGGGCGCATCTAAAGGAAACTGGACCGAGGAATTGCACAACGTCCTGTGGTCTTACAGAACTACTCCTCATTCCACAACCGGGGAAACACCCTTCTGATTAACATACGGAACAGAGGCAGTAATTCCCGTGGAAATAGGACAACCATCCTCGAGGATCGAATATCCTCCCGAGGAGGATACAAACGACGAGTTATTAAGAGAAGAGTTGAATCTCGTCGAAGAACTAAGAACAGGGGCTTCTCTTCGAGAAGCAACCCTCAAGCAGAAAATAGTTGCTCGGCATGATAAAAGGATCGTCAAAAGAGAGTTCGAGGTAGGAAGCCTGGTAGTAAGAAGAAACCAAAAGGCCTCACGAGAAGGGAAACTCGCAGCTAATTGGGAAGGACCATATCGAGTCCGAGCAAAAATAGAAAACGGAGCATACCACCTCGAAGATCTCTATGGCAAAGAAATTCCTCGCACGTGGAATGCTGAGAAGCTAAAACAATACTATAGTTGAAAATAGCGTAATTCGACATGCTCTTCAACGAAGGCTGCAAATCCCACCGAGGAGATGCGCCTATACAACGGAAGAATGCCTAGGTACGGGCAGGAATCTTAAAAATTCTAAAGCTCGACGAAAGCCCTAAATGCTGACGTCCATGCTCAACGGGGGAATACTCCATGCGAGCCCCACCGTTGCTTAGTACAAGCCCGGCAGAGCACCCAGCTCGCGATGGGATGCTCAATGCTGCGAGGAATAATTTCAAACGAAGAAATTTTCCTCGACTCCAGTTTGGGAGCCAGCCAAACACTCGAGCAGTTCCACAAACTGCTAGGGAACGGTACTTACGATCCGTGACATCAAGAAGTAACCGTAATCTTTAGACGAGCACTAGCGCAAGGGGTAATCTACCTAGCGAATAGAACGTCTAAAAATACTAAATTAAAACCCTAAGTTAGAAACGAGCACCATTTTAGAAAGTATCCTCGCATACTCTAATGGTCGAATTTGCAGGGAAATAATCATAAATATTGACAAGTTAAAATAAACACTCCACAAACAAGTAATGAACGAGCACAAATTATAAACGGGCATGGATTGCAAAAATAAGGGGTCTTAAATAAAGGACGACCATAGGTCGACGATGTCAAATATTACATAAAAGGGGCGAACAAACGCCAAACAAGTCAAAATAGCCAAGGCGAGCATAACGCCGGCATCAAATATTACAAATAAAAAAACAAGTATCAATCTTCTTCGTCGAGGGGAGGAGAAGCGATCTGGCCATCCCGGACCTCTTTCATCTCGTCCATACCCTCAGTGATCAATTGGACGCCAGGGTTCAGAATTTGAAGCTGAGCAACCGCGTTCCGGAAGCTCGAGGAGGCCACATCTAGCTGCAAGTCACCGATCTGGTAGATCTTCGAGATCAAATCAGCCCGGCTGAACTTAGCGTATGTGCCCGATGGGTCCAACCTTTTCTCCTCCTCGTCAACAGGACTCAGCGTCATGGAAGCCAACTTCTTCTCCAACTCAGCAACCTGCCCCTTTAGAGTCTCCTCATCCTTTCGGGCACTCTTTAGGTCCTCCTCCAGCTGAGCAACCCTCCCCTGTGACTCCTTGAGGGCCTTGGTTTCCGAGGATAAGTCGATCTCAAGGACAGATAGACGCTCTCCAAACTCCTTAGCATGGGCCCGAGCCTCATCCCTTTCTTGAAGGTATTTATATTCACGACCATTTAGGAAGGTGGCCACTTCCATCAGCTTAAAAACAGCTATTGAGGATTCAGCCACCACATTCCGAACAGACTCTGGGCCCATGGACGCTAGAATTGACTGGTCAGCATCGGAGATCCTCATCTTCGTCTTCCCGTCCAAGATACATTCACGCCCCATAGCTGGGGGAATGACAAACTCTGTGGCTGCCCTCCCCGGGACTGACTTGAGGAGACCAGGTATCGCGTTCCCACCTCCCTCGACTCTAGCATGCTTGGGTGGTCGCTGGTCGCCGGTAGCCTCCTCAGCAACCCTCCTTTCCCCCGTCACTTCAATGGACGGCGTAGGGGAAGATTGCCCAGAAGCAATGGGAGTCGAGGAAGAAGCCCCGAGCTGGCGCTTCTTCTTCTCAGCCTGAAGCTTCCGGAGAGTCACTTGAGTATTCTTCATTTCACCTGAAATAAAACAAATGCAATCAGTAAACTCATAAGAGAAAACGAAAATATGCGAACAATCACTACTATGTAATACGAGCACATCTACAACTGAACTATAAGGGAAAAATAAAACATACAAAGCAAATCCTCGGCTTCAGTTCTAGTCGCGCACTTTAAAAGTGCCTTGGTGTTAACAAATTTCCTGGACGACAGTTGGACACCCTCCTCGTCGCAGATGGGATTCCCCTCTCTATCCTCCCACAAGTTCGGAGGAAAACTGTCGACGAAATCTTCTAACTGCTTCAGGTCGGCGCTTTCTTCTTTAGACAGCACTCCCCTCCTAAAGGTAAAACTCTTCGCTTCTCGCGAGTAATGCTTTGTCGACCAGCAAAAAGGGAATCGCTCACAGTCGACCTCGATAGGTTCAGCATCATCCCCGAATACAACGTTCCCGTCATCATCCAACTTAGGCCCCCTGACCAATATAGCCTTCCAACCTTCAACGGCCATCGGACGAACGACGAAGTATTCATCCTTGAAGTTCCTTAAAGATTCCTCGTATATGTCGAAGAATTTCCTGTGTTGCTTCAAGGACACCCATCCGCATTTGTTCGTCACATTCCCCCTGGGACGGGTGCGTTGGATTCCGAAGATAGCAAAAAACAGGGGAATCGTGGGCGCTAATTCCAAATATGCGGCTACAATCTCAAAGGCCCTAATGAAGGCCAAAGAGTTAGGATGTAGCTGTGACGGGCACACTTCCAAGTGGTTAAATATGGCCACTTCCAGGTCGCTAAAGGGAAGCCGCAGCCCCATATGCTCAAATACAATTTGATACATGGGGATTCCCCCTTTTCTAAAGGCCGTGCAGATTCTCTGTCGGGCACCAGGGATCCTAATCTCCCAGTTGGGGGGTCTTGATCCTCTATTTCCGTAAACAGGTCCTCGGGATAGTGTTCCCCAAGTTCGAACCTAGTAGCCGTTGTCCTTGGGTCGTCGGCCACCCAATCCATGTTATCCTCGATAGGAATCCTCCGCTGAATCCCGTCGTCAGCCATAGCACCTGAAAAAGGGCAGAAGGAACGAATGAATTCGATATCTTCGAACATCAAATCCACCACTTCCACCGCCAATTCAAGTGAAAGGGCGAGGACAGTGGTCGAGGACCACGCAAGCCATACTTAGGAAAATTCTAAATGATAAATCCTAGTTTACGAAGAGCCTAATGCGGAAATGCCCGGAACATCCTATAGATGCTCGAATCGAATCCGAAAACACGGGGAAATTCTAAGAAAAATCTTAAACCGTCGAGGATCCTTAAGGCATGAATGCCCAGAAGCATATCATGAATGCCCGGCATATTCAAATTCCAAATAGTCAAAAATGGAGATTACAAAGGCGCGAAACTTTGTTAAACTCCATACAAGGGACCTAGAATCTACTCTAACAACACCGGTTTTCATCAAAACCACCGTTTTGTGGGAGGCAAAGGGTGTTAACCACCACTTACAAACCTCAACCACTGTAAGCAAAACAACACGAATACAAAATGAAAAACAGACCTAAATCCCATTAAAACAAGATCCAAGCAGATGTAAAGGAAGAAGAGAGGGTCAGGAGTGCTTACTTGTTCTTAAATAGAGAGTTGGATCGGAGGAAAAAGCTTGAAACTTTGATTGAATCGCCGGAGGACAGTGAAAGGATTCAGAGAATCTTGAGAAAATAGAAGCTGAAAAGTTGGTGGAGTTGAGAAAATGAAAGGGATTTGAAAAAATCCCTCCACTTCTCTATATATACGCAAATCCCCAACAGACGCGTCTACACGAACTCAAGAGACGCCACACTGATCTAAACCGTTGAGTCAATCCAAAGGCTACGATTAAAGACAATCCAACGGCCCAGATACGACCATCGCAAAAACCAAAGGGCGCGAAGATCCAACGGTCAGAAAACATCCTCGTCGTTTGAACCCAACGAGTAGGTACTCAAGTACTGTCAGAGTAGCCTTTACACGTGGCAGGAAGAGACGGAGCGGTTTGTCCCTTCAAGTCACATCCACTCAGACTTCGTCGAAACCCTAGAAAATCACGTCGAAAATCTTGGACGGGTTAGCGATGCGCGAAATCAATGACGAGATTCGCGGACTCATAATAAATGCTCGGATCCATCTCCACGGAACTATCACAAATGAACCTCCTACGATCAACGGCCAAATACGACTCCTCGACACATCATTTTGCTCGAGATTTAAAATCCAGTTAAGGTTCAAACGAACAATGAGATATCATCTCCTCGACATAACGTTGTGCTCGACATCAAAGGGAAATTTAGGCCCTCAACACCATTAGCCTAAGTATCAGAATTACGACCGCTAAAGTCGCCATCCTCTTGCCCGAGCATGGTGACTTGGGGGGCTCCTGTTCTGGACTGGGCCTAAATGCCCAACACGTTGGGGACCTCCTCTACTGGGCCGCCGAGCAAGGCCCAAGGTGCAAGCCCAACAACGCCCAACCGTTGAGCAGCGTACGTCTCCCCTGAGATTCGTAACGCCCAACATCGGAATGATGAGCATTCAATGCTCATCACGGCTCCTCAGCCGTTTTCCGACAGCCATTGATGAGCATTAACTGCCCATCAACGGTCTTGGCCAAGCGCTGGGGCTATATATAGACCTTTTCACAACTTCACAAAGGTACGTAACATTCTATATTGAAAACCTACTCCTTCCTCAACTGACTTGAGCGTCGGAGTGTCTGCAGGTACACAACCCCCCTCCGGGTATATTTGGACTGCTCGACATCACAAACAGCCGTGCACCACCGTCTGGTCGACTCTGATCAAGGTAAAGATCACGTTCAATCAGACCTGAGAAATCTGCTACGACACCACTGAAAATGATATTGTTACTCATTCGCCAAATACACCACGTTGTTGCTAACCAAATCAAATGGCGGATTTTCATACCCCTTTTCATTTTCACCATATTGCCAAAATGCAGAAAGTGAAGGAAGCCTGAATTCTGGTTATTATAAGTTTTGCCAATCCATACATAAATCTTCTTCCAGACTTGTTGTACATGGAAACAATTGAAGAATAAATGGTTTGAATCCTCCATCACACAAGAGCAGAAAACACATACTAAATCATTCTCTAAAAGCACACGCCAGCCAAAAAAGCCCACCTTAGAAGGTAAATCATTCTTCCAAAGCTTTCTAATTGCCACCAATAGTTCCGGGGATAAATCATCAGAAAAATCAAGATGTAATAATAAATGATAACAAGATTTTACCGTAAAAGCTCCAACGGAATCTGGCACCCACTTCCAACTATCGCTGCAAGTCGGATTCAAAGAAAAATCCGCCAAAATCTCCTTTAGCTCAGCTAATTCATGCTCTTCCGAGTTGGTTAACTGTCCACGCCAATCCCATCTCCATCTGGATCCAGCACTGCTATTAATCACTCTATCAGCTACCATCACGTCTCTACAAACTTCTTTTGCAAAGAGATTAGGGAATACTTCAAAAAAAGCATTATTCCCCAACCACTTGTTCTTCCAAAAAGCAATATTACAACCATTACCAACTATGTTTCGAACATTCGACTTGAACCATCCAGCCCCAACAGTCTCTCCGATAATAATCAAATCCTTCCACCATATAGAGGCCTTAAAGTTACGAGATACACTACAAGAAAATAAGCACTTTGCGACAGTCAAAATTGTGGTTTGCAACGGTTGAAACCGTCGAGGATTTGTGTGTCGCAACAGGACTTTGCAACGGTTCTTAAAACCGTCGTTACAACCATCACAGTAGATGTTGCAACGGTTTTAAACCGTTGCTATGTTTATTCCCACAAACACTAAATTTAATAGCAAATGTTGCAACGGTTACAAAACCGTCGCACACTAGTTTTTTTTTTTAAAAAAAATATTTAAAATTCTTTTATTCATTTTGATGGCTTATTAAATAACAATTACAATATCCATACAAGAGTAAAAAAAACTAAAATGCATAAATATATAAATAACTTAATCTCATTTATATAATTTCTTCAATAGTGACAACACCTATACATAGAAAATTTAATTAAATTACTTGAAGTTCCGAACGAAAAAACCAAAATGTAATAATTACGTCAAAATAAGAAGTTCACAGAATATCTCGATATTCCTAATATGTAATGTTACTTCATAATCCTTAATTAATTCTAGCTAGACTTAGAACACCTATCATCTCTTGACTTCTTATCACGTTACCTAGAAAAACATAAGCATATATAAGGATACTTAAAAAAAGAATGAAGTTTACAATACAACACTCCAAACCATACAAACACAAATGATTACAATGCCAAAGTGACTCAATCATTAACAATCCCATGCCTATAGCAGACATACAAATGACAACACATAAGGGCAACAAAATTAAGCTACGTCAAAACAACTCCCAGGCCTAAGACATGATTACAAAGCTACCAAAAAGTTAGAGACAAGCTGTAATAAATTAACTCTCGTATCTCTTTTCAAAGAGTTTTTTTTTTTTTTTTTTGTAAGCACAAGTAGTGTCTCATAATAGAAAAACAAGACAACATATAACTGAACAACAATACAATAGCAGATTAGCAGTGCACTCATAACAAAAAAACATGACAACAATACCAAGCCTAAAAACTGGGCAGTAATACTTGCAATAGCAGTGCACTCATACATTATCTCTATTTATCATATAAATAAACCAAAGCAATATCCCTATGATGCAATCAATACTTGCACCATGCTAGTAAGTCCCTTAATGCATGTAATACTTCATTAAAATTTATCTACTAATCTTCCTACCATACACACCTCACATGTAATATGAGATAAGAAAATTTCAATACTGCACTTACATTTTTTTCCTTAGCCACTACATTACGGCCGTCCGATTTCATCCACAAGAGTTTCAATTGCACCATTAGCTAACTTTTCAGTGTTTTCCTGTAAGAGAAATAAATGCAACAGATCTTACACACACTACAAAGATAATTATAGTATTAATTAGTAATACACATATACAAACAAGCAAAAAAGTATATCACACTAGAAATTGAAATCACTTGTGATTTCTAAAAAAAAAATCGAAGGACAAAATTTTGACTATTCAATCCTATATTTTATTTTTGAAACAGCAAGATATATTAATTGAAACTCAAACTAAACACAAGAAGTATTTCGCTTGAGCCTAGATTACAGCAAAACGGAACCTGCTAAACCAAAAGCCTAGACACAAAGCAGGCAATTACACTGAGAACAACACAAGGAACTAAGAGAGTATGCCAAAGCAACTAACTTTGCTACTACCATAGCATAAAGGCCACCTGCATCATCCACCAAATGAGGAAAATATTAGCATGACACACATCTTTAGAATATTTAAAGTATTTTGTATAACCAAATGAGGAAAATAATATACCCTATATTGATCTTTACTTCTTTAGAATATTTCTTTTCTTATAGCTCCCTCAAAAATAGCATGGCACACGTCTTTCAAAGAGTAGTAACATACATAAGTCATTCAATATTCTTTTACATTCATTAAAAAGGCTAAAAAACCTATGATAAAATAAAAATCATCACACATTACATAAGATATTCATTGAACATATACAACACTTACACTCGAAAATCCAGTTTCAGATGTAATAGAATCCAACTTTAAGCTTCAAAAATCATATGTTATGTGTTTGTGGACACATAGAGTGGTGTAAGTTCAAAACATACCTCATAGGAACAATAACTGCTTTAATCTTTTCAGATGCCCGAAGTTCCTTGTTCACACTAGGATGGTACTGCATAGAAATCAAATAAACACAAAAATATGCCAAGTGTGAATGTTTACACGTAACAACTAGCCATGAAATCATGATCAAGTAATTAATTAATTGTAGTTGGAAGTGGAATGCATAATTTACCATGAACATATGCATAGTTCATTAATAATAGCCCCTTTGATATTTGATAAGATGCCTAACAAAATGAACAACCAGATCTTCCCCAAAACTAACACACATAATGATTGCTAAGTTTTAAAAGATATTGTAGAGTCTGACATAATCATAGTGAACAACTAATTCAACAAAAAGTTATATAAGAACTAATAATAAGGTGTACAAATTTTTATAAAATATATTTAGAGTGAAAAAGTTTTGTTTTTTTGGAACAAGGATAATATTATTAGAAGCAAAGTACAAGAAGTACTAGCAAGAAATAAATTACAATCTGGAACAATTGATCTCAAAAGTCCAACAACCCCAAAAGAAAAACCAAAAAAGTAGCCTTGTAATTAACAACACAGGCAGACAGACGCACACACGAAATCACAAACATGCTTCCCTCTCAAACACACTGCTAAACACTTTAAATGCAGCATAACAAAGCACCTGCTACACACACATCAATATCCAAAAAAACTGCAGCATAAAACACACACCAGACAGCAGCAACCAGAGGATCCTGAACAAACAAATCGGAATCTTGTGGTGACTCAAGCCCCACCGCCAGGATAAGAGTTTTATATCATCAAAAAGTGAATGGAACACTAATGGAAGGTAATTATGAGCTAGTTATCTGCAATGAAGTTCCCAATTGTTAATGGTATAAAAAGAAAAACAAAAAGAAAAATTTAATCACATTAACGAAGGAACATGAAGGTATAGGGAAATCAACATTCACATAATTTTTTCACTATCAATTGTCAAATGTAGGAGATTCTAGTAAAAGTAACTCAATAGCTTAGCTCCACAAAATAATCACTACTATTACTTGTAGCAAAACCATAATACAACATAAACTAAATAACTCAAAAGGGCTAGGGCAAAAGTCCACTGCTTCAAAACAATGGCAAAAAATAAGCTACTGATTCATATATTTGATATAAATTTCAAAAAATTATCATATATACTAATTCAAGGTTAAATCTATAAACATTATGTCATGTAAGTCACAACAAAATTAAAAATTAAAACGAATGAAGAACATCATCCATACCTTGGTAGAAAACACTTGGTCATGAGGTTTGTCAATAGTTGTTGCTTGTCTGACCCATAATGAAAATAGGGTTTGTCAATTACCGGAAACAAAATGAAAATAGCGAACATGAGGTTTGAGGCCGTAAGCTCACATACACGAGATAATGAAAGAGAAATTTTGTCACTTACCGGAGACAGAACGAGAGAAGTGAGGTAGCAAAGTTTTTCACAAGAAATGGGGGGTTTGAATTGTGAACCTTTAAAATATTTCCTATAAAAATTGTCAAACACAATATAGTTGAAGAATATAATTAGATTGTTAGTTAAAACAAATATTCAAAAGTGTTGCAGTCTGGAGAACGATCTCCCAAGACTCTCTGACAGTATATATATATATATATATATATAACTATTAAATTGTGATTTGTGTGATTAGTGATTGCATGTATTAAATAAGAGTAAGAGAAGAGAATGCACACAACAATTTATCCTGGTTCACCCAAAATGCTTGGGCTAGTCCAGTCCCCACACTCCTTGTGAGATTGTCCACTAGGAGATGCTAATGATCTCAAGTTACACTTCCTTTGATCTAGATCCAAGACCAAATAATCTTCTAAGCCCTACAAGCTTAATCTACCTCAGTCACACTGACTATGAAGGTGTCACTCAATTAGTAGTTACGTACTAACTTGAGCCAATGGTTACAATGATGAAGAATTTGGTAATCAAAGCCTATTCACTCAATACACTATTAGAAGCTTTGAAAATGGATGGATAAACTCTCAAATACACTCAATGGATATTCTGATCCTATAGATATGAATTACAAATCTGAGTGAGAGAGAAAAGAAGAGCTCTTGATAAAAACTTGTATCACGAAAACAAGTGTTGAAGTTGTAGTGGAGACTCTTGCTCTTCAAAGTTGCCAAGGACCTCTATATATAGATGAATGATGATCAGGGAGTCTTGGCCACGAAGTATATCCGTTGGAAGCTTGAGAATAACGGCTAGTAGCTCTGCATAATGACAGCTCATGTATTTTGAAGAAAACTGATCAGTCTGAGATAGATCTCCAAAGTTTCTTCTTTGGACTTTTGAAAGAGGAGCGTATGGATAGCTGTTGTTGAGCTGTAATGTTGTTGTATGTTGCTTAACAAACAAGTATAGCCGTTGTGCAGCTTTTGGATAACCTTTGAACAGCTGTATGCAAGCTGGTGTCACTCCAAGTGAACGTTTTCTCTTTCCAGCATTGGTCTGAGACCGTTCTCCAAAATCTGGCGTGGATGAATTTCTTCCTTTTGAAGCAAAGAAGCTAGAGCACGAAAAGGCCAGCTGTTATGGATAAAAACAGCAGCTGGAGGTTGTACTTGATGTTCCATAATGTCCTTGTTGCAAGTACAAGTGTCATAGAGAAAGAGAAACAACATTGGAGAATGTTCTTTCTTTATTCCTTTAAAGTATAAGTCAATTCCAAGATTAGGTTGTGTTGTCTAATTTTCCATGGTCCATACAAGATCAGTTCCATTAATTGAGTATAAAAATATCCTTGTGTCATATGCTCAATCTTCACATGTTTAAACATAGAACTTGGTAAAAATAGTAAGTTCTCTATTCATGAGAGAAACCTTTGCCTTAAATGATCTCTTGGACTGTAGAGATTTTGTGAGTGAAGCCCAAGATAAAAGTGATCATTTGTCTTGTACATAGTTGACTTATCCATAAGTCATTTTGCCTTGATTGTATGAAAATGATGTTGCGCAGGTTTCAGAGATCAATCTGAGACCGTTCTCCAAGCTTTTGTTTTTATCAAAATAAAAACATGATATTTGATCTAAATAGCTCAACTGTTCCTAGCTTAATTAAAACACTCAAGAGCACTTGTTAGATACCAAAAATATTAGAATTAGACTTAAAAAATAATTAAGAGGTTTGTTATCTTTAAAACATGAATTTGGGAGTTGAATCAAGCAACATTCATTAATCATTAGTCTCACATAAGTGAGCATCCAAACACAGTTCACAGCCCATGATTAATACAAAATGATTCAAACATGCATCAAAAGAAAATTAAACAAATAAATCCTGATTTAGACAACAAATACATAGTAGGAGAAGTTCATATGACATCAAAAGAAACTTCCCAAAATATCTAATCACTAAACAGGACCATTAACGCATAAGTTCATAAATTAAAAAAACAGAACAATTGCAGCAGCTAGACAAGCTTCAAAACATCAAAACATCATTGGGCTCCCCCTTGATTTATCAATTCATTCTCCCCCTTTGTCATCATTGAAAAGGGTGTTCCATGAGCAATAAGCAAAGTTTATCAATCAGTGGCTCCATCAGGAGCAGGTGAAGTAGCAGGATTCTCATCATCATTATCAGAATTTTCATTTGTAGCAGGAAATGGATCAAACCGTGGAGTTTCAATTTCTGGAGGTGGTGGAAGATGAAGTTGGGGACAAACAACAGATGTAAACCAGTTTCTTAAGGTCTTGGATTCCAAAATTAAATAATCCATCATTGAGTATTGAACAACCATACCCTTGATTACATTATCCAAGTCTTTCCTCATTTGTTCCATGTCAGTTTCAAGTCTTGATCGTTTGGCAGGCCTTGAAGGGCTAGGATCAACATTGATATTTCCCTCAAACACCAATTGTTTTGTTCCAGCATTAGCAGCATTGACAGAAGAACAAAATGAATCAAATGTGACAAATGATGATGGTATGGATGGTAGAGTACTATCAGTAGGATTTGGGATTGGCATGGTGGAAATTTCAGGAGTATCAGATGTCAAAATGTTTCTTATAAATTCAGAGGTGCAAAAGGAAGAGAGACTTCCTTGGCTTGAGGTCATTAGTGGTGAAAACATGGTAGTGTGTGGTGGAACAGGCATAGGCTTAAAACCTTGAAGAGTAGCAGCAGCAGTGGTTACAAGTTTCTCACTTTCAGTGGTGGGATCAGCATCACCACTGATTTGAGCATTTCCATCAGTCTGGAGATCGTTCTCCAAATGGTCTCCAGAAGCATCAGCAAGCACATTTAAACTGGTTTTCTCAAAAACTTCTCTTTTTCTCTTAACCCCAACATCAGCAACAGGGGTTTCAACTTCTTTCTTCATATGACTCACATTTTTCAAACTAAAAATGTAATAATGGTTTTCAGAGGGTGCGTTATCCATATCAGCATAGTAAAGTCTAAAAACTCTTGTTAAAAGCATGGCATAAGGTAGGGCTATTTTCTTAAAACCAGAGGTGGCAGCATGAATCATGTGGTGAAGGATAATATATGAGAGGTTTAGCTTAGCTCCTTTAGCCATGTGATACATCATGAGTAGGTCAAGATCAGTTACCTTGTCTTTACTTCCAATGCGAGGAAAAAATGAATGTTGACACATGTTGTGGAGAAGTTTGTACTCAGTTTTCAGCATTGAGGATGAAGGTGCATTCTTCTTGGCTCCTTCTTCAGTAAACATCTTTTTCTTCAATTCTTCTTTGCTAATCATGACTTGGTCATACCAATCATTTCCATACACTTCCAGCCCTTCACTTTTGATTCCTATCAGACTTCCAATGACATAAGGATCCACCACTAGTTCAACATCCTTGATGTTAGATGTGATCATATCTTTTTCTGGAAAAACTTTAGCGTTGAAATAGAAAGCTTGGACCAATAGAGGGTAGACTGTTTCCTTGATGTGAAAGAAGCTTTTCCATTCAAAGGGTTCCACAAACTTGACAAGATCAAGTCCTCCAATGGATAACTCAGCAAAATTATACAACCTTGATACAACAACAGGTTTGGTCTTCCAATATTTGTCAAAAATCTCTTCATCTTCAGGTTGAATGAGTGGAGCAGGCAATAATTTCTCCTTTGATTTCTTCAAATTGATCTTCTTCTTCTTTGTTCGTGGAGCTTTGACAATAGTCTCAACCTCCTTCTTCTTTGGAGTTGGAGTTTTCTTTGGCTTGATAGGTTCAGACTTGGTAGATGTAACAGGATCAAGTTCGAAATCATCAATCTCCTTTTCCAAGAGATCAATCTCCGAATCAGATTGATCTAGAACATGAACTGTGGTGTCCACCACAGGTTTCTTGCCAGCACCAGACATTATTCTTGATGACCTTCTAATTTTGGAGCAATCAAAGGACTTGGATTTCTTCATTTTAACTAAAATAGGTGGAGAGTCCTTTGGACTTGGTATTGTAGCAGTAGGTGATGGAGAATCCTCTTCATTTTCTGGATTTGGTGATTGTTTGGGTGAATCAAAAGGTGATGATGGTTGATTTTGAGTGAGATTGATGGGGGAAATTTCTGGAGATTCAGATTGTGAGGGTTGGAAAACAGTGTTTGGAGAAGTTTGAGGATTTGGGGGATTTTCAACAGTAGTTTGCATGTTAGTGGTGACAGGTGAGGATTGAATTTCTGGAGTGGCCTCACGTTCTGAGAATGATTTGTGAGACTCAGAGGCGGTTTCATAGGATGATGATGATGATGATGATGAAACTGAAGGGTTTTTGGTTCATGGGACCTTTCTACCACCAGCATTTTTAGTTCTAGCCGTTTGAGTAAATCTGAGTTTGAGATTTGTTAATGGAAGTTGAGAGATTTTGAGAGATTATTCAAAGGAAAAAACAGAAACTTGGGAAGAGAAAGATGATAGAGTAGGTGTACTTGTGAATATTATAGCCTAGTACTTTGGTTCTGATCTCAAAAGCGTGGGAAAGAGAGAGAGAAAAGAAACCGTTACCCAATGAGTGAGGAGAGAGGGAAGCCCGAATCAATTTTGCCATAAAAGCCATGTTCATAAGCCCATTTAAAGCAAAAGACCGTTATTTGTTTTGTCATACTTCAGCACAGTATTCAGAGAACGTTCTCTGAACGGTCTCTCAGATACATAAACAAGCATACATCAAGTAGGATTGGGATTTTTGATGATTTTCAATTTTTCTTTGATAAAATTAAAACGATCCTCAACCAATGGTTTAGTAAAAATGTCAGCAAGTTGATTTTCAGTATCAATAAAGACTAATTCCACATCCTTTTTGTTAACATGATCTCTAATAAAATGATGCTTGATTTCAATATGTTTTGATCTTGAATGCTGAATAGGGTTTTTAGACAAATTAATAGCACTAGTGTTATCACATAAAATTTTGATACATGTGTACCTTAGTGAGAAATCGTCAAGTTGATTTTTGATCCAGATGACTTGAGAGCAACAATTTGATGCAGCAACATATTCTGCTTCAGTGGTTGAAAGAGCAATGGTGTTTTGTTTTCTACAACACCAACTCACCAATGCTTCTCCAAGGAACTGACATGCTCCACTTGTGCTTTTTCTTTCAACTTTATCCTCAGCATAGTCAGCATCACAATATGCTTGTAAATCAAAGTGTGATCCCTTTTTGTACCATAATCCTACATCAGGTGTTCCTACCAAGTATCTAAAAATTCTTTTGACTGCAGTTAAGTGTGATTCTTTTGGAGATGTTTGAAATCTAGCACAAAGACCAACTGCAAACAGTATGTCAGGTCTGCTAGCAGTTAAGTAGAGGAGAGATCCAATCATTCCTCTATACTCCTTTTCAGAAACATCTTTTCCTTTTTCATCTTTGTCCAAACTTGTAGATGGATGCATTGGTGTTGACATAATCTTGGATTCATTCATCTTGTATTTCTTGAGAAGATCATTTACATATTTTTCTTGACTGATAAAAATTTCATCTTCTTGTTGCTTGATTTGCAAGCCAAGAAAGAAACCAAGTTCTCCCATCATGCTCATCTCAAATTCACTTTGCATAAGGTTAGAAAAATCTTCACACATTTTTTCATTAGTAGCACCAAAGATAATATCATCAACATACACTTGTACAATAAGTAAATTATGCTTTTCATTTTTTGTAAAAAGTGTAGTATCAATTTTTCCTCTAGAAAAACCATTTTCAAGTAAGAAAGTGCTTAATCTGTCATACCAAGCTCTTGGGGTTTGTTTAAGTCCATAAAGAGCTTTGGTAAGTTTATAAACATGATTAGGTTTATGCTTATCAACAAAACCAGGAGGTTGATGCACATAAACTTCCTCATTTAAAAATCCATTTAAAAAATCACTTTTTACATCCATTTGAAAAAGTTTGATACATTTATGTGATGCATATGCAAGCAATATTCTAATAGCTTCTAACCTGGCTATAGGAGCAAAGGTTTCATCATAATCAATTCCTTCTTGTTGATTATAACCTTGTGCTACAAGTCTTGCCTTATTTCTGACAACCTTACCATTTTCATCAAGTTTGTTTCTAAAGACCCATCTTGTTCCAATAATTGAATGATCTTTTGGAAATGGTACCAAATTCCAAACTTCATTCTTCTCAAATTGATGTAGTTCTTCTTTCATAGCCTCAATCCAGGATTCATCAATGATTGCTTCATTTATGGATTTTGGTTCAATTTGGGAGATCAATCCCAGATTAGTCTCTACATCCTGCAAGGCTTTTCTGGTTCTAACACCATCTTCTGTATTACCAATAATTTGATCAGGAGAATGATAGCCAACAATTCTCCAGGTCTTTGGTGGTCCTTGAGATGTAAGATTTTCATCTGAATCATGATTTTGAGCTATGACTGGTTCATCTGAAGGAAAACCTAACTGTTTATCAAAGATAAAACGCAGCGGATTTTAAAATTTTATTTTCCTTCAATGGATCCATGTGAAAGATCATGGTCAAGAATATATTGTTACCTTGAATAACTGATGCTTTCTTTCGCGAACAAGGAGCTTTCGATCACGAATAGAAACTGCTTACGATCACGAACACGAACTGCCTTTCGATTACGAACAAGAAACACCGTATGATCACGAACAAGAACTTTCAATCGATCACGAGCACCACAATTGCAGCACCTCCACTTAGTCCACACGAACAGGAACCTTCAACCTTCGGTGCTAGCCGTTCTTGGATGAAGAATGAGGGAACTTGAGCGGATTAGGGTTTAGAGAAATTCAGAATTTCCCAAATACGTATTAGGGTTTAGAGAAATTCAGAATTTCTCCAAAAGTGTAAGAGACTGAACTTCATAAGGCTCTATTTATAGAGTTTCTTATGTGAGCTTCAGTCCACACGAATTTGGACTTCTTAAGCCTAATATTCGTTTTTCACTATTTGCACCCCCGCAATAAGTCTTACTTATTTTTCCCGTTTTAACTGTCCTTATGTGTGTGACCCTGTAGGTTCTTATAACGTTGGCAATAATATTTATCTTAATATTATAAACAGTGAGCGGTATCTAGCAACACATCACTGTTACCCAAGTTATAAGAATGTCATGTGATCTGACTAACCTTTCTGTGATAAACATCTTGTGCATAATTACCCTTTTGTCCTCATGTCTATATTGAACACAAGGCATAGTATGTCATCCTTGTCTAGTTCAATATTGGGCCCATAGACATATCTCCCGTTATGTAGGAGGGACAAATCCCATCTAGGTCACTCATGTCCCTCAGCATGATTCGTGGGATACCCATCAACCAACTTTATAGTTATCCAGTTACGGATAACGTTTGAATGGCAACAAGGTATTACACTCCTACATCTAGGGTACACAGTGGTTTCAGGTCGAAGGATGGAATGCACCTTTTATCACTATGAGAATAACTTATGACATTTCATAACATTCTATGCAGTATTCTCATGGTGGGTCAATCCGATATAAAGTTACCCTTAACATTTATATCTATGTGAAGACTTGATAACTCATTATCTATGATCAGTGAGATGTGATCATCAGTCTACCAACATAATAGTCTCTATGCTTTAATGTTATCCCATTTCATATTAAAGCTTGACTACGGATACTTTAAGAATAGTGTTCTTAAGTTAATGTAATCTCACGATTAAGTCTCACTTAATGTTTCATTACATGAACAATCTATTCTAGGGACTTTATTATTTTGGAAAACAAACATAATAAAGAAATGCCGTATTATATATATTTAATATATATAAATCATGTCACAATACAAAAGCAAATGCTATCATATAGATTGGCTTTTAAGGCTTACTCCAACATCATCTTCTTCATCATCAGTGATGTGCACAATTGGTTGATCTTCAAATTCATTAAATTTCACATACATGCTTTCCTCTAAAGTTTGAGTTCTCAAATTGTAAATTCTATAAGCTTTTGAGGTCAGAGAGTATCCTAAGAATATTCCTTTGTCTGACTTTGAATCAAATTTACCTAAGTTGTCTTTGATATTCAAAATGTAACAAAAACATCCAAATATATGAAAGTAAGAAATACTTGGTTTTCTGCCTTTCCAAAGTTCATAAGGTGTTTTGTTTAAAACTTTTCTAATGGTGACTCTGTTTAAAATATAGCAAGAGGTGTTAATGGCCTCAGCCCAAAAATACTTTTCAACATTTGATTCATGAATCATTGTTCTTGCCATTTCTTGCAAAGTTCTATTTTTCCTTTCAACAACTCCATTTTGTTGGGGAGTTCTTGGACAAGAAAAATTATGAGAGATTCCATTATTATCAAGGAATGATTCAAATAGAGAGTTTTCAAATTCTCCTCCATGATCACTTCTTACAGAGATAATATTGATACTTTTCTCATTTTGAACTCTCAAGCAAAAAGTTTTAAAAGCTTCTAAAGAGTCATCTTTATGTTTTAAAAATAACACCCAAGTGAATCTTGAAAAATCATCTACTATGACAAAGCCATAATTTTTGCCACCAAGACTTGTAGTTTTGACAGGTCCAAATAAGTCTATGTGAAGTAACTCAAGAGGTCTTTTTGTGGAAATAAATTCTTTTGGTTTAAAACTGCTTTTGACTTGTTTCCCTCTTGTGCATGATTCACATACTTTATCTAGATCAAAACTAATCTTAGGCAAACCTCTAACAAGATCAAGTTTGGAAAGTTTTGACATAGTCTTCATGCTTACATGACCAGCCCTCTTGTGCCAAATCCATTTGTCTTTTTCAAGAGAGACAAAGCATGACTCAGGAGGTAGTTCATCTAAGTATAATACATAAACATTCTTTATCCTTGATCCATTAAAAATGACTTTATTAGATGAAGACTGTTTTATTTCACATGAGTCTGATTTAAAACCAACTTCAAAGCCATTGTCACACAATTGACTTATGCTTATTAAGTTATGTTTTAAGCCATCCACATAGTGAACATTCTCAATCTTAGAAGAGTCAGACTTACCAATTGTACCTATACCTTTGATGCTAGCTTTCTCATTGTTTCCAAAGGTGACTGATCCACCTTCTCTTGTTTCAAATGAAAGAAAGTTGTTCCTATCTCCTGTCATATGTCTTGAGCATCCACTGTCCAAGTACCAAGGCCTTATCTTGACTGCTAGAAGGCATTCCTACATTTGAGTTTAATAAGTTTTTAGGTACCCACAATTTCTTGGGTCCTTGAATGTTAGTCTCAATATTCTTATAAGGGATCTTCTGAGAATAAGATGATCTCTTATAAGGTGTTCTCTTATAGACATCTCTTCTGAGAGTGTTCAGAGAATGTCTATGTACAAGTTTTCTAAAATTTCTGTTTCTGAGAGACTGAGACTGTTCTGAGAATGTTCTGGTGTTCTATAGAAAACTTGTTTTCTTACTTTCTTTTTGAAACAGAAGGCTTCAAGATTTCTATCCTTGTGACAGAAATCACATTTGTATTTTTGAAAATTCTTTTGTTTATTTGGAATGAGACATTTTTCATATAGCTTTCTGTACTGATAAGGATTATGTCCTAAACCAGATTTATCATAAAATCCAATTTGTGATCCCAAAATATTTTCAAAAGTTGTAGTAGTGTCAATAAACTTTGTTAAATCATTTTCCAATTTTGAAATAGTCTTTTTCAAAATACTATTTTCTTTTAGTACCTCATAACATTCTTTTTTATCATTTCTAAGAATTTCAAACCTTTTAGAAAGTTCTGTGTGAGCAGTTTGCATACCTTTGATAACTTCACTTTTAAGACTGCTTTCTTTCTTAAATTCATCTCTTTCTTTTGTTAATACAGTAATCTCATCTCTTAGTTTAGCATTTTTTTGATTTAAGATTTGAGTGTCATATAGTAAGTTATCAAAGAGATGTTCAGTTTTTTGACAAGATGAACAAGGATCAAGTGTTACCTCTTCTGTATTTGAGTGTGTCATGAGACATACATTTGCTTCTTGTTCTTCATCCTCTGATTGAGCTTCTTCCAGATCATCCCAAGTAGCCATCATGGATTTCTTTTTGAAGAAGGGCTTCTTCTGTTTGTTCTTTGGACAATCATTTTTGTAATGACCAAATTGATTGCATCCATAACATTGTATTTTGCTTAGATCCACTTCTGGTTTAGCTCCATTCCTTTTGGGTTGAAAATTCTTCTTGAGTTGATTTCTTCTTGGCATCAATCTCTGAATTCTTCTTGATAGGAATGCTAATTCCTCTTCATCATCTTCTTGAAGTGATTCTTCATTTTCACAAAGTGTTTCATCTTTCTGAGAGCATTCTCCAGATTGAGTTTCAAGATCAATCATCTTCTTTTTTGGTTTATCTTCTTGAAGGACAGATTCATGAGCTTTTAATGATCCAATAAGATCTTCCAGTGATACTTTAGTGAGATCTTTTGCCACTGTGATGGTTGTGACTATTGGTCTCCAAGTCTTTGGTAAACATCTAAGAATTTTTCTTATTCTTTCATGTGTAGTATATGTTTTTCCCAAAGAGTTGAGTTCATTTATGATGCTTGTGAATCTACCATACATCTGATCTATGGTTTCTTCTTCCTTCATTTCAAACAGTTCAAATTTTCTCACTCCAATGTCTATTCTTGTTTCTTTGACACTGTTAGTTCCTTCATGATGAGTTTGCAGAGTTTCCCATATTTCTTTTGCTGTTTTGCATTCCATTATTCTATCATATTCTTCCCTGCACAAAGCACTTTTAATAAACAGTTTAGCTTTAGTATTAAGGAGTACTCTATCAGCTTCTGTTGTTGTTCATTCAGCTTGAGGTTTAGGATTTGTTGAATCTTTAGCTAATGGAACATATTCTCCAACTTCCAATACATGCCACATGTTGTTATCTTGTGATCTAAGAAAGAGCTCCATTTTGTCCTTCCAATAGTAATAGTTATCACCATCAAATAGAGGTGGTTTGTTTGATGATCCTCCTTCAGATATAAACTTTGCATTCTTAGCCATTACTTCCTTCCTTAATCTTTTCCTCTAGCACTTGTTAGATGCTTATCCTTAGAGCCAATGCTCTTATGCCAATTGAAGTAGCAAAGTTTTTCACAAGAAAGGGGGGTTTGAATTGTGAACCTTTAAAATATTTCCTATAAAAATTGTCAAAGACAATATAGTTGAAGAATATAATTAGATTGTTAGTTAAAACAAATATTCAAAAGTGTTGCAGTCTGGAGAACGATCTCCCAAGACTCTCTGACAGTATATATATATATATATATATATAACTATTAAATTTTGATTTGTGTGATTAGTGATTGCATGTATTAAATAAGAGTAAGGGAAGAGAATGCACACAACAATTTATCCTGGTTCACCCAAAATGCTTGGGCTAGTCCAGTCCCCACACTCCTTGTGAGATTGTCCACTAAGAGATGCTAATGATCTCAAGTTACACTTCCTTTGATCTAGATCCAAGACCAAATAATTTTCTAAGCCCTACAAGCTTAATCTACCTCAGTCACACTGACTATGAAGGTGTCACTCAATTAGTAGTTACGTACTAACTTGAGCCAATGGTTACAATGATGAAGAATTTGGTAATCAAAGCCTATTCACTCAATACACTATGAGAAGCTTTGAAAATGGATGGATAAACTCTCAAAAACACTCAATGGATATTCTGATCCTATAGATATGAATTACAAATCTGAGTGAGAGAGAAAAGAAGAGCTCTTGATAAAAACTTGTATCACGAAAACAAGTGTTGAAGTTGTAGTGAAGACTCTTCCTCTTCAAAGTTGCCAAGGACCTCTATATATAGATGAATGATGATCAGGGAGTCTTGGCCACGAAGTGTATCCGTTGGAAGCTTGAGAATAACGGCTAGTAGCTCTGCATAATGACAGCTCATGTATTTTGAAGAAAACTGATCAGTCTGAGATTGATCTCCAAATTTTCTTCTTCGGACTTTTGAAAGAAGAGCGTATGGATAGTTGTTGTTGAGATGTAATGTTGATGTATGTTGTTTAACAAACAAGTATAGCCGTTGTGCAGCTTTTGGATAACCTTTGAACAGTTGTATGCAAGCTGGTGTCACTCCAAGTGAACGTTTTCTCTTTCCAGCATTGGTCTGAGACCGTTCTCCAAAATGTGGCGTGGATGAATTTCTTCCTTTTGAAGCAAAGAAGCTAGAGCACGAAAAGGCCAGCTGTTATGGATAAAAACAGCAGCTGGAGGTTGTACTTGATGTTCCATAATGTCCTTGTTGCAAGTACAAGTGTCATAGAGAAAGAGAAACAACATTGGAGAATGTTCTTTCTTTATTCCTTTAAAGTACAAGTCAATTCCAAGACTAGGTTGTGCTGTCTAATTTTCCATGGTCCATACAAGATCAGTTCCATTAATTGAGTATAAAAATATCCTTGTGTCATATGTTCAATCTTCACATGTTCAAACATAGAACATGGTAAAAATAGTAAGTTCTCTATTCATGAGAGAAACCTTTGCCTTAAATGATCTCTTGGACTGTAGAAATTTTGTGAGTGAAGCCCAAGATAAAAGTGATCATTTGTCTTGTACATGGTTGACTTATCCATAAGTCATTTTGCCTTGATTGTGTGAAAATGATGTTGCGCAGGTTTCAGAGATCATTCAGAGACCGTTCTCCAAGCTTTTGTTTTTATCAAAATAAAAACATGATATTTGATCTAAATAACTCAATTGTTCCTAGCTTAATTAAAACACTCAAGAACACTTGTTAGATACCAAAAAGATTAGAATTACACTTAAAAAATAATTAAGAGGTTTGTTATCTTTAAAACATCAATTTGGGATTTTGCCTCAACAAGAAGCTTCGTCGATTTGGAGAGATTTAGAGATTAGGGATTGGAACAACAAACGAGTTAGGGATTTGGATTTGGATCGACTATAAGGGATTTAGAACATACTAGGGATTTGAAGCGACTATGATGAAGTATCAAAGTAAGTATGTAAATTATCGTATCCGCAGGGATTGTTCCGAATAAAATGCGAGTAATTGGTATCATACGAAAGTAAACTTGCAATAAAATAAATTGGGGGGAGTTTTTAGGTTTCAGACTTAAGAAAATAAACAGCAAGAAAATATGGTTTCCTTTCAAGATGCGAAGGCGATTGGACCTTTTCGGTTCATCTAATTATTATTGTCTTGGTATTCCTCGCTTGTTAACAAACTACGAACTTAGTTTCATGATTCGATTAAATTAAATAACTATGTCCAATGTCTTGGTACATAATCCTCTAACTTGATTATCAATCCCTAATGTCTTAGGATGAGCTATAATCAATTTAGGTTTTTGCCCTTTAATCCTTGAATTCTCAATTAACAAACCAATATGTCTAAAGTACGAGTTAATTGAAAAATTATCCCTAGGTCAATCAAGTTGTTTCTAATGTATTAGTAAACAAACAATTATAATCATCACACAATTCACGACTTTGTATAAAGCATTAAGATTAAGAGACAATTGAATGAATACTAACTTCGTAATTCGATTAACAAATCATATGAAATACATAGTTCAAGACAATAATAATTAGAATCCCCTATGATCCAATCAAAGAGTTTAGTTACTCATAATCAACGCATAAACAATAATAAGAGTGAAAGAATTCATTACAAGAAGGAAAACTAGCTCTGGGACTTGATCTCAAAAGTTGCCTTTTTTCGCCGTCAAATTCTGTAATCCTAATTGTGCAGAAAAAAATCAATTTATAGACCTAAGTTACGAAGTGGCGCCGCGCGCCACCCCGTCCGCGCCGGGCGCGACTTCATAGAATTGACAGGCCTTTCCAGCCTCTTCTAGGCGCCGCGCGCCATACTGCCTGCGCCGGTGCGCCAACTTCAGCTTTTATCTTGTTTTCTCTTCAAATCTTCGTGCTTAGAGTCAACTTGTTATGGTTCTTTTTCTCCTTATTTCTTACGGAAAACATAGCAAATACTAACTAAAATAACCTGTAAAGTGGTTAGAAACATAGTAATGACGTGAAGTCATCAGACTAAAAGGATGAAGTTTTGGAACGAGTTAGGAATTTAGAGGTGTTTGTGGTTGAAGGACTTGGAACTCTATAGCTTCGTCGATTCTGCATTTGTGGTTGAAGAACTTGGAAGGACGAGGGTTTCTGCGTTTTGGGTTTCGAAGGAATTGATTCTGCGTTTGAGTGGTTTAGTCAAGAAGGGGTATTTTTTTATTTATTTTTGTAATACTTTTTGACAAAAAAAAGGGTTTCAAACTTTTTATTTTTTTGTAATAAAGGGAACTCAATTTCATTGCCCGCCAAAGAGAATTTTGTTCCCTCTTTTGTGAATAATACTGCAACGGTTGTCAAAACTGTCGTATACACCGTCACAAATATCTTAAAAATTACACTTTGCGACGGTTGTGTCCAAGTGGTTGCAATTGAAGTGTCGCAAAGTGACAATTTTCTTGTAGTGATAGTGATTCGCTGTTCAAGACAATTGTAGGTAAATGGTCGTATCTATATCTTAATACATCCACCCATAAAGCATCACTATCATTGAGACACCTCCACTTCCATTTGCTTAATAAAGCCACATTAAAGAGTTTTAAATTTTTTACACCTAATCCTCCTAATTCTCTAGGTAAACAAATGTGATCCCACTTAACCCAACATAATTTCTTCTCCTGTAAACCTCCTCCCCATAAGAAATTCCGTTGAATGCGCACTAGATTTAAGACACAAATCGGTGCTTTGAAAAAAGAAAAGAAGTAAAGCGGGATACTAGCCAATACCGAGTTTATTAATGTTACTCTGCCCCCATATGACAAAGGACCTCTACTCCAATTGCTCAATCGTTTTGACATAGCCTCCACCACCGGTCTCCAAGTCTCTCTTCTCCTTGGATTTGCCCCCACCGGGATACCAAGAAATTTGAAAGGTATCATGTCGGAGCGACAAGATAAGAACGTAGAACCTGCTGTCAGAAACCTCTCCTCCATATTAATTTCATAAAGCTTACTCTTGGTGAAATTAATTTTAAGGCCCGACACCATTTCAAAACCTCGTAACACCGTTTTGAAATACCATAAGTTATCCCAAGAGCCTTCTCCCATCATAATCGTATCATCAGCAAATTGAAGGAGTTGGAAATGTAATGTGTCATTGACTTTGTACCCCTTAAATTTGCCTATTTCAACCGCCCTTCTGGCCATACCTGTTAAGCCTTCAGCCGCAATTAAGAAAAGAAAAGGTGAAAGGGGATCACCCTGTTGTAACTCTTTGTGTACAATGAAATCTTCGGTTGGACTACCGTTGACTAGAACTGACATTGAGCTTTGACAAATACAAGCTCACATCCATTTTAACCTTCCGTGAATCCCATTTTAATCATCATGCGTTCCAAGAAACTCCAATTGATAGAATCGTAGGCTCTCTCAAAATCCACCTTAAATAAGACACCTTCCTAAGTTGTTCACGTGTGAAAATCCTTTAGCCACATGGTCGATTTAAGCAAAAAATTGACTAAAAAGACTAACTTAATTTTTTTTAAACTTACGGGAACAAATTAAAATCTGTAATAAACATAGGAGACCAAATATGCAATTAAGTCAAGAAAATACCATTGGGGAAATTATTTTAAAGGCTTAAATGCATTTTTTGTCTTATTTTCAAAACAATGAAGTTTTGATCCCCCAATTTAAAAATCAAACTTTTTAGTCCTCCAATTATAATTTTTTTTTTTGTTTTGGTCCCCACTTACTATTGGAGTCAATTTTGCTTATGTGACATTGTCATTTAATGACATGGCAACACCTAAGTGGACAACTTTGTTTTACATGTCATTATTAATTTTTTTAATTGATTAATATTTTTTTAATTAAAACTAATTAAGTCATACATGTGTTTATCGTTGTCTTCATTTTGTTCATCATCTTCATCAAAAATTTCAAAAACATCTTCTTAATAATCAGTAAACACTCAAACAAATTAAATCAAAATCATCTTCAATATACCTAAAACATCTTCACAAAACCGAAATCCCCAAATTATCAATTGAAGATGGTTAAGAATTATTTTGGTCTTTTGAAGATGATGAAGATGTCTTGGGATCATTGAAGATGATTTTTATTTGTTTGAGTTTATTGATTTTAAAATTTTTGATGAACAGGATGAAGATGTTGAACACAATGAAGATGACGGATGGACACATTTATGACTTAATTATTTTATTAAATTTTTTTTACAATATTAATAAAAAAATTTATTCAATAAAGAAAATAATGACATGTATAACAAAGTTGTCCACCTAGGTATTGTCATGTCATTATTGACAATGCTATATAAGCAAAATTGACTCCAAAAGTAAGTGGGGGATCAAAACTCAAAAATAAAAGTGATTATCGTGATGTCCATACTTGGGAGAATATTCTGTTGAGCTTGGGAGAACGTTCTGCTGAACTTTCTCAAAAATGTGTTCTAAGTCTTTCTTTTTGAGTGAAACATATTGATATTTATTCATTCAAGAACACTTGTTAGCTCACAAAAATATCAGAATCAATTAAAAATTAATTAAAGATGTTTGTTATATTTAAAATATCAAATTAAGATTTTATCTAAATAAATATAGTGGGCATAATGAAGGCAAACCTATCAACTAAAATCTTATAAATGATTTTAAATTTTAAACTTGCATAACTATGGGCTTCTACTGGTACACATAATCTCCATTCTTAGTTTTAGAAATAAGTACATGATTGTTTGCATTAGAATTTGGTACCAATTGTGAAAAATAGTAACACAACTTTAAACACATCATGCCTTATTATATCCCAATATATTTAAAAAAGATAGTGCTCCAAATCCATTAGGATCAGGAGTACGGTCTTTGTTTGAAGAAAAATTTGATTTTGTTATCTTATATCATGAAATGGTTTATATTAAAGTCACCCTTTAAGTGATGAGATTATGGACAACTTATCAATGGCATGAGAGGTAGTGTTGAACAATGTGGTAAAATGATTAACCACAAAAGTTGAGACATTTAGCATTAGAAAAAATATGATCATCAACGTGAAGGGAAATAATTGGGCTAAATCCATTCCCAAGTTTAGCAATCATATGAAAATATGCAGTGTTTCTTTCTTTCTCACAATGACAATTTGCTTTAGACTTCTGCCAAAAAAACTTCTTCAAGATTCAAAGCATTTTCCATCTGAAGTGTATGATTTATTCTTGAATAAAATCAACTTTTAATGTTGCAGCATTGACTTGATTGTGAACATTTCCAACTGTGTTAGAATTCCACTCCTTCAACTTAATTTTCAAAATTTTCAATTTCCAACTAAGAATGTACATGGGACAACCAATTAAAATAGTATTCCAACTATGTTAGTCAAGGTGAGAGATCCAAATAATTTTTAAGAATTTAAATTGGGATGCAAATTGTATGTCTTGATTTTTAAAGTCTAATAGGATTCGGAAATGATCAAACCTTAGTTTAGTAAGTGTAGAACATGAGACAGAAGAATAAACTAAAATCCAATCAAAAGTTGCCTAGTTCTACCCGGTCTCTTTTGAGTATTGAGCCTACCACTCCTACCATAATTGAGTGTCGTGGTTAGAAATTTCATCTTAAAGGTGAATAAGTGGAGTGTCCGAGGTTCAAACCCCATCTCCTACATATATAATACGATGTCCCTACCAATTGAGCTAAACTCACGGAGACACCAAGTAAAATCGCCCCTCTTGTGGGAAGATGAATAAGGCTATTATTTGCGGTCCATAGTTTAAAGTTTTCAATAAGAATTTTAGCCGGAAGAGAATGATTTTCTTTGCACACAACCCCAAAGTTTTGTTAAAATCACCTGAACAACACTAAAGCAAAACATGTTGAAAAATTCTCTATCCCACCCCCCGTGGTTCTTTTCTACTCCCCGTTTTTTCACTTTTGCCCTTGATTAAAAACTTCGAAATGTGTTTTCTGAATTTTTTTTCCAAATATAAACTAGAAAAACTTTGAAAAACGCATTTCAAAGTTTTTAACCAAGAGCAAAAATGGGAAGATGGGGTAGAAAAGAACCACGGAGGGTGGGAAGAGAACTTTTCAAACATGTTATTTGTATATGAGACTTAAATTGGCCCAAATCTTGCCTCTATTTTTGTAATGGTTCCTTTTCTTTTATTATACATATTACAAGGGCCTTAGCCTTTTTATAATTATAAAAAAATAAAAAAATCACTTATGTTTGAGATTGAGAATCTTTAGGAAAATTGCTCTTTAGGCCCCCAACTTGTCTTCGGGCCACCCTAAAATTCCAAAATAACATTATTTTGGGCCATTTGACTTTGGATTCTACAATCCAACATGTAATATGGTTCGGATTATAGCTTAAGAAAACACTTTATTTGGTATCATAGCTTCCAAAAATGCTTTATTTCATATTGTAGCTTCCAAAAACGCTTTATTTCGAATCATAGCTTCCAAAAATGCTTTATTTCGTATTGTAGCTTTCGAAATAAAGCATATTTGGGTTCTACAATTTTTTTTCATTTAAAAAAATTACACTTCGGAACCTACGTTCCGGACTCAAGTTTTTTAGGCGCCAATTGCACAATAACCCAACTTTGGCTAATTTAACATTATTTTAAAAAGTACGTTCCGATTGTATACTATTTTGGATTTTAAATTCCGATTCCATTCATCAGAGCATTCTAGTCATGACAACGGCCTAAGAGTAGTATGAGAGGCCTAAAGAGAAATTTTATTAAATCAATAAGTGGAATCAAAGAGATGAAGGATATTTGACAAAATTCTCAATTTTTTCTCAATTTACACTCTTGAAAACATGGATACACCCCCATTTGTACCATTTGCACCAAAAGCCTCCATTTGTACTCCAAACAAGCCTACTACCGAAGGCCCAATGGGTTCAATTTCTTACCCTTTAGCCAATAAAATCCACACTATATAAACCACTCACAAAGTACAAACAAACACTCCCACAAACCATATCAAGTTAACTCAAACACCAAACTCACACTGTCACACAAACCCCTCACTTTCACTTCCTATCTCTCCACCGTCGCAAACAGCGGCGCCACCGTAATCCACCGATTACCTTTATCCGTTTCATAATGGCGTCATCAACCACCACCGACGGTCCCGTATTGAACCTCATCAACAAACGTCTTCGTGCACTACGGAAAAAGCTTAACAGAATCACATCAATGGAAGAATCCGTTGCACAAGGCAAACCACTCAACAAGGAACAAGAAGAAGTTCTTCGTTCCAAATCTTCCGTTCTTGCCCTAATTGATGAATTCGAGAAACTTCGTCAACCGCTTTCTTCAGCCCTAGCCGAAGAACTTGACCTAGCAACACAAAACAATCGTGAAACTGTACCTGAGAATTCTGAACGACGGAGCGAGAATCAAAATCAAAACGATGATGTTGTTGAGGATATTCTGAATTTGCTTTATTTTGGTTCACTTTTTGAAGTGAAAACTCAGAATGATTTTCATAATACTATGCTTACGAGAACTCATGAGCGTGGTTGTTGCTTGACTTATGATTATGTTACTGATGATGCAACGGATCTGCTTGGTGAGAAGGATTTGGACTCGATCTCTGCTTTGTTTGGGTTGTTGATTTCGAGACCGGCTGATTCCAGTTTTTCACATAAGAATGCGTTGAGGAGATGCATTGAACATGCTAAGTTGTGGGTTTCTAAGGCTCAACAGCCTATTGACCCCAATGTTGATGTTACATGTAAGGTTTTTGTTTCTAGGGTTTTCGATTTTTTTTGATTTTTTGTGTTTTTGTTGTGTTGATTGTTGTTGTTGTTGTTGTTTAACTTTTGTTTTTGTAGATGCTGGTTTGAGGGAGAAATTGAATAAGATTATGTCTTCCGAGTATTTTACCACGTCTCCTGAGATGAAGGCTACAGTTGAAGTTGCTGCAGCTGCTGGAAATTATGGTGCTTTTCAAGTGCCAGAGCATGGTTCTGTGGTTTCTGTTGAAGTGGAAGGTTCTGATTCTCAGCCTGAGGAGAAGGTATAATAACTGTTACATTGGTTATTTTGTTTTTGTTTTGAAATTTTATTGTTTGGTTGAGTTAAAGTTGTTGCTCAATATATATGTGATGGAGATGGAATTGGAATTGGCTGGAGTAGAGTCGAAGAATGGTCTTTCCTTTCGATTATTTGGATATGTTTTTAGGATGGTTTAATTGCATTGGAGGGTTAAGAGATCAATATTGGATGGAATTTCAGCTAGTTTCATTTGATTTCATACCATTTTAGATATCTAAATCATAGAACATGGTATATGATCATTTCATTCCATTTCGGTTCATTCTGTCCATATCCATCATCCCAAACGTAGCTTTTGTGTAGTTATTTTGTTTTGCTGTTTTGTTGGTGTTGTATTGTACATTGGCTATCAACATTACCTCATTGTCTTGATAAATTGTGGTTTGATTTTTGCAAATCTTTCATCCGAAGGTATTCTTGTTTGGATATTTGTAGTTTTATGGGTAAGAGGGAAGGGATGGGTGTAGTTTGTTTGTTGCTTTGTTTCTAATTGCTTTGCTACATACATATGGTTAGAGTGAAATGAAATCACTAGGGTGATCATTCTTGACGAGTTTGAAGAAAACCATTCATTTACTACTACAAGTTTAGTCATTAATAATGTATAATAACAGAAATAATCAAGAGTTAATCCCATTGAACTCCCGTTTCTTTTGCAACCTGGAGGAATTTAGTATTGATAAATTTGTCTCTGAGAATAATGCTGTTAAGTTCAATCTGTGATCTTGAATTGCTGTGATATATAAATAAAGGTTTGTAAGCTATAAAGATGCTGTTGTTTTGCATGTGGGCTTGTTTACATATTTTTAAAATTGTATTGTTTTTTCTCAAATAAGTCTTAAACAAGCATGACTGCATATCTTTTAGTTATATATTAATTGAGTCTTCAATTCAAATTATTGCCAGACGTGTATGCAGATGCTGTTTTGGTCTAAGCCTTGTATTTAATATTTCAATAGAATAGAACATGATACAGTTGTAAAAGGGATTTTTTTTTTCCTGCATCCGTAATTCGTGTGACTATCTTTTCAAATATATCTGGTATAATTGAATTGACATTGTATATCTGTTGGATTTATATTTATTTATCTGTTACACATATACACATTTTTCTTCATTTATATATTTATATATTGGATACATATTCAGTACCAAATTTCATATCAATGCATGACTTTTAATTTGTAGTACGCTGCAGATATTTGTGAGTTTAAAAGTTGGCTGCATATATTTCTTCCTCAGTAGTTATGTTTGCTACATAATCTGGTTTCCTTTATCTAGATTTTCATTCCAAAGTTAAAAACCACAGTATCCAACTAAAAATGCATACCATTTCTATAAATTAATATCAAAGAGGGTTCTTTATTTGAATTTTCAGAATTGCTATTATATTTTTATTATGTTGTGTTAATTTTTTATGCATATAATATAAGCATCCTAGATTTATCATATCTTACATTTTTTAAGAATAGTACTATCATTTTATCCGATGCTTATACTGGATATATACGTTATCCCATATTTGTGTTAAATGTGTGCATCAATGTTTTTGATAGTTCTGAGGATTTTAATAGCACTGGGCACTGGCATGTGTGTCCCCTTTTATGCAAGGTACATGTGTTTGTTCGTGTCTGTGTGTGTGTGTGTGTTAGGGAGGCACCTATTGAGGGGAAGATGATAGAAACCTTGAGGATGGGAATAATGGGAAAAATTGTTAATAATTGTAGATTATCTGAATGAAATAAATAAGTGAATACTGCTCTAACTTTATTTTATTGAAACTTTGTCTTAACTTTATTTTATTGAAACTTTGTCTTAACTTTATTTTATTGAAACTTTGTCTTAACTTTATTTTATTGAAACTTTGTCTTAACTTTATTATCCAACTATGTAAAACAGAGATAGTTGGGAGGACAACCATTGCTCTTGCTCATTTTTCTTTTTCTTTTAATGCACACATACACATAAATTAGTTAAAATTGAGATTCTATTTATTATCAACATAGGGAGTGAAAATCGTAAACACTTGGTTAAACTTAGAATTCATAATCCATAAGGAGAACACCAAATAATGGTAGAAGTGTGTGACCAGTAAATATTTATGCTTAAGGGTAAAATTTATCGATTTAAATGTAGTTAATGTTTTCATTGATCTAGTTTGACTGTTGATTAGAATATGCTGCAATAGCATACTGGTGAAAGCATATGCAGAAATAGGTTTTCATCGTGTCCTTCAAGAAGATTAATAACTAGAAGTCCTATATGTTTGTTCAGCATTGGCTTAGGTTCACAAATTGTTTGTTTTAGATTAATAACTAGACCCTGATATGATATCTAAAGGATATCTGCCCACTCTTCAAGTTCTCCCTGTTTTGTTAGCATTTGGTTAGAAACGTTTAAACATGAGAGCCAAGTTTATTATGTTCTTCGATTGAAGCCAAAATAAATCCTGATGCTTTGTACTTTTTTGCTTACGAGTTCTGTCCATTTTGTAGGATGAAGGAACTGCAAATTTTCAAGGGCAAGGATCTGGAGATGATCGGTCTGATCTTGAAGGAGCATTTCAGAAGGTATGTATAATTTTGGCACACAGGCCTTTTTTTGACATTGAACTTCATATAACGCCATAGGTTTTCTCTGCAGGATGAAGTAGCAGCAGAAAATGCAGCTGAAGTTGTACCAGTCCAACACGAGCAGAACAATCCTCAGGTGGATGCGGAATACAGTCAACCAGATGGAGGAGACGGAAAGGAGCAACAGTTTCAACCCAGGAGAGGGGGTTATCAGAATCAAAGAGGTGGACGTGGTGGAGGCGGTAGGAGGGGTTATTCAAATGGTCGTGGAGGCCGTGGTGGTGGAGGAGGCAGAGGGTTCCCAAATGGTGGCCGCAACCAATACTATGACCAGCCTGGAAATTATTATCCAAGGAACTATAACAACAGAGGAAGAGGAGGCCGTGGTGGTGGCTACTACAGCAACCATGGTGCAGGTGGTCAAGTTAATCATGTTGCAGGTGATGTTGGGGTGCAATCTTGATGAATTATGACTTGTTCATAGTGTTTGTTACTATAATTGGGTGGAGGTGAACATTTTTATTCGTCTGGCATGAAACATGTTTTGAACAATTTTGTTTGAACTTCCGACATCCAGACTCCGCCATTTTGTAGTCCAGTAGCTAGTTGACCTTTGTCCCAAATCTTACAGGCGTCATGTTCAGGAATGAATGTTACTTTTAGACTTTTTGCGTTAGCGTCGAAATGCTGTGTTGGCATTTTATTGGGCAGGTAAACATCACAGTTGCAATTTGAGTATGAGTAAACTTCCATTTTCGATCTCAACCTTAGTATATATTGTCTTTATATTAATCCAAAAGCTAAAAAAAATGTTCTCAAACTTATTTTTTCAGTCATGTTAGTCTTGGACTCATAAGAGGACTAACTTGACTGATAAAAATTGGTTGGAATTTTTTTCCATACTTTTGGTTTAAGGACAGTTATAAAATGTGTTAAGGTTGGGTTTTAAAATAGAGTTTACTTTATAAAGGTAGATATTGGTCCTACCATAATGCCCAAATTACAAAGGCTAGTTTTGTTAGGAAAAAATATCACGCCTTTTGAGCCGTAGTTCTTGGTATTCATTTCCATCTGCACTTGAATCGTATAATAATATGCAGGGGTTCTAGAGTTGGGATCCTCTCCATTTAGGGGTGCTCAAATCCAATCCGATCCAAAAAAACCAAAGATTGTTGGTTGTGTTTGGATGTTCTTTTAAGATCGGATGAGTTTTTGCCTCAAAACTGCTCCAAATCGAACTGCGAGCACTCCTAAGTCTCCATTTTCAACTCGGGGTTCTAACCTAAAAACATACATTATGTGAATTAGTATACAATATATTAGGTTAAAAAATCTAGATATTTTTCCAAAGGTAGTTGCAACAAAAACGATATAAACCAAGAAACAGGGACTAACATTTAGACTGAAGGTTGAAGAATGAGTCTTGTTGGAAAGCATTATAGGAACCAAGTGCGTTTGTTGTGTTTTCCCACGTTTTTTTTTTGTTTACAACATTGCAGGGATCAAACCCATAATCTTATGCATAATACCCAAACCTTTTATCACTAGATCAAACTTAGTGGTTTGTGTTTTCCACGTTTTATGTGTTAGAATTAGAAACCACTCTAGTATGAGAGAAGATCCTCTACATTATCAATCAATTTTCTGCAATTAAATTAGAGCCACGGATTTCAGTACCATTATTTGTGGTCAACTTGAATTGAATGGCTATGAAGTACTCCCTCCTGTCACATTTATAACCAAAAAATACTTAAAATTTTTGTCACTATTATAAGTAAAATTATAAGTAAAAGTTAACTACTTTTAAACTAATTAATACTATTATTTCTAATATACCCTTACTTTTGAAAAGGTGCATGTGATTTATAAGAAAAACAATGGTACAATATAGTAAACTTATTCATGTTTTATATTAAATCAAGAAACTTAGTTACACTTAACTAAATTCCTTAAACACCGCGCAAATAGTTTTTTTCGGATCATGCTAAACAGTGCCCCGGGCACTTGTTAAGCAGACCAAAAGAGGAAATAAAAATACAATTAATGTTGGTTGGATAACTTTTTACATTTTTAAGGCATTGAATGTACAAATTCTAAGGCGGAATTTCTTTTTTAAATGCTTAACTATTGCCCTGGGGGCACTGTTTAACATTTACTTTTTTTTTTCTTCTCATTATAAATGTGACCGGAAGGAATATAATGGACAACCCGAGTGAATAATGCATCGGATGCTCAGTACAGTATGCAGCAAATGAGAGAAGATTTTCCTCAATTGGAGATTCCACTGCAGAGGGAGCAGTGAAAATCTAACCCATTAAAATAACCTACTCTCATTTTTCTATTTTCCTTGATTTTTTATTATTATTCAATCTAAGGCTGATATTTCACTGGACCATAAATTGACTGTAGAGGAGGATCCTCTCTAGTGGCAAATGTATGTAGCTTTTGCTTTGACACGATGCTGCTCTGGGTTGAAAACATTACTGCATGTGTGTATTCAATCTGTTCTTCAACTGGTTTTTACTTAAATTAAATAGAAAATTGGGGTGCTCTAATTTCAAGGAAAAATAAATTCATTATTCATGTAAGGAGAGACAATAAAAATAATCGGATTTGGATTCCATGAAGTTGACTGCACGTGCAGTCAGTCATTCTGAACCGTTTGATCAATATCAGACGGTTCAAATTTTAAGATCACATATGACACGACCAAAACCGTAGAGCACAATAGTTAATTTAACTACTTGCGATTAAAAAGTTGATTCATATGATCGTAAAAATATGAAAGTAATAACACATGTAGAAAAATAGAAGATTTCTATCAATTGTCAAGATAAAATCTTAAAATTAAATGGACCATGAGTTTCTTTGCAAATAATTTAATTTAAAGTAGAGATAGACATTAGCAATGTATTTATTTTATTGGATGTGGAGCATATGTCAAGTAGTTTGAACTAAAGGAGTGACAGATTCGGGTTCAGATTTTGACAAAAGAGAAAAAATATTACTCTAATTAATTAGTAACTTTGGCCATTTAAAAATAAACTATTCTATCAACTAGGGATGGATTTTATTCAACTTTGGAATGATTTTTACTGTTTCTTTAAAAGGCATATGGTAATTGATATTTTGAGTTTCTTTATTGGCTAAATTATTTATGTTTTTCTAAATTTTGTATTGGGTATCGAGTGGTGAATGGTGGAATTGATTTATTAGATTCATTGGTCTTTGGGCGAATACTGAGTTTTAAAAAATAATATGAAATTTTTACTGTTGTTAGTAATGATTAATCGTTGTCAAGAAACCTATTGCACACAAAGTGAGTTATTCTCTTCCAGCCAATTTTTTTTCATAAACAAGCTAGAAATTGAACCCTCAACTATCTGTTTAAGTGGCTCAAAATTCTTGTTACTTAAATCAATTTATTGTTGGTAAATAAAATAATTTATATCTATATGTAAAGGGCATGCAAACTTTTAGTGTGAAATTTTTTCCTTTTCAATTTTGCCCTCTATATAATCTATTTTATTTACAATTTAATAATTATATTGAATTAAATAATTGGTTTTTTTCAAATATGGATACTTGTATTCTATATGAAAATATACTAAATTTGAACTAAATGTTTTATCTTAGGAACTTCGTAATTGATAATCTGTCTTACACTATTTTGATAGTATCGCAAAACGTCTTAAAAAGTGTGACACAGTCCACGACTCGATCCAGTAATCACTTAATGACATAATTTTCAAAATCGAATTTTTAAATGAAAACAACAATTTTATTGATATAAGATGTTAGTTAATATTAGTCAAAAAAAAAAATGTTAGTTAATATAATTTTTCGTAGAATATTATAAATTATTACTCCCTCGGTGTTTTTAAGAGTCTTTTTATAATAGTAATACCAAATTAAAGAAATGTATTTTTGCACCTTATCTTACTATTATACCCTCATATTTTTTGACAACAATAAATTTCGTTTTTTTGCGCATATTTTCTTTTTCCAATAAATTTAATATGTTATGTACCAAAAAAAGAATTTAAAAAAGAAAAATTTAGTTTTCGAAATATATAACATTAATTAAATTTATTGAAAAAGATAAAAGTAATTAATGAATTGTATAATCGAGAAATTATACCCTTAAAATACCAAAACGACAGTTAAATAGATTAAATCTGACGTCAAAAGACTTTTAAAAATAACGGAGCGAGTAATAAGAAAGCTGTCTGCTTCTGTTTCATACTACTAGGAGGTGTTCCCTGAAGTAATGCCGACGAGAATGAGATCCCATGCATCCATGACATAAAAGATCTCCACCAACAAAATGCAGAATATATATATTTTTCACACAGAATGTCAATATAACCTTTGTCGTCATTGTTCAATTCACCTAAATCTTCTTTTTCTTTTACTTTCTTATAAAATAATTTCATCGTATGAAATATGATAATGACATTGACATGCACTTAAATGACGGAAAGTTACATGACTCAGTTTCTAAAATTTGCATCTAGCTAACTTTAAACATATTTCTTATCCAAGTGAAGGTTTTAACCGTTAATTAAGCATCATTATATGTATTCTATTTGTAATTTGCACCCGACAAATTTTATTAGGTAATATATTACATTTTTTTTTTTTAATTTTTACCATCAATTTAATCTGATTTGAGAGTCAGAGTTCTAATATTGAGTAGTTCCAAGCCTCTCGATCGCAATTACGGAGAATCGAACCGTAATTCTCTCCATCAAATTCAGCGTCAGTAACCAACCACTAACCTAACTAATGATTGGTAATATATTTCATCTTCAATTTCTAAAATATTGGCCTAAAATGTGGGCAATGTAGGATCGTCCAAATAGGTCATTTGGCCTAACATAACGGCTCCGGTAGAATGTGATACCATTATCAACCAACATGCATATGTGATGCGACTTCTTTATGTTTTAACAATTTTTAATATATTTTTTTAGTTATTGGTAAACATATAAAATATCCTAGTAATTATAAAATGATATTTTGATTTTGACAATTTTCTACTTCAACAAAGGATGAGATCATATACTTTATTTTTATCATATACTTTATTATATCTTAAGAAATTTGATTCCTTCAAAAGTAGAGGTCTTTGGTGTACCATATTGTCCAATCATGAGAGAACAATCTCTCACAAATAAAATACAAACATTTTAAACAAACAAAGGTTTGTGCACTTTAGTATAAAACCACATGCAAATACCATGAGATCAATCGCAAATAGTAGATGTGTAATTTTTTTAATGACAAATATATTATATATATAAATATAAAAACGAAGAAAGTATAAAACAAAGTTAAGAAATAAAGAGTATAAAAAATACACTTCACCAGAACCTAACAATTTCTAAGGTAAATAGACAAATAAGCAGACAAATAAAACTACAAAAAAATAAGGAGGCACACCACCACCAAACTGAAGCCCCTCAAATGAGAAGAATATATACCATCAGAAAGAGAGAGGTAAGGATGAACCACATGTAGGACAAAACAACAAGAGGGTCTTTAATCCTCCTGATCCATCCGAAACCGAATTGCGAGTAGCTTTAACTTTGGATCAGATGAATTTTTGCCTCAAAACCGATCTAAACAGAACCGCGAGCACCCCTACATGACACCCGCAACAAACTCTACCGGTTCCATTAAAGTAGGGTAAATAATAGACACTCATAAAAAGAACAAGGTGAACCATGATTTTTACCTAGAAATGACTTTCAAGATTAAAGCTCCACCCTATCTACCAGACACTCGACAAAAAAAGTCTCTTCTGAAAAGAAGGGTCATTTTGAGATTTCCAAAGAGGCTATACAATACTATGCCTAATTAACAATCACCCCAATCTATCTTTTCTATCCATGCACATGCCCAAAAATGCCTCAAAAAACCCTAAAAAACCACGAGAAGACACCAACTACACACCCAACCATCGAAGAATATTATACCTAACTGGTTAGATTTGGTTGCAAGAACCGAATAAATGATCATCTGATTCAGGCCCTTAGTGTAACAGCCCCCGGGCCCCATCATGGCGATCCCGGAGCTGCCACCTCACGATCTTCTCCACCTCCTCTCTAGTGGAGTTTTTTGCCTTCCGTGGGAATCGAACCACGTACCCTGGGATTCAAGTACATGTTCAATCCATTCCCACTGCCAATTGTGCTACGTAGTATATAACATATAGCTTTGAACCCTAAAGAGGTTTAATATTGCAATCACAATTACAATTACTAATTCAAAACTATGCTCAGAAAAATAGTAGCATGAATGTTCAATGGAGTGGATGAATTAAAGATATACCAACCTGTTATTATTTATTGTCAAAACAAACCTTATATAAATTACTACACATGAAAAAAATGAGAAAACAAAGGAGAAAACCTTATATATAGTATATAACATATAATAGAAGTTAATTGCACATGTATCTATAGCAATCTTCAATGGATCTGAAATACTATTATAACAAAAGGATCAACCAGTAACAATTATCAAAAATATCACTATGAAATTCACAAAATATTAAGGGAGAACTTTTATCAAACACTGACTGCAATTCAGATAAAACATGAAAAACAATCATAAATTGCAACAATCTTAGAGAAGCAAATAGAAATTGATTGTTAGAAATAATATAAAACCATTGATGTAGCCTTTCCTAATAGCTTAAGCTTTTGGGATAATCGGTTATTTGACATGGTATCAGAGTCTCTATGACTAAGTGGTCTAGAGTTCGATCCCCGCTCCCCTCACTTTCTAATTAAAAGTGGAATTTAAGCATATGGTAGGTGGGCCAATGCATTATCCACGCTTCAAGCCCAAGTGGGCTATTGCGTGAGGGGGTGTGTTAGAAATAATATAAAACCAGTAGCCTTTCCTAATAGCTTAAACTTTTGGGATAATCGGTTATTTGACATTGATCATAATTCAAATTTAATTTGACTACAAGCTAGGTCATAGGTGTGGGATGTGTATGAAGTCATTTAGAAGATGAAATTGTAGAGACCGAGAGTATAAAAATTAGGGTTCATACCGAAGAGATACGTGATGGAAAAATGATTGTATTGGCGCGAGAGTTAATCGCGTGAATCAGAAATGCAAGGTTCCTTTCGGTGGAGAAGAATTAGAAGTCGTTTTGGAGAACGAAGTAGAAGGTGCTGAAACCAACTACGGCGTCGAACTGCAGAAAATCGCCGGATAGAGCATCAACAAGTTCTCAGCCATGGCAATCGACGAGAGAGCGACAGTGCAGATCGATGAGAGAACAAGATCGAGATCGGGAGTGAGATCGAGTTTGGTGTGGTGCGTTTTTGAGAGCGAGTTTGGTGTCGTGCGTTTCTGAGAGGGGTGGAACGAGAATGGCGGTTTTGAGTTTTGACAGATTGAATTTAATTTAAAAATAATACTAATTACTGTAAATGGTAGGTAATAAACTTGAAATTAACTACCACTACGTTTTGCAGCAAAGGTTTGGCAGCAAATCTTATATTTTCTTGTTATATTTGTCGTTACCCCTTTATTTGAATGTCAAAATGAGTGTTCGGAATGTACCAAAAAAAAAAAATGCGTGTTCGGATAATATTTCTCTTACTTAAAAATGGGTGTAGACACTAAAGAATTAATTTCTATATTAGAAGAGAGATAGCTTTAGTCACGAGTAGACAGTGTTTGTGTTCAAACTAGATGGTCACCTCCAAGAATATATACCTGTTTTGTTCTTTTTCCTTCAATTTCCCTTTTTAATTTTTTTTGATCAGGTGATGGAATTTCAATAGAATATGATAATATGGTCTATAAATACATTGTCACTCTATATAATGTCATACACAAAAATCACTCATAACAACAATTCCTACACAAACTCTCCCATCAATATTGGTTTTTTACTTGTCAAAAAATAATCAACATTATGGGAGCCAACTTTTCCAATTTAGAGACTGTTGTTGAGAAATCATCACTGCAGCCAAACTTGATCCTCACCTTCCACTCTACAGCTAAATGGAAGGCTCACTTTGAGGCATCCAAAGAAACAAGCAAGCTGGTAATAACTTTTGATATAATCTTAATTATTATCTATAACCAAGTTTGTTTTTTTATTATAGAAATTGGATAAAAAATTATTATTAATTAAAATGACGCCGTGACTATTTTACAATCGTCTTTGAGATAATTAAAACTATTTCCCTTAAAATTACAATATCAAACTTATAAGTTGATATGTTATAAACAACTATAACCGAAGATTTTAAATATTTAAAAAAACAAAGTTTTAAAAAGGTCCGGAATCGCAAGTGTTGATATGAAGTTAGGTTTTTTAATATCTCTCCATTGTGAGTATGACATTCATTTGACTGCAGGGTTGGAAGACTAGCTCAACTGATTAAATTAGTTGAATTAAGGGTTAAACAGTTGAAGGTTTATGGTTTAAATCCTGACAAAGACAAACAACTACTAACTAATAATTAGTCATTAAAAAAAAATCATTTGACTGCAATTTTTTGTAATATTGAAACTTCATGAGACATCAGCACAACAAATCCGTAGTTTGGTTGGAAAGTTAGGAAAGTCTAACGATAATTGTCCTACTTTGAAATTAAATTTGGGTTATTGATTCATTTTTGGTGGAGCTTATTAATTATAAGCTTAATCACTTGACTAAATACTACATAAAAAATGTTGGCTATACTTTTCTTATTATTAAGATGAAATTCTTGTTATATGAGGAAGTTAATTTTCTTTCTTAATTCGTTAAAGATGGTGATCGACTTCACGGCTACTTGGTGTGGACCTTGCAAATATATGGAGCCAATTATCAAAGAATTAGCTACAAAATACAAAGATGTAGAATTCATTAAGATTGATGTAGATGAGTTAATGGTATGATACATATATGATTAATTATTTTTAATTAATTACATTGATTTTTATTATATATGCCATATAATTAATAGAAAATATGATACTATATACAAATGGAAACAGGATGTGGCAAATGCATTTCAGGTGCAAGCAATGCCAACATTTATACTAATTAAGAAAGGAAAAGTAGTTGAAAAAGTGGTGGGAGCAAAAAAGGAGCAATTGCAGAAGCTGATTGAGAAACGCAGGAATTGAGTGTGTGATGATAATCCCCTTGCAACATTGTAATAAAGTCAGAATATGACATACTAAATAAGTATAAGTTGCATTGGTGTTGCTGGTCGTTTGCCATGGACATGAGTATATGACTATATATATATATATATATATATATATATATTATATCAATTTAATCAAATGAATAGTTATGGAAATGCCAATTTTAATTTATCATTGTAAAGAAATCTATTATTTAGTTATATGCATGCCACATCCATATGTTATTATTTCATAATTGTGTCATGATTGGATATGGGATTGGAGTTCTATTTTTTATCCCCGTCGAAAACCGGAGAGATGGTATGAGAATACAAAAATCTTATCAGGTTTAGCGATGAGAAAAAGGAAAAATCCGTCTCCAATGACCTGTTGTCATGACTAGAAAGAATATTTAGAGATAACAATAACATTTATTATTATTTATTATTTAAGAAAATTAAATGAGGTTATAAGAGGGTGGTCGATAGTCTTTATAGTAAAACAATCTACAACTCCGATCTTGGAGCTATTTTAAAAGATTTTAGGGTTATGTTAGCAACAACCTTTGTGAACTCTCATGTCAAGTTCATTAGGAGACAAAAAATAAAATTGTCCATAAATTAGTTCGAGTGGCTTCATCTTTAGCTAGTTTCCATATCTTTAGCGATATACCGCGACATGTATCTATGATATTATTATTAATGAAATGAAATAAGTCTTTTAAGGTAAGAAAAATATTGTTGCCTTATAAGGTACATGACAATTTATATTAATTACAGTATAATTTATTATCAAACCATGCATATGATGACAAATGTTTGCTACAAATGAATTAATTAAAAGATGAATATACCAACGAAGATGGCGCTTAACAAATGAGGTCTTTTGCTTAACTCTCATGACTTGCCTTGTATCTTTTGTTCTTGTTATAATGAGGATTGTGCCCACCTCTTCTTTCTATGTTCTTTTAGTAAAGGAGTGTGGAAGGCGGTTTATAGTTGGCTCGGAAAGTGTATTCCTTCAAGTGTAGACGGTTGAAACCATTTTATGTTGTTATTTGGAAAAATTGGGGGGGGGGGGGGGGGGGGGGGGGGGTGCATTTGATATTTGATTTGGTTGGCTACTGCGTGAAATATTTGAAAGCATAGAAACAATGTGGTGTTCAATGGTGCTACCCTGAATGTAGCCTCCCTCTTGGATGATATAAAATTCATATCTTGGGTGTGGTTCAGTGGTCGTTATGGCCGTAAATCTTGTTTTTCTTTTTATGAGTGGATTTTTTAATCTTTGCTTAAATAAAAAACGTTTTTTAATCTTTCAATTTTTTTTAAAAAAAACAAAAATTATTTATTTATTTTTTTAAAAAAACTGATGTGGCAGTCCATGTTGGATGCCACGTGTCAATGAAATGCAATATGGCACTACCACGTGGTCATCCGTTAGTCAACAGTTTGACCTAACATTTGGGACTAGAACCAAAACTGAAAATTAATTGGAGACGAAAAAGAATGATTTGAAAGTAAAGGGACGAAAATCAAAACTCAATATAAAAGTAGGGACTGAAAACATATTTTTCCTCAGAGTTTAATTATAATTGTAGTCTCCACAATTATAGTGTTTTTGGTTTATGTAAAATTTTTTTGTTTAAATTTTGTCTCAATTAATTTAAAAATAAATTCTTTTGTTCATGACATAATATATGGCCCAATAATAACGTTAGAGATTAAATACAACAGTTTTTAAATTGTAGGGACTGAATCAAAACAAAATATCATACGGTGACTAAAAATATTATTGTAGAGACTAAAATCATATTCAACATAAAAAAAAAAAAAATTAGCTCTACATGTTGTTATCAATATCATGCACACATTTTGACGTTGTTTCTAATCTCAACCGTTGATTTGTGATCGGACCGTCCAAATAATACATTAGTTTAATACATCTAAATGATCTTGGCAGTTGATTGCAATCCGTATATGTATATATGTGTTGTTATTGTTTTACTTTAAATATTATTTTGTAATAAGTTAATATTAATATTAAAAATAGAAAAATAAATGTAAAATTATAAGAGTTTTAAGACATCGATTTTGGCTGGTTAAAAGAAAAAGAGATCCACTTTGACACCCATTTCAACGAGAGCACATTGTTTTGCTACATTATCCTACTTTTATAATTTTCTTTTTGAATTATATATGTGGTGTTACAAAGTATTCAAAAAGAAAATGTTGATTCTTTTTTTCTTTTTTTTGATAAACACAAAGTAAAACTTATTTACATCATCATCCCTTTTAGTTCAAGTAATTACTAATAGGATTAGGAGCTAGCTATTGAATATAAAAACAATGACTTTTTTAAACAAACACTATCTTCATATTCTTTTTCAAAAATTAGTTTCTTAAGTACTAAATGAGTTTAATGATTAAATTGCTGTAATATTTTATTGGCTTAGATATATTTTACTCATGTCACCAAAGATCTTCTCGTAGAAGCCAAATATTACTGGCCAACCAGCTCAACTTGAAGCAAAAGAAAAAGGTTAAATTATATATATAAATATTGAACAAGAAATTAAAGTGGAAGCTACTTTACGACCACACATAAAATATACATGGTGAATTTCAATATATATTCGGGAGACAATAAGATCGACCTTTATTTTCTCAAAGTTCATAGAATACATTCTGCCAATTTTTACAACTAGAAATTAAACTATATTTGTATTGATCATGGCTAAAGAAATTAAAACACGTTAAAAACTATATATGGCTCATGTAACAAAAAAACTATATATAGTTATATATAGCTCATTCCAGGACGGATCTAGACATTTAAAAGTGGTGTGACCAAATATCAAAGAAATTATAAACTAAAGTACATCAATAATTCATTTATTGAAAATAGAAATGAATTAAAATACATCATTGTTAATTGTTTCTAGATTATCTCTTTCTATAAAAGTTATAAGACAATATTTTTTTATTAAAAACTCAGTACGCTGCTTACCAAAACATTGGTTGGAGATATTTTTAATTGACACTAGCGGGCCAGACAGGTGCATTCCGCGCCTGCCTGTGTCTAACTTATGTAAAAAAAACATGCCTTATATTATTATGAGTTTTGTTAATAAAAAAAATCTGCACCAAAAATGCAGTTATGTTTTTTTTATTGTTATAGTTGAATGGAAGTTTTTTAAAGGGCAAATTTGGAAATATAAAAAATCTACAACAAAACCAATGTATCATTTTTATATATAGTATAGAATAGTTGAATGAAAGTTTTTTAAAGGTCAAATTTGGAAATATAAAAATTCTACACCAAAACCAATGTATCCTTTTTATATATATAGTATATAATAGTTGAATGGAAGTTTTTTAAAGGGCAAATTTGGAAATATAAAAAATCTACACCAAAACCAATGTATCCTTTTTATATATATAGTATAGATTAACATTCCAATAATTCTAAAGAAAATCATGTAATAGATAATCATAGACCATTAACATTCGAATAATGTTTCATCGATCAATAACATCTAAATTAATAGATAATCATGTAAACTCTTAAGAAAATCTAAAATAATTACATGTTATTGAGTACCATTAAGGTTAACGGTGTTCAATAAAAATATATAAATCTTTAATCTTGGTAGATCTCAATAATATATCAATATATTTTAAGTTTATTTTAAATTTTACATGTGTTTTATCTATATGATATATATTTTTCAATTTTAATAGTAAATTTTATATTGACTAAAACGTAACCGATACAATTTATTTTCTCTAATATTATGTATGTATTGACCATTCCTTAAAAAAATAATTTGACCACAACTATTATTCTTGATTTTTTTTTTGTCAAGTCTATTATTCTTGATTTATCACTATCTTTTTTTTTTGACATATCATTTATCATTACTGTTTGTGGTGACAACATAGCAATTATTTGAAAAAATTCAATTAAAAGTAAAAGTTGCATCTTACAGGATTCAAACACACAACCATTGAATCAAAGGTAACGCCGAACTACCACCGAGGCACATGCAATCTTGTGAATAAAATTGGCGGTAATATGTATATATACTATAACAGTTAACAAAAATATGTATGCATATATACCTATTAAAAACGGAAATTCCACTGTGGCCAAGGCCACAGTAGGCCTTAATGTAGGTCCGCCCCACTTCATTCCGTCAGAAGAAAAAGAACACAATTGATAGCTTATTTTAGAAGAAAAAGAAAACGATAGATAACTCGTTATTTTTAAAAGAAAAAACTTTAGACTGCTCCTATGTAAGGTAGGTTGCAACCATATAATATTTGTGATCAAGGGTTAATAACCTTTACAGTTGGATAGGCAGCCGTGAAAGCCTCATCAAGTAAAGTGGCAAAATATAAAAAAACGTGCTCCGACAATCAATATGTTTTTATCTCATTGCGTTCGACATTTTTGGCTTCCTAAAAGTAGAAGTTGTGGATCTTCTTAAAAGAGTTCAACAGATTATATACGTAGTAATATTGTGTCTCTTAGGTCAACGAATGTGGTTTTTTTGAGAATTGATTTTGTTATTCAAAAATATTTAGCCATACAGTTTGTTGTCCGTATACCTTTCATTCACATGTTTTGATCAATATAACACACATATATGAAGTGATTTTTGGACTTTTATTTAGTATTAGAAATCTTAAATATGTTTGATTTGTTAAAAAAAATAAAGGATTGTATGGAACACATTTCTATTGTACTTTGTGTAATTTTGAAAACTATTCCTGGAAGCGTATAAACTAGAGGTTGATGGACTGAACGAAAATTGAATTTTTTTTATCCCTCCCGAGATCACATGACAACGTTGTATCCTCTACACAAATTGTCTAAGATACTAAAATAATCGGTTGTCTATCAAGCATCATAGAAGATAAAATTTATTCAATACCATAAACGTGTTTATCGTGTGTTGTTCTATTCCGTACTTCTCTTTTACAAATTAAACGAAACCTTATAAATCATTTCATAACAATGCTTGAAATAATGTTGCAAACTTGTTAAAAAATAATCTTATATAATATTAAAGTTATCTTGTTTCCTTGATATGAAGTTGTCTTATTTTCTTTATCAACAAAATTATTTAGTTGATTTCAGCGATGAACTCAGACCATTGTTATATAAAGAGGATGCTCTATGGTGGTGGCTAGCCGCAATTTGACATGTGAGACAGCTGATTGGTGTTTGACATGTTAAAAGATCAAGAAATTTTTTTTCTACCCCTACAAACTTCTCTATACCCCTACACTTAATGTTGAAATGACAAATATGCCCTCGTATAAAAGGTAAAACTGTAAAAAAAAATTCATTTTCATCATTCTTTGAAAAAGTGTACCGAGCAGAAAATTTTCGGAAAACAGAGAGTAAGTCATTTTTTTCATTCCGGTACACTTTTTCAAGTGTACCGCAATATACATTGCTAGCGGTACACTTCGAAAAAGTGTACCGGAATTCAATATTTCAAACATTGTACCTTGCGGTACACTTGGTAAAAAGTATACCGCGCGTTTTGCATTGCGGTACACTTTTTTATAAAGTGTACCGATTGAAAAATGCACTGCGGTACACTTTTTCTCAAGTGTACCGATTGAGTAAAATTTTATAACTGCGGTACACTTCAAAACAAGTGTACCGCAATGCAGGAGTCAAGTCCAACTCATAGTCATCCTCTGTGTCATCCTCTAGTGGAGCTTCCATAGTTAGTTTCTTCCAATGACCATGAATTGAATCTAACGGTATTGGTACACCTTTTAGTGTATACCCACTCAATTCACACGCACAAGGCAATTCATGTGTTGACCTAAGTGCACAACCGCAAAGGTTCTTATTAGTTCCAACAGCGCCTACCCTCTCAAACTCATCAGAAATTAGTGTCATAGCATCCCTGGAGACAAAACTTCTTAAATTCTGATAAAATGGACCACTATGAATGTGCTCTGTATAGTAAAAACTTTTTTGAAATGACGCCTTAATTTTGCCAACTTGTAGAATTATATTTTTATTCATGGCATCCAAATCATTGCATAAGTCACATTTGCTGTGTTCCAACATTTGCTTTAGTTTCCAATGTGCAGACTCAGCTCTAAATATTAAATTGCACACAAAAGTAAATTAAATCATACCTAAAAACAAAACAAAACAAATTATTACAATTTTCAAACAAAACAAATCATACCTATTACTCGTTGTGTTTCCTAAATGCATCACTTTATTGGTCCATGCTGCAACACATCTTTCTTTATAATTGTTCAACCATGAATTCTTGACATAGTCAAGAAACTTGCTTGAATTAACACATGCTTGCTCAAACTCATTCAAATTCAGCCCATACTCAACCTCATTTGAACTGAATACAACATTATTCCACAATTTTTTTACTAGATCACGCATATCCTTAGGTACAAGCACTGAGCATCTCGCAGACACATTTTTGTTTACGTGCCACGTACAAAGTAAATTAACAGCATGCGGAAATACAGATTCAATTGCATTCATCAAAGCAAGTTCTCTGTCGGTCACAATTACTTGTGGCAATATATCTTGCTTAGTAAACAAACCCTTCAGTTTCTCTAATGCCCAACGATAATTGTCCGTCTTCTCAGATTCCATATAAGCAAAACTAACATTAAATGTCAAGTTAGTTGCGTGGTACCAACAATTTCAAGAAGTGGTAGCCTGTATTTATTAGTTTTGTATGTGCAGTCCATCGTCAACACAATGGGAAACAAGTTCAACAACTTTATCGAATCTGGATGTGCCCAAAAAATATCACTCAAAACATTAGAGCCATCATCTCTTCTTCTATTCCAGGTGACAAAATTAGCATCATCTAACCTTTGCAGCAAGTGTTGAGTGTCTGTTCTAGGACCTCTTTCCTCTTTTTGTAGTTTGTTTCTCTTCCTATATATCTGGTTGGCATCAACAACAAACTCTGGATTTTTTTCTTTCAAAGAAATAACGATGTTCCTTGGTGCTACACGACACTTTGTCAGTTCTTCAACATGTTTGTTTTCTTCTTCAGTTAAACGTGCCTTACGAGGATGACCTGCATATTGGTCAGGTGGTCCGTGGTTGTGAACTCCACATTGAACTTGAACTTTCCATCCTGAACCATCTATCGAAGGTGTGGCTCTAAGTTTGAATGGACAGTTACACTTTTTTGATGCAGTTGACGTCGAACTTTGTGAAGTGTCATATTTTCCACCTCTATCGCAGCCCAAAATCAACTTGTCATTCCTTCCTCTTACGCGTTCTTTTTATCCGACCTTGTAATAATAATACCGACTTTGTTAGCAATTCCAACATCTTCCGCCCATTTAAGAACATCTTCTCGTGTATCAAATTTATCATTCGTAGTAAATACATCCGTAGTATCAACCGAGTTTTGGCCTGTTTCGCCGGATTGCGCCATATCTGTTGAAAAAAAAAAAAAAAAGCAAAATTTTTAATTTTCACGTTAACATACCGGTACACTTTATAAAAGTGTACCAGTTCCAATTTTTATGTTTCTAACCGGTATACTTGAAAAAAAGTATACCGCAGTTTGTGAAATTTTTCTCCAGAATCGGTACACTTGTATACAAGTGTACCGCAATATATTTTTTTTAAAAAAAGCATTCCGGTACACTTAGAAAAAATGTACCGGTAAATGTGACGTACCGGTAAAGGATTCTGGTCTGATCGGTGCACTTTTCAAAGGGTGTACGGATTTTACCGGCAAAGTCATAAAAAGACAAAGTAAAAAACATAAAATATACAAAAATATCATAAGGGTATAACTGGAATATTTAAAAAATTGTAGGGGTATAAAGACGTTTGTAGGGGTAGAAATTTTTTTTTTCAAAGATCAATTGTGATCCATCTGTAAGAATTAATTTAGTTGACCATCGCTGTTAATATTATTAAGATAAATATTTTTATCCAAATTAATATTTTTGAACACTAGTATTTGGCTTATTGGACCGTCCAATTTGATTCGGGGTCAGTTCCGACATGAAGTGGTTTCAGCTCTTTTCAATTGTAGTTGCGGGAGATAACTTTAATATTGATATCCAAATATTTTTTAAAGAAATGATGAAATACCTAAAATAACATTTTAAGAATAACTATTCAAACAAAAATTTTATTTCAAACTTTTATAAAAAATTTCTTTTTAATTTTTTTTATACAAAATTTTCTAACACTACAAAATCTATTTTAAAAAAAATCCAAAACAAATGGGATCAATGTTTGACGAAAGATTATTTCAGCTAAGGGGTCTTTGTATTCAGGAGTTTTTTTTTGTTTTTGATAATGATGAGGGCCTAAACCCAAAGAAAGCAAAACAACTACAAACTAATCACCCTTGGTGTCTTAATTCCCACCATATCAGCAGTGATTAATTCAGAAAGGAAACCAGGACACAAATCAAAAATTTGGTGATCCAAACCAAGATTACAACCAAAACTTGCTAATGTATCAGCACACATGCTTCTCTATAAGTATGAGAGACTTTCACTTCCCAATCCTTGTCTAACATCATCCAAATATGCTTCATCACTCAAATTCTGGCGTAGCAAATGGGTACCAGATGTTCCCACCTTTGCGTCTACAACGTACACAGCAGAAGTAATATTTAACAAATAGTAAATAACTGGAAATAAAAGATATGCAGTGTTTGTTAACCCAGTTCGGCGTATAACACGACCTACTCTGGGGGATACCAATCCAGGAGAGAATCCACTATGATAATACTAGTTAGAAGCTTCCAGCGTCACCTAGTTACTACCCGTGCTATCTCCAACCTAGGACCACCTAGATTAGAGACCCTGTCCCTTCTCCTCTTAACCACACGTCCAGTGTGATTGCTCTAGACTTAAGAATGGTGAAAACACATTTCAAACAATTACTTATCTCCGTGCTTAAAAGCTTAGGAGTAGATTAAAACACGTACAACTCAAGGACTCAGTCCTAAGCAAGTATCAAGGTGATACAAGTTAGGCTCACAAATAAAACAAGTGACACGCTAAAACCCTAGACACGAGAATATACTTCTTCACAAGAGTTTCAGTAACCTCAAAAGTTATATGGTCTTCAATATATATAGCACATAGATAGCCACGGTAGTTCCTTGATTTTTGGCCTTCAAAAATAACTTAAAAACATAATAAATCCGATACAAATACATTGCTTGAGTAAATCCAATAATATCCTAAAATATAGGAATATATTTTAGGCGTCATGCTCTATCGGATATCTTCAAGGAATAAGGCGAGTTCCATGTCTTGAGGAACAAACAAAGCGCTTAAAGGATTGATATGTTCACTAGCGCGCGAGACAACATTGTAACAAACTATCCATAATTTCTAGCTTCAGGATGTTGTTCCAAATGTAGACACATCTGACCCTACATCAGACTTAATGTTGTTTTTGTAAAATAAAGCCAATTTCAAAAACCCAACAATCACCATTCCCCCTACAATATATTGGAATGATCTGTTCTTGATAATATTCACTAAAGCTAAAGAATCAACATTAAGCTGCACCTTCTTTAAACCCATGTTCCAAACATATCAAAGGCCTTCTAATACTCCACATGCCTCCGCCACGATAACACTACTACTACCAACACAGTTAGCATAGCCTCCCATCCATTCACCTTTACTTCCGCGCACAACACCGCCACACCCAGCCATACATGTATTTGAGATAGCCCCATCCGTGTTTAGCTTCACATAATTCTCCTTTGGCGGCAACCACCCAATTAAATCGACAGTCTTCCCTCTCACCTCCATACTCACAGTGGTTTTCATGGCTTGCGCATACTCCGTAATAAACTTCTGAATATGCAGAATTGGTCTAGTTGGTCTCACAAATGCTTCCTCATAGAACTCCTTATTCTTCCATGTCCATAAGCAATGACATGTAGTAGCCCAAAAATTGCACCAACCTTCCTTGACATACCATTCAACACAATTATTCACATTGAGCTCAATCCAGCCATCTAAATCTCCCATAAAAAACCCACCTCTACATGCAACAGAGAGCACTTGCATCCATAATGCTTTCGCTACCGGGCAATCGCTCAAGGCATGTAAAATTGTTTCTTCGATGTCCCTACAGTACAAACACATTGCATGACACAGTCCCCTGCCACTCTTGATAGCATTTGTAAGTAGCCGATTATGATTCATTCTCCACACAAACGTACGAATCCGTTCGGGAACCTAAAGCTTCCAAATTTTACTCCATATAGGATCTGCATCTTCCTCTCTGAAACCACACAAATTATTGTACATTATGGCTACAGAGTAATCATTCTTACCTCCTCCCGCAACAACTCTCTCATCTCTTCCATTATCCATATGAGGAGGATAAATGGCAGCAACTTTTTTGTATAAATTTTCAGGCAGCCAATTGTCCAACAAACTCCAATTCCACTGTCCATCAATATTCACCAGAACTCGTCACTCTCATTTTGAAACTTCCATCCTAATTTCATCAGACAAGCTTTGTTCATCTCATCAAGTCTTCGTAGACCCAGCCCTCCTGACCATATCGGGGTAGTGATTTTTTGCCAACCAACAACATGAAACCGACGTTTTAGCTCCGTGTCGCCCCATATAAACTGTCTCTGGAGCTTATGAATTTCCTCTGGAGCTTATGAATTTCCTCTAAGCAGAATTTAGGAATCCTAGCCGACATTATCGGGTAAATAGGGACTGCCTCGATAACACTTTTTGCCAAAGTTACCCTCCCTGCAAAGGATAGTTGATTTGCTTTCCATGATGATAATTTTGATTTCACTTGCTCTAAAATATATATGAAGTCTTCCTTCCTAGGGGCTCTCCCTGTCAAAGGAACCCCTAAATACTTGCCAAAAGCCTCCACCTCTTTGAATCCAGTCAGTTGTGTCAGTTTATGCTTCATTCTTTTATCAACATTTCTAAAGAAAATAATACTTGTTTTGTCACTACTAACCTCTTGGCCCGACATTTGCAAAATTGATGCAAAGTGCTTAACACACATTTCATTTGATCCTCATTTGCTTCTCCAAACAAAAGTAAGTCATCCGCAAACATGAGGTGAGATACCATAGGGCCTCTCAATCCTGCCTTGATTCCCTTCCAATTTCCTACCTCCGCTTCCCTTAAGATAATATGAGAGAGTTTGTCCATGCATAACACAAATAAATATGGTGAAATAGAGTCTCCTTGCCGAATACCCCTTTGGGGGTTAAAATAAGGTGCTCTAGCTCCATTCCACTTCACATTTGTACTCACACTAGATACAACATGCATTACTATATTGATCAAGTTCACCGGCAAATTAATCTCCATAAGGGTACGCCAAATGAATTCCCAACTAAGTTTTTCATAAGCCTTTGCTAAATCAACTTTAATAGCAAAAGCTCCTTTTTTTTCCCTTTCATTCTATGCATGGTATGACTCATTTCTTTCGCAACAACACTATTCTCATGTATATTTTTCACTGGAACAAAGCCAGTTTGAAAGGGGGAGACCAACTTTGGAATGCACTTTGTAAGACCCTAAATTTTCTTTGATTTTATTTATAAAATATTTATTTAATTTATCTTAAAAAGGGTGTCTCGTTATTCGCATAACTGCATATCATATATAATAGTTACGCATCGAAATCAAAATTTAACTATAATATATTTATCTAAAAATCTGAATATTGTCTCGAAAGGAATTAACATAATACAAAAAGAACAAAACGTCTATAAACATCGTCGTTCGGACGATCAAACATATTACAAGTAATAGCAATTAATTCATCCAAACCACAACAAGATTCAACAATTAAAACTCATAGTTTCTCAACGTAATTAAAAGATATCCTCGACATATTTCTTAACATAATTTCCTCAACGTAATTAAAAGATATTCTCTACATATTTCTCAACTTAATTAAAAGATATTCTCGACATATTTCTCAATTATTTCTCAATGAAATTTCTCAACCTAATTTCTCAATGAAATTTCCCAACATATTTTCTCAACGTAATGTCTCGACTTATGAGACATTTAAACCAAATAAGCAATCATAAAACTCAACTCAATCATTACATGGCTAACTCGACTTTATTTTTAGATTTTGAAATAATTCAACGTCAATTAGACTCGACATATTATCAAAATAAAAGAACCATAGATAATTCTAGAATCCAAAAGAAGGGAAAAGGGAAGGAGGACAAGGTCCCCTCGACTACTGTTAACACTAGCCCTATATGTGAACACACTCACCCCTTACCTCCAAATTCTTAGCTTTTTCCTTTTTTTTATTTATGGCCCTTAATTCGTCTTTGACCTTCTCTATTTATAATGAATAACAAGCTTTCTTAATCATAAAAGTAATGTCTATCTATTACTAACTTGTTTCAAAATTTAATTTCCTAAAAGATCTATTATTTTGTTTGAAAAAAATAGAATATATATTTCCAAAATAGGTTTCCAAAACATATCTTAACAAATTTTCTTTCTAAAATATATTCCTAAAGCATATCTCTAAAATTTATAACTTAAAACATATCCCGAGCTATGTGACAAAAAACAAAAATTTCAAAACAATAAAATAAAAATATTTCTATTAATTTATTTCTATTTAAATATTAATCAAATAATTAAAATAAGTCAAATCCAAATAAAATAAATAGTTCTAAATTTTGAGGCGTTACACACTTCTTCAATCTCTCAACTATCACTTTACTAACAATCTTATAGATAGTGTTACAAAGTGAGATGGGCCTAAATTGCTTCACAAACTCAGGGTGCTGGATTTTTGGAATGAGACAGATATCGGTTTGTGCCACACATCACAAACAAAATTGCACACACTCCCTCCCACAATATCCCACGACTTTTGATAGAACCCAACAGAAAAACCATCTGGACCAGGAGCCTTCCAAGGATACATACTAAAGACAACCTTCTTAACCTCATCATTATTAATTGGGGAATCAAGCTTGCTCAGCAAATCCGACTCTAACACTGGATATGTCACATATGTTTGCCTCCATTCTCTACTAATTTGATCATTTGAAAATATTTTTTTATAAAAATCATTTGCCATATCTTGCGCTTTCTCCACATCCTCCACCCATTGCCCTTGCTCATTTTTCAACATAATTATATTATTTTTCCTTCTCCGGTTAACGGTTTTAAGGTGGTAATATCTTGTGTTACGATCACCATCTCTCAAGAGCAAGAAGGTTAATTAGCAATGGTTGGAAAATTTGGTCAAGAGCAAGAAGAGGATAACATTGTGAATAAATTAAAGAAGGTTATTTTGTATGAGATTTTCTTTTCGCACAATAAAATTTACCCACCGCTACTTAGAATGTCAGCATGTAAATATACGAAGAAAAAAAAAAAAAAAAAAGGCGTTCGCCCTTTATTCTACGAGTGTATAAATAGCAAACACTAAGAAAAAATAGTACTGAATTCACATTCTAGAATGCCCAATAAAAATGTGGTTGTTTTTCTGGCAGTAACAGCAAAGCAAGAATATTGGTTTATTGGTTTAATTAATTAATAGCATTTTTTTTTGGTTTACTAATTAATTAATAGCATATATTTTTGTCTTAATATGATTTGATTGCTTGTTACACATTCCATATATAAACTGTATATTTACGTTACGGTAGTTATTTATATGCGTTTATTTTTCTTCTTTTATTGTATCTTTATTATCTCTATTTAGTTGAACTAGACATTGACCCGTGCTATCATACGGGTTTTGTGGATTATCATATATGATATGAAAAGAAATATAAGAAAAATTTCAAAATAAAAGTTCCAAAAATAAGAAGAATTCAAACGATATTAATGATAATATTCAGTATATTTATATTTAAATAAATAGGTCACAAAAGAACTACTGAACATTATCAAAAACTTCTTTATAAATAACATTTTCAGTTTCAGCTGAAAATATTCTTAAACAAACAAAAAAAAATATAATCTTAGTTAAAAAGATTAGAGGAAAAAAATGCATAACAAACAATAATTAAGAAATTTGAAAACCTCTATTAGCCATAGCCATAACAATAGTTGAAATGAAGATATTGTTTGATAAGTAAAAAAGTAGTGAGTAGTGTGGAAATAAACGTTTCGCTCTTTTTATAGTAAAATATGGTTAAATGACAATGATATATTTTTGGTAAGACATTAAATGGATATTATTTTCATTCCGTGATAATTATCAAAAGTCAAACATTATAACTGTGTAATATTATAGGTAATTAAAGGTCATTTGAAAAAAAAAATCTATTTATAGCCGTGATTATAGGTAATTGGTCAAACATTTAGAAACCGTTGTAATTTTATAGATAATTTATCATAGGTAATTATAGAAACCATTGTAATTTTGTACCTTTTTCAAAATCCGTGATTATTTATAGCCGTGATTATTTTTTTCAATTATAGGTAATTTGTAACAAATCAGTGATTATTTTTTTCTCATATAAAAATTAGTATTTCTTGCATAGTTTCATATAAAAATCTCGAAAATAAAATTAAAATTAAAAGCGAAAATATAAAATGGAACAAAGCAAAAAGAAAGATTTGAAAAAAATATATATCATTATAATTACGTGTTGGAAAAAAATATAAATAATTATAATTATATATTAGGAATAATTGAAAAAATGTGTATTAGATTTGTAAAAAAAAAAAAAAAAATCACAGCTATAGTTATAGGATCATGTCAATATCCCTTGATAGAGGATACTGTAAAAAATTTATCACTATAATTATAATTAGGAATCTAAAGACGTAGTTATATATTGGTGTATGCAAAATATATCAAATAAATTCAAATGGTGTAGTGTCAATTGAGCTAAGTAAATGTGAGAAGACATGAGTACAAATCCCGGTGAGAATTTTTTTTAACATTTTTAATTACATGAGGGTTAAATTAGGGTTAATTGAAGACTTAACTCCTTTTATATATAACTAGACACCGACCCGTGCTATCGCACGGATTTTGTAGATTTTCATATATTGTATAAAAAGAACTATAATAAATTTTTTAAAATAAATGACACAATCAAATATGTCTTTTAAAATCAGTTCAAAACTGACTCATTCCAGTGTATATAATAAAATCACTCAAGCACCATATTGAATATTATAAAAATCACGCAATGTAGACATCTATATTTAAAATATATGCTGCCATTAATTTTTTCGACTAAAAATTCAAATTGATTTCCGTTTGGATCAATAAGGGTGTGTTTGGTAGGAGAGAAAATGAGAAGAGGGAAATAAAAACACGGAAATCAATGCATGTATTTATATATGAATTCAACGGTGTTATGTGTAAAAAACAAAGCAAGTAGTAAATATAAAACGCGGCGAGAATGAATAGTTAGAGTATATAAAATAAAATTAAAAAAACCCAAACGTAGCGCAAGTTGAAATTCAATATTTTGATCAGTCATAGTGTGTGTGTGAGAGAGAGAGAGAGAGAGAGAGAGAGAGAGAGAGAGAGAGAGAGAGAGAGAGAGAGAGAGAGAGAGAGAGAGAGAGAGAGAGAGAGAGAGAGAGAGAGAGAGAGAGAGAGAGAGAGAGAGAGAGAGAGAGAGAGAGAGAGAGAGAGAGAGAGAGAGAGAGAGAGAGAGAGAGAGAGAGAGAGATGAGAGAGAGAGAGAGAGAGAGAGAAGAGAGAAGAGAGAGAGAGAGAGAGAGAGAGAGAGAGAGAGAGAGAGAGAGAGAGAGAGAGAGAGAGAGAGAGAGAGACAAATTGAACATGTATTACAGAAAAAATTGATTGGATTGCATATTCAATACATGTTGGTTACAAAAATATTTCAAATTGATTGATATGTCATAGTGGCTAATATATGAAGCCTTCACAATAAGATCATAAGTTCAACTCCTGTTTAGTACATTTTTTATCATTTTTTAATAATAAAATTAGGGTTTTAGTAGGTTAAATTAAGGTTACTTGGAGACTTAACTACTTTTATATATATAACGACTACTACCCGTGCGATGCACGGGTCTTTTAGAATGTTATATATAATATATAACATTCAAATAATATTTGTAAAATACCATCGAAAAATGAAGTTAGGAAATATAAATATAAAAAAATCCACCAAAAATCCAGTTTTTACATCATATTTAGTCAATTTCTTTTTTACCTTTATCCAAATTAAATTTCATAGGAGGAGTGAACTTAGGAGGATGAATAACACAATCAAATTTGTCCTCTAAAATCAGTTAAAACTGACGCATCCAAGTTTATAATAAAAATCACGCAATGCAAGTCATCCATGTGTAAAATATATATTGCCGTTAATTTTTTTAACTAAAACTTCAAATTGATTTACGTTTGGATCAATAAGTGTAGCATAACGATGTACGTTGTCACGAAAATTAGATGCAAATATTTTTTGTAACATGACTGCGCCCTAAAATAAAAACAATAACAGTGTTAGATATTTGTATAGCGAATGCGGTGATGTATTTTTTAACAATTTATTTGAATTAAAATAGGGTTAATTATGGTTAGCTGGATATATATATATATATATTATTAATAATAGATCTTAATTAAGGAAAAATATATATTGAATATTAAAAAAAATTAGGTATATCAAATAAAAATAATTTGGATTAGAAAAATTCTTTGAATGTTTGATGAAAAAAAGAAATGGAGTTAATTCAGGTAGATCAAATAAAAATAATTGGATTAGAAAAAATAGATTGAATGTGTGATGAAAAAAATAAATGGGGTTTATTTTTTTGTAAACAAAATCAAACATTATTATTAAGAAAAAATATCTTGGATTTGAAAAAAATAAATATCAAATGGAGTTGATTTATAGGACAGCAAAATTAGGTATTGAAAAGTCGTAGTTATTAGTTGGTGTAACCAAAATATATCAAATGAATTTAAATAGCTTAGTGGTATCTGAACTAACCAATTGTGAGAGGACTTGAGTTCGATTCTTGATGAGGAAAATTTTAACATTTCTAATAATTAAATTAGTGTTTAAGTAGGGTTAAATTAGGGTTACTCGGAGACTTAACAACTTTTATATATATAACTAGACACCGACCCGTGCTATCGCACGGGTTTTGTAGATTTTCATATATGATATGAAAAGAATTATAATAAAAAATTTAAAATAAAAGTTTTAAAAAAAAAAATATTCAAATGATAGTGACGATAAAAATGATAATATTTGGTACAAAGACGAATTTAGATAAATAGTTTACAAAATAACTACTAAGCATTATGCTAATTGACCAAAACCGTTATATTCCACCATCTATAAAAAAATTGAAAAGTAACAAGAGTTTTCAAAGCTAGATATTTTCCGAATGGGAATTTTGTAGATGCGAATTTGGGTCATAACCCGAGTTTTATTTGGCGTAGCATCCATGCTTCACAGGTAGTGGTTAAGGGTGGCCTAGGATGGAGAATAGGGGATGGTTCTAAAATTACAGTGTGGAAGGATCCTTGGATTAGAAATAAAGAGGGGGCTGTTGTTACTAATTTCACGTATCAAGGTTGGGAGGGTATGCGAGTATCAGATTTAATTAATAATGAAACCAGCCAATGGAGGGTGGATATGGTCAACGGTTGTTTTGATCACCAAGTGGCAAATCTCATATTGTCCATGCCTATTTTCAAAGAGATAGGGGAAGACAAGTGTGCTTGAAATTTTACATCGCAAGGCGAGTATAGTGTGAGGTCGGAATATCATTATATCATGGAAAGTCTAGTAGATAATAGCGATCTTAGAGTTCCCGGTGATTGGATGCGAATATGGAATATGAAAATCCCTCAAAAAATAAAAGTATTATTATGGCGTGCAGCGAGGGGATGTCTCCCAACAAGAGAAAGACTTCGAACAAGAGGAGTTCAATGTACGGATAGATGTGTTCATTGTGAGCAGTCCTTTGAAAACGATTGGCATGTTTTTTTCGGTTGTAACAAAGTTGAGGAGGTATGGGCTGAAGCGGGGCTATGGAGTTTTATCCGGGATAAGTTGGAAATAGCGGATGGTTTTGTTGCTCTCTTTTTCCAATTGCTAGAGTTGTTGTCTCAACATAATCTTCATATGTTTGCAATGACCATGTGGTGTATTTGGAAGCGAAGGAATGACAAACTTTGGAATGGTATTGAAACAAGACCGACTGTATCGATCATGCTGGCGCGCGACTCGCTGCATCAATGGCAGGTGATACGACAGAAGCGACAACACACAGCTGCTGTCACAGGTTCAGACAGCAGCGCAACAACATTACACAGCAGCAGCAACACTATCAGGTGGAGAAAACCAGGTACGGGCGAGGTAAAATGCAACGTAGATGCGGCAATTTGCAAAGATCATGGATGTTATGGCGTTGGTATATGTCTAAGAGGTGATAACGGCGAGTTTATAGCAGCAAAAACGGCGTGGTTCTACGGCCTTCCACAACCACAAGAGGCGGAAGCATGCGGTCTAAGAGAGGCGATACTTTGGCTTGGTGATCGAGGTTTAACGGCGGTGTCTATCGAACTTGATTGTAAGCAAGTTGTTGACGGCATCTCTCATAACATTGGTACCAATTCTGAATTAGGAGCCATTTTAAATTCTTGTAAAACTTTACTTTCCATTTTCCCAAACTTTAAGATAAGTTTCGTTAGGCGACAAGCAAACAATGTTGCCCATATGTTAGCGAGGGTGTCTTATGCTCGTTCCCAGTGTCATGATCATATGCCATCTTGTATTGAACACGTTATTAGTAATGAAATGAGTTAATTAGTCTTCTGTCAAAAAAAAAAAATATTGAAAAGTTAGAAGATACAAATATATAATAAAAACTAAAACTAAAAAAATATATAAAAAAAAACTCACAAAAAATCCAGTTTTCACATTATTTTCAGTTGATATCTTTTAGTTTTAAGGAAAAATTGGAGCAATTGTGAGAAAACGATAGGAGGTCAGTAGATTTCGGAAGATCATGACGAAAATATGATAAAACATTACATTTATCCAAATTAAATTTCATAGGAGGATGAATAACTCAATCAAATATGTCCTTTAAAATCAATTCAAACCGACTCATCGCAGTGCATAATAAAATCGCTCAAGCACCATACTGAATATTATAAAAATCACGCAATGCAGACCATTCGTGTGTAAAATATATATTGCTATTAATTTTTTCAACTAAAACTTCAAATTGATTTCCGTTTGGATAAATATGTGTAGCATAATGATGTACGTTGCAACGAAAATCAGATGCAAACATTTTTTGTAACATGAATGCATGCGTCCTAAAATAAAAGAATAACAGTGTTAAATCTTTACCAATGTGAAATGCTCAAATAAAATCAAATACATTCAATTGAAATACTTTGATCAGCCGTAAGTAGCAATGGAAACACAAATTTGTGAAAGTATATATCTTTATAAAAAAAAAAGCATATACAATAAATATTCATACATATATTTATTAAAAAAATGGATTTTTTTTATAATAAAATGGATTTCTATTTAAATAAAATTAATATTTGCATAGCATATGTATAATTGATTTCTATTTAAACAAAAAAAAAATTGAGGTTGTATAAGAAAAAGTGAACGTAAACAAAGCATATATGATAATATTCATATCTTTATAAAAAAATGGATTTATATTTAAATAAATTAAATATTTGTATAGCAAAACCCGGTGAGGTATTTTTTTAACAATTTATTTGAACTAAAATAGGGTTAAAGTAGGATTAATTAGGGTGAACTCGAGAAATATATATCTTTATATGTTATTTATAATAGATCTTAATTAAGAAATAATATATATTAAATATGCAAAAAAATTAAGGTAGATCAAATAAAAATAATTGGATTCAAATTGAATGTGTGATGATAAAAGAAATGAAGTTGACTTTCAAGTAAAAAAAATCAAGCATTATTATTAAGAAAATATATATATATTGAATTTGAAAGAAAAAAAATTGAATGTGGATCAAATAAAAGGAATATAGATGCAAGACAAAGTACATACGATTAATATTCGTAACATATTTTTATATGTTATTAATATTAAATTTTAATTAAGGAAAAATATATATCGGATATTTTAAAAAAAAATCAGGTAGATCAAATAAAAATAATTGTATCAGAAAGAAAAAAAATAAAGATTGAATGTGTGTTAAAAAAATGGAGTTGATTTTCAGGGAAACAAAATTAGGCTCCGTTTGGCCTGGCTTTTTTTAGCTTTAAATTCTCTTTTTAATCAAAAGTTAGGCCAAACACATTTTTAACAAAGTTCTTAACCGTAAAAAGCAGATTTTTTTCAATGTGCAAAATTGGATTAAATGATCTTCTAGAAAAAGAGGTTGAAAAAAAAAATCCGGAGCTTTTTTTGTAATGATCCCACTTCGAATCTCACTTAAGAGTCTTTTTATTTTATTTTTTTCATTTTTTAGGTTGTTTTCATTTAAATATTATTAGTTGTTATTATCTTTTCTAAAAGTTTTTATTTTTGGTACAAATCTTTTTAAAAAAATATATATTTTACTAATCCGGAGTTTTTTTTGCAATGATCCCGCTTCGAATCCCGCTGAAGGCTCTTTTTATTATTATTTTTTCATTTTTTAGGTTGTTTTCATTTAAATATTATTAGTTGTTATTATCTTTTTTTAAATTTTTTATTTTTGGTACAAATCTTTTTTTAAAAAAAATATATTTTACTAAACAAATTTTAGATTAAAGATAACTTTGAAGTTAAAAAAAACAATAATTACCAAACAACTTTTGCTATGTTTTTGAAAGTTCTTATTTTCACTTTTAGCTTTCGATCAGCTTCTAAGAGCTAAAAAAGCCGGGCCAAACGGACCAATATAATGATATAATAGATTAAATGTGTGATTAAAAAAAGAAAGGGAGTTGAGGTAAACAAAATCAAACATTATTATTAAGAAAAAATATATCTTGGATTTGAAAAAAAATATATATCATTAAAAGTCGTAGTTATTAGTTTGTGTAATCAAAATATAACAAATGAATTTAAATAGCTTAGTGGTAAATGAACTATATAATTGTGAGACGACATAAGTTCGATTCTTGGTGAAGAAATTTTTAACATTTGTAATAATTAAATTAGGGTTTAAGTAGGGTTAAATTAGGATTAGTTGGAGACTTAACTACTTTTATATATATAATGATGATATTTGTACAATTGTTGGGATGCTTTTCATTGATTGTTATGTTTTACGTTTTCAAGGAGGTTATGAATAAGAATAAATGTAGAGATATTTACAACAAATGACAATTAATACATACTCCCTCCGTCTCAAATTATAAGGAAAAAACTCCATTTTTTTGTCCCAAACTATAAGGGAAAAAACCATTTTCAATAAAAAAAAAATTTTTGACACAAATAATGTTTTTTTTTCTTTTTTTCATAAAATTAATTGCAAGTTGCATTTAATTTTATCTCTCTCCCCTTTTTTCAATAAATAGCAACCAATAAAAATTATTTTTACATCTTTCCATGCACCTTATTCCAAGAAAACCTCACAAAAACATATTTCAAATGTACAAGTTTTATTTTTTCTTAATAAGTGTGTTTTTTGTTTTTTTCCTTATAATTTGGGATGGAGAGAGTATTAACTTTTTGTCAAAAAAAAAATAATACAAATTAATTTGTTGTTATGAATTAGCCTATGTGAAGGTGCGTGGAGAAAACACAAGAAGGGGGGTTAAATTGTGTTTTGGATATTTAAAAACTTTTCAAGATATTTAAATCTATCAGAGTCTTTAAGCACAGCGGAATTGTTCACACAATTAAACTAACGGCTAAGAGAATGATGAAGGAGTAAATGAGAGAGTGAGAGAGAGAAGAACACACAACAATTTATACTGGTTCCCCTCACAAATTGAGAGTACTCCAGTCCCCTTGTTTCCAAGAGAGTTCACTATAATCACTAAGATTACAATCAGATGCTCAAGCACACAAGCTCAAGACTTCCTTGCTCAAATCACACAAGACTTAAGACTTCCTGCTCTAAGTCACACAAGACAGAGAGACTTCCTTGCTCTGATCACACAAGATCAGAGACTTCCTTGCTCAAGCACACAAGCTCAAGACTTCCTGCTCTAAGTCACACAAGACAGAGAGACTTCCTTGCTTCTACACTCAGCAGAAGACTTCGTTGCTCTAATCACTAAGATTGAGAGTTATATGCTTCTACACTAAGCAGAAGACTTTCTTGCTTCTACACTAAGCAGAAGACTTACGTGCTTCTACACTAAGCAGAAGACTTACTACTAACTTATAAGCTTAAACTTATTACAAACATAATAACTTCAGAGGCTTAAGCTAGTTTCTATGCTCACTTCATTTGAGAGATATTTTCTATTACAATTCAGATTCTCACTTTCTTCTGAGAGATGTTTTCTAATGAAGAGCGCCAGTCATCAATTCTTTCTTTGGCATATTTATATGAGTTGAGAAAGACATTGAGACGTTGGAGAAATTCCCGTTGTAAAATGGACAGTTGTAGTCTTTGAAGATCCGTTGAGTAAAGCCTCGTCTTCCTTTGCAGTGAGGCTTCACCTTTACTGTTTGTCCAATAGTACAGTAATAAGGTACAACTAGCTCCTAGAAAGAGAGGGATCACATCCTTTGTGACCGTTGCAATTAGTTGACCTTAGAACAAATCATCAGACTTGATAATTGTAGTTGATGTAGCCCTTCTGATGATTTGGGGAATTCCTTTGCTTCTAATGAACCTTTGATAACTTGGAGTCTGATTGGTCTTGAATGGTTGGCCTCTGATAGTCCTTTGTAATTTAGCTTCTGAACGTCTTCATCCTCTGAATGACTCATGACTAGCAGATAGCTTCTGAACTCTTGTAGACATCTGAACATCCTTGAGCTTCTGAACTTCTCTGAGCTTCTGAACTCCTTCAGACATTCTGATCCTCTTTGAGCTTCTGAACTTTGTTTAGCTCCTGACCACGTTGTAGCTTCTGAACTCTTTCAGAGTGTAAAGATTCAGACTTCCATAGGTTTCATCAGAGTCTAAATTAAGTGTGCTCTCGATATAACGTTGGATTCTCCTGCACTCTTAATTTAAATATTAGTACCATCAATTGTCCATTTAATACTTTGTTATCATCAAAACCTAAGGGTGTGTATTAACACATATTTTGTTCCAACAATCTCCCCCTTTTTTATGATGACAAACATAAGTATTAAATACAATTGTTGTTGATAAAATCAGCTATGTTGACATTAGGCTTCTGAGTTTCGCAAGCTCCCCCTAAGTCTGATATCCCATAGGGTTAGGTTTGTAAGCTCCCCCTATTTTGTATCCATAGTTAATTTTAATCAGTTTCAGAATTACTTTATTATATGACTTAAATTATTCATATTTCACTATATAAAGAACAAGGTTTGCAAGCTTCTTCTTTTCATAGTGTGATAATCTTTGAATAAAGTTGCACCCTTACTCAAGAACTAACTATGAATAATAAACTTCAATTAATAAATGTATTCTCCTTGAAATTAAGCCCTTAAGGCAGATGCAAGATGAAGCAATATTTAAATTGAATGACAAATAGGATCAGAGGCACTTAGAGACGACTACACACACACTTGGTTCTGATGGTTATCATTAACAGCTTCAGAGTTCAAAATATTTTCAAACAGTTCAGAGCTTAAAAAAAAATCTTTTCAAAGAAAATAGCTCAGAGTCTGAACAAAAATTGAAAACAGTTCAGAGCTCTTTAGTACAATATTTTGAAATCCTCAAAGATCAGATTGTCATATTAAAGCATGTACCTCATGCTACTATTTTGACTATTCTCCTACGTTCTCTCTCTGAAGCACTACAAAGCCCTAAAAAGCTAAGTAATTTTGCTTCTTCCAACAATTGATTTACCAATATTCTTTCTCCCCCTTTTGTCATTATCAAAAAGGTAGTATAAGCAATTAATAAAAATTTCAACTTTCAATGCCGTCAAATCAGGAGTGGTTGAACGCATTTAAGACTCGGCCATTGAAATATGCTTATAAAATGAGAGAGATACCTAGTCATTTTATTCACACAGAATAATCTTAGGTTATTGATAGATCTCTTGAGAGAGAAAATGAAACGCTCAGAGAAGAAGAAAGTAGTTTCAAAGAGAGATAGTCAAGATAGGAGAAAACATAAGAAGAACCCAATGGAAACAAAGCCAGTGTCTGTTACAGAAGAACTCAGTTCAGAGTTTGAAGAGAAATCTTTGGACTCTGACTGTTTTAAGTTCTGAAGACATATGTTCCTGAAGAAAATCAAACTGATGCAACAGAGTTGGTTTCTTCAAGAAAGACTACTGGTTGGATGGCTTCAGCCAAAACCTCAACCTTTCCCCTCTGCAAAGGTCATGTAGGCTTGTAACCACAAACATGACCTTTTAGAGCATCCAGAAGATAATTCTTAGAAATGTACTATGTAATCCAGAACTTAGGTTCTCAATGAAATAAAATTCATTACTTTGGCTTGTTTAATTTTTGATTTCTAATTTATATGTCTTCTCTTGTTATGTAATTTGATACTTTAAGAATATCCACGTATTGTACTTATTGAAAATCAAATTATATGAATGAAACTCAAGAGTTTGAAAGATCATCTTGCAAGATTGTTTGTTTTAACGAAAATGAAAATCAGTTAAAGAGTTAAAACAAACAAACGACATACTAAACAGAATTAACAACAAGCATATAAGCATTCAGATAAATATAGTGAATAGGTATGTCAGATTAACAAACAGAGTTTTAACCTAAACAAAAGTTTAACCTAGTCAGGGTGCTTAGCAAATTATCAATCATGAAGTCATATAAGCAATCAATTAAGTCCTAAGGTTGGGGTTGACTACAGAAAGATGCTAGGGTTGTCATGATGTTTTTCTGATTAGTATTTACTTCTACCATCAATTCCACAAACTTGTCCACTTTTGCTTCAATCCTTCTGATGTCATTCTCATAGACAGGGTTCCTAAGATGTTGTTGATTGCCTTGATCACCCCTCAGACTGTCTTGAAGAGGTACATCCAGATCGTCCATTATTGAAGCTATCCTTTCCCAAAGGTTTTGCCCAATATTTTCTCTTGCAGCAGAGGATTCAGGATGATCCCTCTCTGTGTCTCTTTGAGTCTGAATGTCTTCCTCAGCATTGATGACCTTCCCTTTGTCAAATCTTCTTTGTTCTTCCACAGCTACCCTTTGTAGATTGTGCATTTCCTTTACCAGTTCCTCTGTCAGACTTATCCATTGAGCAGCGTACTCAGATGAAGGCATATCTGTTTGCCTTAGATCATAAAGACCATGTATTTGTTTAAACAAGTCATTGCATTTGCTCAAGACATCAGGATTGTTTGATTGGGTTGGGAGAGGATCATTGGATAAGGGTGTATTTGTGAGTTTAGGATTGGAGTGAATCGGTATTTGTTGGGACTGTTGAGGAATAGGGCTGGTTTGGACAAAGCTTTTGAGGTTGAAATCTTCTATAAAGAGTTCTTTGACCATAGCCTCAACATGGTTTGATGGTGAGAGGTTCAGGTTTTCTTCTGAAACAACATGTTCAGATGAGGTTTGGTGTGTGGGTGTATGAGGGTCTGAAGATGTTTGAGTCATAGATGGCTGAGCTATTTTATGCTTAGATTTGGCATTAAGCAGTTCAAAATTAGCTAGAATTTCATCTAACTCACTAGGGTTAGAATCAGTCGAAGAGGATGATGAAGAAATGTTGATAAAGACTGGTTCAGGGTGAGTTGTTTTGACAGGTTCTGATATAAGTTGTTTTATGGTAAGATTATCTTCAGAACTTGTCTGGTTATAATTTGGAAGGGGTTGGGTTGATGATGAGGTTAAATGAATGTCTTGAGCAGAAGTAACAACAGGTTTAGAAAGAGATACATCACCTGATTTGTTATGATCTGAGTTTTCAGCAATCTTTTCCTCAGGCTCTTTGGTAAGTTGCTTTTGCCTGACACTGAGAGGTTCATCATCACTCTCTGAGCCTTCAACCTTATATGCTTTCACTAGCCTTCTTCTCTTCTTCTTCAATTCTTCCTTCTCAGTCTTAAACCCTTCTCCTAGGTTATCCATCAGTTGAATATAGTTATTGACAATGCCACTAGAAACTATAGGTATGTCAATGTTCCATTTCTTCACCAAGGAGGGTTCTGAGTGATACTGGTGTATCAAGGGATCTGAAGGTTGTACTTCATGTCCTGACAACAAGTTCATGTGAGATAGTGTATGAGCAAATATTGTGGAGGCTCTGAATTCTCTTAACAAGTAGTCATGACCAGCAGCTTTGATTATATCTATCACTCCACATTGATAGAAAATTTCACTGAGGACCCTTGGGTAGACGACATGTATATCAGACTTGGCCTGATTTTGAGTGTTAAGCACAAATTTGCATAGGTGATCAAAGATGTATTTAGCCCAATTTAAATCATATTTCCTTGTGAGAAAATAGACAAAGTGTCTATGATCCCATGACAATTAATCAGAATCTTTACTTCTTGGAAATATAGAACTTAACATGATTTTGGCTAATACTCTCTGAATGGGCTTCAGATCACCTATCTTGTTGCTCTCACAGCTTTTTCCCTTGACATAGCATTGTCTTGTCATAGTCTTCAGAAACATAGATTTATGTGCTTCATTGTGACTAAAGGTGTAGTAGATGCCTTCATTTGGGATGGATAACACCTTAGCCAAGTTTGAAGCAGTGAGAATTACTTCAAAACCGCACACAACAGAATGCACCTCCGTTTCCTCAACGATTCTCAATCCTAACTCTTGAGGGGTCTTGTCTTCATTTTCAGCCTTTTCTTTTCTCCTTGCAGCTAGCTCCTTGTGATAATCTTCAACTGTCCTCACCTTGCTTCTGATCCAGAAATCTTTTACCAGAGTAGGATAGATTGGACCATTTAATAAATTCATGTATCTAAACCTCCCTTTGTGATTAGAAAAGAACTTTAGAACATCAAACTGATTCTTTTCCAAACTATCAAAGTCCACTGGTTGTTCCATAACCAGGTTCAGAGATTTTCCCTCCATCTTAAGAGATAAATCTGTAGAGAACATTTCCTTGCAAGCGATGGTGTTGATCGGAAAGTTTTTAGGAAAAATAAACAATGAGGCTGAAACTGATGTAGAAGTAGATGCCATTTCAGAAAGTTAGGGTGAAGCGAGAGAAAGAGTTTGTTCTAGTTTTGAAAGACAAGGGTGAGGGATGTGATAGTGTAAAGTGAGTGTTTAAGTGATTTTGTTAAAAACATAAAACAAATTAAAACACACAATACATTAATTAAAAAGTAAAGCGAACTAATCATTAACTGCTTTCAAACCAATCAGAACGTGTGTACGTGTTGTCTATTTAGCACCAAAACGTTTCAGTAAAAACTACTTAAACGTTTCCAATTCATTTCCTATTCAGAGGCTTATCTCTCAGAGTTTGAAGAGTTTCCATAGTCTGAGCTTCTTCAGATGCTGAAACCTGAAGAACTTCAGAGGCTGAAAACAAATCTTTTCAGGACACAAAAATATATGTTCAGACAGAATTTTTTAAGGTTTTATTTTTGAACACTTTGTTTAAATAAATCAGGTGTCCTAAAAAGCATTTTAACCTTTGAGTGTTATTCCTCTGAATTGTCATTGAGACTTTAAGAATACTCACCTTGCATTGAAGTCAGTGTCATAGCCTGAACAGTTACTCTTCCAAGCTGAGTTACTGTCATCTTCAGAACAAGCTTCATATTCTTCATCATCAGATTCATCAAAAATGTGCCCTTTGTGCACAATTGCTCTCCTTCCATTTGCAGTCACATGGGTCCATGTGAGTGGAGAGTATATTTTCCTCATTTGTCCTGCAGCCAAATAAACAATTTTGTCTTTTGGTACCCATTTGCAGATGGGTCCTAGAATATTAGTTACGTGACCTCTATTCTCCATTTGTACCATCTGAAAGCTCTCAGGTACGAATGTTGAATATAGACCAGAAGGTGAAGCATTTTCAAATATGCTTGATGAACTTGGTTTTTCATATGTATCAGCACATGAATAGCCAATTCCATTTACACCATTATTTTTAAGAGAAGACAATAAAGAATTAATGTCACTATTGTCAATGTGTTTATTACAGAGGTCTTTAGGGTCAATTGAGTTCTTGTCAGGTTTGCTACTGCTGGCATTCCCTTTTTCAAGATCTTCAATCTTTTCTAGAGCCTCTTGATATAAGCACTTAAATTGACTTGCTTGTTCACTTAAATGCTCACAATTAACTTTGAGCTTTTTAAACTTATGTGAACCAGCATTTAGTAGTTTTATGAGTTCAAGTTTAGGAAGTTGAGAATATACCTGATTCAGGATGTCTTGGTCAGAGTCATATCTTGAATGTTCAGACTCTGAGTCCACTTCAGACTCTGCAGCTGCTTCAGGTCTTGCTTGCACTTCAGGTCTTGATCTCCTTGGTAGCTTGACTTTCTTTACTTCTTCAGAAAAATTGTCCAGCTCTTCCCAGGTTGTCAATTTCTTCTTGCTAGCTATCTCTCCTCCATTCTTCTTGAATTCAGACCAACTTTGAAATTTCTTGGAGAAATTATCAAAGTATTCTTTATCGGATTCTCCCTTAATATCTTTAAGCTCCATTGCTTGCTTCCCTTTTTTGGCTGCTTCTGCTTCTTCACTCTTCAGCTCTTGCATATCCTTCAGAGCCAATTCATGGACTCTGAGTAAATCAATCAATGATTCAGGACTCATTGAGTTGATGTTTTCAATTTCCTCTATAGTATTTGAAATTACATTCCAATTCAGAGGCAAACTTCTCAGCAACTTGCTTACAAGCTCTTTGTTGCTGAGTTTGTTGTTGTGGTCTTCAAGCTTGCTTGTGATGGCTTGAAACTTAAGTTCATTTCTTCAATACTCTCATTTTCCTCCATTCTAAACTCCTCATATTGATCTAACAAACCATTTACTGTTGCCCACTGAATACTTTCATTATCATCACTAATGAGGCAAAGAGTAGTAGTTGTAGATTCAACACTAGAAGTTTGTTTGACCTCTGATGTGGAAGGATTTTGATTGTTTCTCAGATCTTCATTTAAGTTCAGTCCATCTTCAATTTCCTTGACAAGATCAGCAACTTGTTGATATTACTTCTACTTCCAATCATCCATGTTTTGAGCCATGGTGGTTTTCTCCTTTGGATCTTGACTGTCTCACGGTTAAGTGATTTACCAACAGAACCGGAGCTCTGATACCAATTGAAGGTGCGTGGAGAAAACACAAGAAGGGAGGTTGAATTGTGTTTTTGATATTTAAAAACTTTTCAAGATATTTAAATCTATCAGAGTCTTTAAGCACATCGGAATTATTCACACAATTAAACTAACGGCTAAGAGAATGATGAAGGAGTAAATGAGAGAGTGTGAGAGAGAAGAACACACAACAATTTATACTGGTTCCCCTCACAAATTGAGAGTACTCCAGTCCCCTTGTTTCCAAGAGAGTTCACTATAATCACTAAGATTACAATCAGATGCTCAAGCACACAAGCTCAAGACTTCCTTGCTCAAATCACACAAGACTTAAGACTTCCTGCTCTAAGTCACACAAGACAGAGAGACTTCCTTACTCTGATCACACAAGATCAGAGACTTCCTTGCTCAAGCACACAAGCTCAAGACTTCCTGCTCTAAGTCACACAAGACAGAGAGACTTCCTTGCTTCTACACTCAGCAGAAGACTTCGTTGCTCTAATCACTAAGATTGAGACTTATATGCTTCTACACTAAGCAGAAGACTTTCTTGCTTCTACACTAAGCAGAAGACTTACGTGCTTCTACACTAAGCAGAAGACTTACTACTAACTTATAAGCTTAAACTTATTACAAACATAATAACTTCAGAGGCTTAAGCTAGTTTCTATGCTCACTTCATTTGAGAGATATTTTCTATTACAATTCAGATTCTCACTTTCTTCTGAGAGATGTTTTCTAATGAAGAGCGCTAGTCATCAATTCTTTCTTTGGCATATTTATATGAGTTGAGAAAGACATTGAGACGTTGGAGAAATTCCCGTTGTAAAATGGACAGCTGTAGTCTTTGAAGATCCGTTGAGTAAAGCCACGTCTTCCTTTGCAGTGAGGCTTCACCTTTACTGTTTGTCCAATAGTACAGTAATAAGGTACAACTAGCTCCTAGAAAGAGAGGGATCACATCCTTTGTGACCGTTGCAATTAGTTGACCTTAGAACAAATCATCAGACTTGATAATTGTAGTTGATGTAGCCCTTCTGATGATTTGGGGAATTCCTTTGCTTCTAATGAACCTTTGATAACTTGGAGTCTGATTGGTCTTGAATGGTTGGCCTCTGATAGTCCTTTGTAATTCAGCTTCTGAACGTCTTCATCCTCTGAATGACTCATGACTAGCAGATAGCTTCTGAACTCTTGTAGACATCTGAACATCCTTGAGCTTCTGAACTTCTCTGAGCTTCTGAACTCCTTCAGACATTCTGATCCTCTTTGAGCTTCTGAACTTTGTTTAGCTCCTGACCACATTGTAGCTTCTGAACTCTTTCAGAGTGTAAAGATTCAGACTTCCATAGGTTTCATCAGAGTCTAAATTAAGTGTGCTCTCGATATAACGTTGGATTCTCCTGCACTCTTAATTTAAACATTAGTACCATCAATTGTCCATTTAATACTTTGTTATCATCAAAACCTAAGGGTGTGTATTAACACATATTTTGTTCCAACACTATGAATAATCCCTCTGGTCCTTTTTATAAGAGACAATCCACTTTTTTTATTTATTGTAAAATTGATGTATTTGGTCTATATTATAGCCCAGATACATTAATTATTGAATCGATCAGAAAAATCAATCGTCTCTTATAAAAGGACCGGAGGGAGTATTTGAGTTCGCATTTTAAGTAGCGAATTGTGTTTGAGTTCACATGCTAAATAGCGAACTGTGTTTGAGTTCGCATTCTAAATAGAAAATTGAACTATGTATTTTTATAATATTTTTCATTCATGGGGGGCGTGAAGGGTGAAAACATTGGATTTGAGTTAAAACAATCGCCACTTGTTACGTAGGATGGGAGAATTATTTGCATTCAAGATAGCGAAAAGATTGTTATGGTAACTTCAGGGGATGCATGAGAAATTCTAGGGACGCGGAAAGTAAACTCATTTTATATATACAAGGAATCACCTATGGGCTTTGGAATATCTTGGTCCGAAGAAGATGAAAGGATGGAGCCCAACATATTTTGGGGTTGATAAATCTTTGTGATGAACGACGTATATATTTTAGTTTGAGAATTATTTTCTGCCACACTGCGGGTTACTCGAGCGCCCTATAATTAGGGGTGCTCGCGGTTCGGTTTATATTGGTTTTGAGGCAAAAACTCATTTGATCTAAAATTAATTTTATTTGCGGTTTGGTTCGGTTTTAGATGACAGATAAAAAAATCCTATCCGATCTGATCCAATTTTATACGGTTTTGGATATCCAACAATTACAAATTTTAATTTTTTTTATTAAATACTAATATTATAAAAAAACACTATAAAGTAATAGTTTGAATTTTTTGACGAAATAAATATTAAGTTTGATGTAAAATATAACATATAATATGTTAAAATTAATATTTTAGTGTGAGAATTATTAATTATATTTGAAACCTATTAAATTAAACTAACAAATAGTATTAACAAAATTTAAAATGAATAAAAAATAGTTTAATCTAACGTATATTCATACTAATAAAAAGATAAATACGTATTAAAATATATGTATGTGGTTGGTTCGGTTTTAGATCGGTTTTGAGAAATCAATCCGAAATCCGATCCGACGGTTTTCTTAAAAAAACATCCAAACACATCCAAAAATATTCGGTTTTTTGCGGTTTTCGATTTTTTTGGATAGGTTTCGGTTTTTATTTGGATTGGTTTGAATTTGAGCACCCCTACCTACAACTTTCCCTTTTTACCCTTCCGCTACTTAAGTAGCGGACATTATATTTTAGAAATTCTCATTTTTATAACGTCCGCTACTTAAGTAGCGGACGTTATAAATGTAGGGTGTTTTTGGAGTGTCCACTACTTAAGCAGCCGACGAGGATATTTTGGTAAATTCGTAGGGCGCACCCAAAATCATTAGAGTGGTAAAAGTAAATGTCTTTTAGTTTTAAACAGATGATGCATATCTGCATCTCTTTCTGATCAGCCATCTCAAGAAGTTAAATTTTAGCTATTAGAATATAACAATTTAAAATTCTTAATAATGAGTTTTGTTCGTAAGTCGTAATTCAATTGTTAATGTCGTATAATTAATTTGAATGTTTTCACTGGATTCGAACCGAAGACCTGACAGTGTATGTGAATTTCTGTAGTATTTGTCATTTCGTCTACAAGCAATGAAAAATACTAAGAGAGTTTATCGTCTAAATAATCTCATCCAACTCAAATAATTAGACTTTGTAAAATGCATGAAAGAGATACCTAATTTATAAAAATATGCATGGCAGTGTATTGATAATTAAACATGTGTTTATGTTCTTGTGCTATGATCACATCACAAAACTCTGCCTAATTTTTGAAAAAGTTCATTCAAATACTTCCTAGCATTAAGTTAGAATTAAAGAATCAGATACTTTATAGAAAAAGTGATTCCCTCTACTTTGTTAGTCCTATAAATGGGAGTCTCTCCTAGTAAATGTCATCATCCAAACAAAGATTAGAAATTTAGATTACAAATAAATTTTTATTTTCCAAAAACAAAGAAGTAAAATGGGAGCCAATTCATCCAATATGGAGTATGCTCATCATACATCAACAAAGTCACCACCACCATCATCTCACATTCTCTCCTTCCATTCCACTGCTAAGTGGAAGGCTCACTTTGATGCCTCCAAAGAAATTAACAAGCTGGTGTGTTATTAATAACTTATTATTCATATAAGCTATACTCATAATTATTTTGAACTAATTAATTAATTTTTCTTCTTTAGCTCTTATTAGAATGTGTATCTTTTTATTTTTGGTTTAAGATGGTGATTGAATTTACGGCTACATGGTGTGGACCTTGCAAATATATGGATCCAATCATCCAAGACTTTGCTGCAAAATACATTAAAGTTGATTTCATCAAGATTGACGTGGATGAATTAATGGTATTGTGAAAGAAAAAAAATTCATTTCACTAGCATTCGTCATATTATGTTTCTTAGTGTAAGAGCAATACACCATATACATTGTAGATGATAATGATGACTCTTTTAATGTTATATACTATCTTCGTCCTAAATAAAATTATAAGTTACTTTAATTGAGAATAAAATTTTATCCTCACTTTTTTTATTTTACACTTAACTATTTATCACCTTCTCTCATTTTAATTTATCTTTTTTATTATTAATAAAGGACATTTTTGTAAACAAATTCATGATTTTTTTTTTTATGCAAAATTAACTATATTTCTTAATTTAGGTGAAACAGTCAAAACAATTTATAATTTAAGATAGAGTGAATATCTATGTATAGTAACGACACTTCAAAATAAAAATGTATTCAGAGCATTTGACATGTTTGATGTCTAACATTTACACACTTACACATCATTATATTAAATCATTCTATTTTCTTTTCTTTTTTTTTGACAAAAAATTATTCTATTTTCTAAAATTATCAGTATCAACGGACGTATAAGTGTTTGGGTATGAATTGTGTACATTAACATTAAATTGTAAACAGGGTGTCACTCAAGAATTCCAGGTTCAAGCAATGCCAACATTCATATTGATGAAGAAAGGTAAAGTTGTTGACAAGGTTGTAGGAGCAAAAAAGGAAGAGCTTGAAAAGCTAGTTGAGAAGCATCAAAACTGAGACTCTAAACTTGCACATGGTCAAGGTTGTGTTCAGCATCATTAAAGGATCAAGAATAAGGATAAATTATTCATTATATTTATTGTTTGTGTGACTTTGATTGAAACATTTTCTTTTTAAATGGTTTTGACGTGCAAAGCGTTTTTGTGTAACCAAAACTGAAAAATATAATTTAATTATATGGTATGTCAATTTGCAACTTTGTTTAAAAAAAATAATTTAATAAGCAAATATGCCACTCAATTTGACAAAAAATATAATTTATTTCCACTCAATTTATAATATAATTGGTTGTTGTTATTAGCAATAAATAACTAAAATAATTTGGCGGTTGAGCTGATAATAAAATTGATGTTTTATTTTATCAAATAGTACGTAGGATGATTAAAAATTCACCTCTTCTAGTGAACAAGTGGATGACTATGATTCGAACTACAACCCTACAAATAAAATGTAACATTCCTACCAATTGATCTATATTTATAGAGAAGAACAATGGAGAAATAGAATTGGAAATTAGAGATTTAAAATGATTTTTTTTTGCACGGTCAATATAGTCCATTAGTCCCTCGTAATATATGCCTACTCAGCGTACTATGTGGCCCAAAAAATGTCACGTTAGCTTTTATGTAAAGTTAACGGTCATTTTTAATGTTGGGGCCAAAATGATTAATGGATTACAGAGTTAGAAACTATTTTATATTTTTTCATCAGTTAGAATGAGTTAGAAATCAGTGACAGCGAGCACGTTCAGGATCAAAATCATTGTTTCCTCAAAATGTTATTAAGGGGGAATCAGTGCCATGCCAAGTGACATCAACAATGTAACACCAAGTCCACAAAGCAAAAAGTTTCTTCAATTTTGTCTTCGATAGACATTTTTAGAGTGAAATGTCAAATACCTTTCCTGAAATTTTAAAATTTGTCAAATACCCCCATGAAATTTGAAAATTGGCAAATATCTCCCTTGAAATTGTAAAATGTCAATCAAATTGCATTCTGCTCCGTTTACTCCATTTGTTTTGATGACGTGTATGTTAACTGCATACGTGTCACGTCACATGAGAGATGTAATTGATCAGTGTACAAATCACAGAAGGATAATTGACTAAAACTTGCAAAATCAGGGGGATTAATTGACTAAAATTAGAGCAATTAGCCCCCTGGTTTTGCCCTCGTGTGACATGTATCATGATCAATTACCCCCCTCATGTGACGTGACGTGTATCATGATTAATTATCACTCTTCATGTGATGTGACACGTATGCAGTTAACAACTACGTCATCAAAATAGATTGAGTAAACGAAACAGGGGTCAATTTGATTGACATTTTACAATTTCAGGAGGATATTTGCCTATTTCTAACTTTCATGGGGGTATTTGACAAATTTTAAAATTTCTGGGGGGTATTTGACATTTTACTCGACATTTTTACAAAGGTTATGCTTATTAATGTCAGTTAAAGAGTAGTAAAAAAAAAATGTATTGAAAAGGTTATTTTTTACAATTCTAAAAAATTGACTACTTAAATTTTAAAATAATTTTACTATATTTATTTTAATGGTAATTTTCCAAAAGTACTAGTTATCGTAATTTTCAAGTAGCCTAGTGGTTTGAAAATCCACCTTAAAGGTGAATAAGTGGAGTGTCCCAGGTTTGAACTAAGTTCACGAGATGCTGGCGTTTTTATTTTAACAAATATAAAAAAAAAGTTTTGGTTTTAACAAATATAAAAAAAAAAATTTGGCTATCCAATTTTGTTCTTGGTCCACAAAAATATCATAGGCCCAAATCCAATAGTTGATTGGGGACCCAAATTTGATTAATTTACTCAACAAGACTTCAAGAAAATCTCCCTTATACGCCCTAAATTGGAACAACTCCCCCACAAAGCATATTAAATTCTCATTTTACCCTTGATAACTTTTACATTTTTTTAATTATTTAATTCTATTCTAATATTTTTTTCAATTTTTGGAGTCAAATTTTGAGTCTTCCACCACGTATTAATTTTTAAGAATAAGTTCAAGAAAACTCACTATTTTTCCTAAATAATTTTGAAAATAAAATAAAATTTGAGTTTTCCAAATAATATGCCATTAAAATTTTGATTTTTTTTAAAAAATAAATCATCAGTAAAAACTTATTTGTAATTTTCTAAAATCATATCACTATTATAAATTTTTCTAAATCATAAAATTTAAAATATTAGTTATTTTTTTCAAAAATAAGTTTTCCGCAGTTCAACCCCGACTTTGTTTAAAATTTACATAACTAAGTTTTCTAATAATGAAAAATTTATATAAACAAATTATTAAAATTGAAAATGAAATAATAGAATTTAAAATAAATAGGGTTTAACTATGTATCATATATCACAACTTATAAGGTTGATTTGTGTAAGTCAAACTTATATTATCTAATAAACCTATATTTTATAAAAAAAATTCTTCAAATAATCAAATTCAAGCAAACAAAATTAAACGAGGGTTTAAATGATCAAATATATTTTCAAACAGCACCATAATACCTTATCATTATCCAGAGGTATTCTTGCATAGGCACAAGAATTTAAGCACATGATTTAGGCATACACTCACAAATGAAAATAATTAAAAGAAAAATAAAATAGCCACATCAATTAATATTATTTTAATCTTTTTCTCTTTAATTTTTTATTGCTTATGTGAGTGTGCCTAAGCATAATTTGTTTAGGTTTGTGCCGTATTTCTCCTTTATCCATTGCCTTTTCTCTTTTATACGCTCTCCGTCCTACAATAAGTGATTTAGTTGACTATTTCACGCATGTCAATGCATAACTTTGACGATTAATATTTTTAATTGTAAAATAGCAAAAATTATAAAAATTTGATATTTTGAAAATGTTCATCGAGACGAATCCAACATCTTATATGTTTATTTATTTTTACTTATTAGTAAAAAAATATGGTCAAAACAAAAAATATATAAATAGTGCATTTAGTCAAAATGGACCATTCATCGGAGGACAGAGGGATTATATATGATGACTATAAATAGAAATCAACAATGAAGTTTTGTTCATCAAATTTTGGTGCTGAGAAGAATACAACATATGTGAATCTTTTGTTAGGCAAAGTAGTGGAGTTAAAAAGATACGGGACCATATTAAGTTTCTTTAAATTTCACTTTTTTAATTATATATTTAGCATTTTTCTTTTAATTATTTTTCTATTATTTTGTGTGGTATATATTCACGCGTTAGTTATAAAGTAAGATGCTACCAATCCATTCCAAATGTGTAACAACTCATAGGTATATTTTCAAGTTCAATATTTGATGGCACTAAAAGGTCTCATCAGAATCTTGAGATATTATGCTGCAACAATTCAACATAAACCTTGCCTTCAAGCTGTATGCTGATGTACAAATATTGCTTTTAGAATCAACAATGGGATATGAGAATCAAAGAATATTGTTTTCCAAACACACGACTTAAGGGTGGATTTAATGAATTTCTTTTCCGTAGATTATTAGAAATTTCTTTTTCTAAAAACTATAAGGTTTAGACAAAAAAAAAAAGTTAGGGTTAAATAGGTTTCTAGTCCTATATTTTGCGAAATTGTCAAGAATGATTACTGCATTTTAAAAATGGTAAAAATAAAATCCCATAAAAATTTTCGTTATCAAGATTAGTCAAATCCGTCATTGGATTAATCTTGATAACGGAAAATTTTATGGGATTTGGGATTTGTTTTTATCATTTTTAAAATGTAAGGAACATTCTTAACAATTTCACAAAATATAGGGACTAAAAACATATTTAACCCAAAAAATATGAAGCATAATCTCAACCACATACCCAATTGACAAAAATAAGTCTTTGATAATTCAACAATAAAATTATTGAATGTAATTATATATTGATGTCTGTCAAAGTCGGGAGTTGGAATCCTCTCCATTTCTTTACAAAAATGGTAAATGCAATTGTTATAGTTTTTATGTAAATCAAGAATATAAATGCACGTCTTTTGAGAATAATTAATATTATTTAAATATTTATAGATTTAAACTTTCAATTGATGATAATTATTCATTCCACCAAATACCAATTTACATTTATATTAGTTTTCTCTAGTCCTCATACTTAACCTATGAATGTCATATTTCATACTCCCTCCATTTTTCATATTTATTAAATAACTAATGTATCTGGCCTATATTGACTAGATAAATCAATTTTTAATTGAATCTAGAAAATATATTTTTGCTTATAATTAAGGATGGAGGAAGTAACATACTATTTGCCTCAGTTTACGGGTGCATTTTCTATACTCTAGTTATTGAAGTTCTTGATCTTTTAGATCATCCTATTTTTGGTGTTCTTGATCATTTAGTTTTTTTTTTTGACTAAAAAATAAATTTGATCATTTAGTTGTTCTCAATCAAATGGAAAAAAATGAAACTCAGTTGGAGGCCCGATATATAGTCTCACGGCTTACAAATACATAAGGAACTGCGAGGAAAATTCTCTTTCGGCTTTTCAATATGCTTTAAGGTCCTTCAACATGTTTTAGAAATTTGAGATCGAATGGTTAGCTCAACCGATTTGAACTAAGGGTGAAAAGAGTTAAAGAGTAAATGTATAGGGTTCAAGTTCTGGTGAGATAAAAAAAACTATCACTAACAATTAATTACTAACTTTCACTCTTTCAAAAATAAAAATAAAAATTTGGGAGTTCCTTAGAGTATATTGATAGACCTAAAGAGAATTTTTCAACTATGAGGACCCAATGATAAGATCATGAACCCAAAGTTGATTTTCTTTTTGACAATATAATTGATCTAACTTGATGAACAGTCCAATATGGGTACATGATTTATTTCTGTTAATTTATTTTAAGTAATTTTTTAATTCTTAGATTTTAGTTATTTATTTTCTTGTAATAAAAACTACATGTTTGGAGCAACATAGATCACTAAAACTAGAAAGGATACAGTTGAGTATTGGGCTTGACATAGTTTTGCACTAAAACAAGGATTATTTCTTTTGCCTTTTGCCGTGTTACATACTTCTCGTGCATTCTATGCGTTGCCATTTTTACCATTTCTCTATTTAAGTAGCGGACAATATAAAAATGAAATTTTTTAAATTTTTTTGTAAATGTCGTCCGGTACTTAAGTAGCGGACGTTATAAGAAAAAGAACATGGTAGAGTGTTTTCAGGGTGTATCCGCTACCTAATTAGTAGCGGACATAAACAATAGTAGTTTGGTAAATTTTTAGGGCGTGCGAGAAAATAGGTAGGGTGGCAAAAGAATTTCTGAAAAACAAGTGTTATACTAAAAACAAGGGGTACAATTTTTTTTAGAACTTTGCCTAAACCTAGTATTCCTTAACATAGGTTTAATTTTTTTTCTTTGATGTTTCACATCAACGTGTGGAATGAAAAACGACCCATTTAATAAACTTTAATGGTGCAAGTCACTCTCAAATTTGTTCTAATAACTTCAACATTCCATTTTACAGCTTACTACTTTTGTAGAATCTGATTCATTTCAAACAAAATCACACACTCCTACTCCTTTGTAATCTCTATATATATTGCAACCAATTTTCAATCATCCCAACAAATTAACAAACCTCATATATACTCTTCCAACTTATTTCTCATTCATTCATACACCTAAATCATTTTATTTTATTGTGTTTATCATTATGGAATCAAACTTGTTTAATTATTCTCATGTACTTACCTTCCATTCAACTGCTAAATGGAATGCTCATTTTGAAGCCCTTAAAGAAACTAATAAATTGGTATGTTTATGTAGCTTCAATCTTTAACTAGCTATTGTATTTTTATCAATAGGTCAAATTTAGTTTCTTGATGTGGTATTTTTCTTTGCTATAGATGGTTATTGATTTCTCAGCTAAATGGTGTGGACCTTGCAAACTTATGGACCCAATTATGAAAGATTTTGCTGCAAAATACACAGATGTTGAGTTCATTAACCTTGATGTGGATGAATTAATGGTATGTTACAAAATTATCTTTCACTTTAACTAGTTTTTTTTTTTTAAATGGATGAGTTAATGATTAATAACTCCGCCAGTTGTCCCCGTGAGCATAGCTCAGTTGGTAGGACATTGCATGTAATATGCAGGGACCGAAATTCGAACCCTAATACTCCCTCGAACCCTGATACTCCCTCTGAAATTTTAAGTAATCGGTGATCAAGATCGACGGGAAAATATGACCTATTACAAATTATTTGTTTTAATGATATGATGTCCAACATTTGAAACTAATTTGTTTTCACAATTTATATGGCAACAGGGAGTGTCTCAAACATTTCAGGTGCATTCATTGCCAACTTTCCTACTCACTAAGAAAGGAAAAATTGTTGAAAAAGTGGTTGGTGTAAGAAAGGAGGAGCTACAAAGGATGATTGAAAAACATAGAAACTAAAGTGCAGTATGATCATGATCATGCACTGTAACAAAAACACAGTCTCTGCAGCACATTTTTCTTAGATTACAAAGGAATAAGAACAAGCTACAAGCTCAGAATGCAATAAGTTGGTGTCATCATTTTCATTTTTCACACAGAATAAAAAACTAGGTGTCATTATTTTATTATCATTTAATTTAAGAGGATACATTGTAATGATATATATGTAATTTTTGGTTTATCATTAAATTTAAAGAGGATTCTTTAATGTTATTTGACTATGCTAATCATCAAAATCTTCAACATCTTGCAATATTTTTATATTGAACAAACATAGTTCTGTTCTTTCTTCCAAGAAAAATAAAATTCTCAAAATATTAGCCAAAGAAAAGTTTCATAAAATTAAATGCAAAAATGCAATGGTAAATGACGGAAACAGATTCCTTGCAGTTACAACAACATGCTGTAACACAATTAATATCCGCCATTCGTTCCTTTTAAAAAAATTATCCGTCATTCGTTCATACATCAACGGCTAACATGGTTTTAAATCAAAAGACACAATTTTTAATTTAAACCGTCCAATCTCAGACTGACGGCCGAGATTGAAAACAGTGTAAATGACTGGTCCAAACCTTAATGCATACATGGAAATTATAACTTATAAGGAGCTACCTCTAGATATAAGTCAACTTCAAATTTTCACACTAAGCAGATCATATAAAACATATCAGTTTCCTCTAGAACAGTAGATAAACACTTGATTTCCAAAGTTACATATCATGCTGCAGAAAAAACTCACAATTAAGCTAGCTTTAATATATATCTAATAGTGGAATTGCATATTAAGTTATTTACATTTGAAGTAGAAAAAGGTTAATGAGTAAATTGCAGATCGCAGAAAATAACAGTTTGTTCAAATTCCGCTATGCTATAGCGGTATAATGCTACTAGAACCGCTATTTAACAATGCTAGCACTAGATTAACTAGGAGTTAAAAACATTAGATTAGATTAAAATTATAGTTTAGTCGTATGTAGCATCACGCAAAATCCTTCTTACATCATGCTTTTGTAGGGAGGTCAGCATTGATGGATACTCAACATGAAACTTGATTCTAAGGTTTCCTTTCTTACTTGGTTCCTTTGCAAGTGGCATACCTTCATCAGAAATCACCTTTTCATATCGTGGCGTCACAAGATCAGTTACTTCAACTGTGATATCTCTTCCATCCAAGGTTGTTATGTTGAAAGTCGTTCCAACAAGAGCTTCTAGAAGTGATATCTTTTTAGTCATTATCAAATCATTCCCATCTCTTTTGAATATAACATGTGGTGTCTCCATCACTACAAAGATTAGATCAGATGGAGGAGATCCTGGTAGTTCATTTCCTTTCTCCGGAAACGTGATTTTTGTTCCCTTTTTCCAACCAGGTTTAATAGATATCTTCAAAAGTTCATCTACAGACTTTGATTTTCTGTCAAAACAAATTTAGAAAATAAAGCTCCTTGTTATACCAACTTATGTTTCCAAGCAAATTAAAAAGGAAGACGAAAAAATGACAATATAGTAGTCCTAATTTATGTTGATGCAATTTCCATTCAATTGCCTAAGTTCAACTATAAATAAGTTTATAAATAAGCCTGATATCGATCAAACCAATCAAACATCAGATGAAAGGCGCGTCCAAGGTCCGTCACATATCAATTTTTTACACCAACACAGTACCGACACATGTAGTTTTATTCAATCACTTTTATTTTCTTAAATTAATATTGATGTCTTTTGTTTGTGTCATGTCTTGTACATATGTGTCTGTGCTAGCACCAAGTATGTTACATAACACAAATTCTTCCCGTTTTAACTAACTGATATTATATGGAGTGCCAACACAAATTCGCAAAACAATTTTAAACCTTTCTATATTTACATGTGGCTACAGAATACAGATAAATCTAAATGTATGCTTGCTGCACAAGTGTGCATGATTAAACCAAATAAGTTTACACCTGGTATAGAAAACGGCTGAAACTGCAGATTATAGCAGCCAAATGTAGCATAACAACAACAGCATAAACAATACTATTAAAGACAATAAGACAAAAATGATAGCCAAGGCAACAATATGGGATCATCAACTACCAAGTAAACCATCCAAAATTCAATATGCAACAAAAGACTCAATCCAAAGTTAGTGTCATAATTTCATTTGATTAAGCAATTCATGAACCAATGTTTATTGCATAAATTCTTATGCACAAGTTATTTCTATAATCCAATAGAAAATGAGGTTAACATGTATTTGTATAAACTGAGTTGTTTTATAGGCTATCATGTAGAGCTTATCGAAATAAGTTAAAAACAACTTACGAAAAAGTCAAAAGCAATTATCATAAACTCTTCACAACACTTGCAGCAGTGTTTATAGCATAAGATAAACCTGTGTAAGCTTTTCCAAATCTAAACCAACTTAATTTCAAAATTTGTACTAATACTATATTCCCTTTCCAATTTAAATCCTCTCTGAATCACTACTAACATCTACATCTTTTTTCGTTTTTTGTCAGATAGTGACTAGAAATTCACCCCTTGAGGTGAATAAGTGGGGAGTCCCGGGTTCGAACCCCCTACATGTATTATATATAATGTGATGTCCTACCAACTGAGCTAGGACTACTACATCTTACCTTCAAATTAATAACAAAAGTTATATAATCAAAATTTAAAAAGCCAAATTCAATTTTTTTATACATATAACCTAAAAATCAACTCAAATACTCAATTCTATCTACAAATAATCAGGGTTTTAAACAAACGTTGGCAACCGCAATCTCCATAACCACATGACAGTTTTCTATATCGCCAAAACCTCGATCGAGGCTGTATCAACTGCATTTGACCGCAATTCTATACAATATCAATAATCACACAGCAACCATTATTGCAACCGCTATTTAAACCAAAATAACAGTAAGTAATTAAGAAGAAAGATGATTACCCAAACCCATCAGGAACAGTCCTTATAATCTTAAGCTTCTTTCTGCAACCCCTATAAAGCTCTTCAAGAGTACAATAAAACTCAGCCTCAACAGCTCCAACATCTTCATCTACCTTAATATTATTCCCATCACCATATTCATCAAAATTCATAGGATATTTACCATACTTATCATAGATCTGACGCTTCTTAGGATCACTAAGAACATCATAAGCCTCAGAAATTTTCATAAACTTTGTCTCAAATTCTTGTTTCCTTAAAGGGTATTGTTTAATCCTATCAGGATGCCATTTCAATGATAAATTGTTAAACGATTTCTTCAACTCTTCATAGGTTGCATCATGATTAACCTTTAATATTTTGTAGTAATCATCAATACCCATTTGAGAAAAGTCCATGAATTTTAAGAAATTCAACTTTTTGATGAAAAAAACAAAAGAAATATCGTTGTGATTTGAGTCAAAGAAAAGAGTGAATTGTGCTAAAATAGTAACAAAGTGTGACAACAAGAGATAGGAACAAAACAGCTAAGAACAGATTTTTTAGGAGAGAAACACTAAAATAGAATGTGATGATGACAAGAATCAAAACAAATCTGTTTTTTTAGGTAGAATCGATCAAATCTTGCGCGTAAAGCAGAGAAGAAAAAAATCCTGACTTTTTTTATGTCAATATTTGATTCTAAAAAAGAGAAAGATACAAATTTTATTTTTAAGGATCTTAAATTGGAATCAATATTTTTGTCAAAAAAAAAATTTGAATCAAAATATTGTTTTCTGTGATAAAAAAAATAGATAAATATGTTTCTGATCCTATAAATATTCTAAGTTTTGTTTTTAGTCCTTTAAAATTTTTCTTCTACTTTTAGTCCCTCAAAAGTTTTCAATTAACATTTTTAGTCTTACTTCTAAATCAACTCATGTATAAACTTCATATTTTTTATGAATGTTTAAAATATTATAAGAATCTCTCTCAATTTTATTTTTTGAATTTTTTAACAAAGCATAAATTAAATATAAATTTTTATATTTTTGGTGCTTAAAAATTCATATTTAATTCATGTTTTGTTAAAAAAATCTAATTTTGTTTGTGAGTGATTGTTAAAATATTCTACACTTTTCTTAAAAATTTCATTAAAAAATATGAAGTCTACACATGAGTTCATTTAAAAGTAGGGACTAAAAGTGTTAATTGAAAATTTTTGAGGGACTAAAAGTAGAAGAAAAATTTTAGAGGGACTAAAAACAAAACTTGGAATATTTATAGGGATCAGAAACATATTTATTCCAAAAAAAAAATCCATGCCTTATCTTTCTATCTTCCTAAAGGCAAGGTTTGCTTGCCCTAATTTCCCACTTAGGGTTTGCTTGCCCTAATTCTCCTCTCAAAACCCTAGTGTATTATGTCATCACTTCTGTCATGCATCCAATTATGTGCTTCCATTTGTGCTCTTCATGTTTTGTTCAATGATGGACTAACAAGTGGTGTCCTAGCAATTGATTCTCTACCATATACACCTTCATACATGTGTATCCAATCTTCTATTAACTTCTTCATAGTTGCAATGATTCAGTCTGCATAAATTTTATTGGACCTGTATGTGTACCCAATAAACAAATGACTTCTATGTTGTTGCAATGATTCAGTTTATATCAATTTCATTGGACCTCTTCTTCCACCAATTGAAGAACTCCTCTTAACACAATATGGCAGCAACCAAACAGTGAATCAGTACACAGATAATCCCACAAACTTATCTCTCTTTACCCTCAACCATTCTCAATTACTCTAAGTCTCTAAACCATTCTCAATCTCTTTCTCTTTGCCCTCGCTCTCCATCTCGCGTGCTTTACCATCACAACCACCACAACTTCCACCACACCTACAAATCAATCACTTGTGAGAGTGAGTGAGAGAAGATTTGCTGGCGGGAGAGAGAAGTCTGGCGCGGAGGTCTGTTGAGAGAGAGTTCCGGCGAGGAAGAGAGAGTTCCGGCCAAGAGAGAGTTTTGGTGGCAGTTCATCAAAAAAGGTTCGAAACTACACTCCCTTCTTTTCTTCAGATCCCAATGTGTTTGTTTCACGTGATTTCATGTTTTGATTCTCTGGCTAAGGAAACTCAAGGTTTGTCACTGATTCTCTTTCTTATAAACCATATTCAAGCGCAATTGTGATATCATTATGAGTTTTTTTTTTTTTTATTCAGATGCTTCACACTGTGATCTATTTCCTGAGAATGCTTCTTGAAAGTGCTATTTCTTTGATAATTTAGGGAAATTAAGTTCTAAGCATGATGGAAATATTCTTCTAATAATATATTCAATGATGTCCTTCGCCGAAGATTTCTTAGACAAGGTATCATTATCAATTTATCATCATAATCATCATGTTCTTATTATTCTTAGATGCAGTATCGGTATCGTGCTTTTGAATTGCTTATTGATGTTGAAAATTTTGCTTTCTGTAGTGCGATTTAAGGAAAGGAGGACAAGAATTGGTTCTTCATCTTCTTCAAGTCAACAATGGATTTCTTTAGGTACTTCCTTGATAATAGCATTTTCAGTTATAACTGAGATTTAGATATTTCATAATTTGTAACTAATGCATCCGTTTCTATCGCTATAGTCCTCGAACTAATCAAAATTACAAAATATATATTTGATTGTGTCATTATTCACCATTTTTAGCTTTAAATGCATTTTTGTTAGTTAGTTTGATCATCAAATGTGTCTTATGTTAGTTGTTTTTGATAATTTTAAAGACCCGGTGACATCGTCTCACATGTTTAGATATCAAAATGTCTCTTTACCATTTTTAGGAATTTAAAAACGAATGTGTTTGCACCAAATCTGTTTATCATTTTTAGGAATTTAAAAGTGAATGTAGTTGCACTAAGCCTGTTGTCAAATTTGAAACTAAAATCACAGATCGATTTTGTTGTGGTTTTGAGTTTAGCGTAGAAATGAGAAATTGTGAATGTTAATTTTATAATTCTGATTTTTGATTACTGACAGATAAGAGTATTTCAACCACATTCTGTATCAGATGAGGTGTATGAAGTAGCAGTCAAGCCTGTGGTGAAAGCTGCCATGGAAGGTGTCAATGGTATGAAATGCTAATTATGGAATTGAGGCTAATTTATAACGTGATGTGTGAGCAGAGTCTAATATTGTACTATCATGTCATTTTCATGGATTGATCAAGGTTTCTTTAGTTTCATTTGATATCTGTTGTTTAGTGTTAGAGTGGCTTATGAGTCACTCAGCTGAGTTTTGAGGATAACTTTTCTCATTTTATAAAGTTGTTTTGGTCAACGGAAAGTAACTTTAATTCTAAACATTGTAGGGACTGTATTTACATATGGTGTGATGAGTAGTGGTAAGACACATACGATGCATGTAAGTGTCACTCTTTAGCTAACTGCTTTTCTTTTTTATGTTTTTCATTTGATGGTTTGTGCTTGAAACTGGGGGGTCCATGTTACCTTTCATCAATCATCACTGTCTTGCAATTTTACTAAAAATGTAGGTCATGATTGATTAGGGTTCAGTTGAGTAGTCTAGGAGCTATTTAATTTATAATTAATTGATTGAATTTGATGTACACAATTTAATTTGAGTGACATGGGTAATCTAGATGTTTATTTTGTGATGGTGTTTGTATATGACAGATCGCTTCGGAAGGACTCAAACATCGTGTGTTTGAGGTATCATTAGTCGATCTTCAGGGAGATGAGGACAATGCATTCAGGAAGATTAGGTTGAGGTGATGTGTGGTGGTTATGGTGGATGTTGATAGTGATGTTTTTTTTAGCTTTTTTTTCCTCAATTCATTTTCTGTTCTTCCCCCTATCAATTTTATGCTTTGTATGTTTTATTCTAGCCTCTCTTTTTTTCTCCGTATTTTGGTCTGTTTGGTGTTTGTTTTATTGATTTAAAATGGTGGTTTGGTTTGTGAATGGGTTGTTTTGATTAATTTGTGTGATGAAGAAGGTTGGTGTTTGAATGGGGAAATATTGATGTGTTTTTGTGGCTTAATGGCAAGTTCTCCTCTCTGTAGAGAAACACTTATTTGGAGAAGCTGGTACTAGATATGCACAGTAGACAATTTGAATTAATGGTTGCCGGAGGGAACTCTCAAATGGAGATATGAATTCGGTAATAATTGTTTAAAAATTCAAGGGTTAAATATGTTTTTGGTCCCTATAGTTTCGCAGAATTTCCTTTTTAATCCCTGGAGATTTTTTTCACACTTTTTAGTCCCTGAAGTTTTCTCAGTAAGTGTTTTTAATCAAATTTTTGTATACTTTCACACTTTTGAACGGTTTTTTGTATTCATGTTTATAATATTATGAGAACATCTCCGATAAAAATTTAGAATTTTTTAGCATAAGATGAATTTTTTATGAATTTTTATGTGCAAAAAACTAAAAAATTCATATTTAATTCATCTCTTGTCAAAAAAAAATTAAACTTTTGTAAGAGAGATTCATATAATGTACTAAACATGACCGCAGTAAAAAATTTAAAATTTCGAATGATATGCATGCGTTAAATGAAAAGTAGGGACTAAAAACACCTACTGAGAAAACTTCAGGGACTAAAAAGTGTGAAAAAAATCTTCAGGGACTAAAAATGAAATTTTGCGAAACTATAGGGACCAAAAACATATTTAACCCAAAATTCAAATGTCGTATCATCACCTTATATAACTTGTCTTGATTTGCTCCTTCCTCTTCTGTCAATAACAATAAAAGCCTTTTGTGAACCAAAAGAAACTTTGCAGTTAATTTCACTGAGCACATTGTATTCTTCACTCGATTTATCTTGCAGAGTGTAACTATAGCCCAATGTCCCATGGAAAAGGATTTTTTGCAATTTTGAAATCAGGTGTGCCATTTTCTCTCTCTTATCTACTTTATGATCCAATTTTCTTCAAATGCCTAAAATGTAATAAAAATATTTTGGAATTAGAATCACATGTTTAGAAGGAGAAATCACAAAAAAGGAAACTCATATGTGAATGTTTGATAGCTTCAGAGGGCATTGATCTGAAATTTGAAGAAGCTGTGTTTATCATTTTAACTCTTATTATTGGAGCTGCTATCATTATCATGAAGTATTTGGAACTTTCCAATTTTCTGTGAGAATCCACAACTCTGTTTTTCATTAATGTTGTCTTCAATCTAGGGCACAGAGGCTGAGACAGTTGAAAAGCTGAAGCAGCTTGAGCTAACCTTAAATCCAAAACATAAGTCAATCTCGGGGAAGGCAATAATGGATGCTTCAGCCGTAAACTCATCATTGGTATTTCTCTTACAATCATGTTTATTCAGTTTCTTATTTTATACGGGTTAGGCCGGACGGGGCCGCTACTTTTGTGGATTGAAAATGTCAACCCACCCCACAAAAATAGTGGGTTAACGGACCGACCCAATGAGCTTGACCCGTTTTGCCATCCCTACTTATCCACCTTAAAGGTAGAATTTCTAACCACTGGTCTACATGAAAATTAAAATAAAAAAGAATATGTAAAAAGATTTCCTAAAATATATATCTACTAAAAGATAGCATAGATAGATAGAAACAATGTTTACGAAAACTAAGGAACTTATTTTCATGTGTAAAAGGTTGAAAAGATTTATTTAAAGCTTGTTTTGGAAGAAACAATATATAGTTTTTTTTTTACTCAAAAACATAAATATTCATTCATTCAAATTCATAAAGAATACATCAATCAAAATCATTACAAGTTCAATTTCGCTAAAAACTGATAAGGATGAATCTGCGAACAGACTCACGGCATCTGAGTTAATAGCATAAGACAGCATAATGCCTATGACAAAGCCTACAATTGATTTGATAAAATTCAAATGTCTGGAATAGCCATGCATCCAGATCTGCAATATTGATGGCGCTAAAGTTATTGAATCTGCTCTGAATTTGGATCGAAGCATACCTGCAAATCAAAACAAACATCAGACTAAGACGGGACAAAACCAAAACTCCGCACTAAGACGAGACACAACCAAAACTCCGCACTCAGACGGGATTAAAACAACACCGGATGGAAAAAACCACGAAGAAGACTCGAATAAAACCTAAAAATATGCGGGTATTGCTTATTTGAATAAAAAAGAAATAAAAAAGATCAAGAGGGTGATTCCGGATCAAAATTGATCCTAAATCACCCCTCTCTAAGGGATGAGAAACAAGAAAAAACCAGAAGAAAAATTAGGGTTGTTGTGGCGGCCGAGAGGAGAAAAAAAATTGGGTATGATTTTAAACAAGATATATTTAAAGCTTGTCAATAGAAATAATACCAAACAAATTGAAAAATAAACATTCACCAATGGATAATCAGTCCATCATCAGTTGTAATGTCAAACCAATCGCACCGATGTTTAAGACTTTAAACCTAGACATTCCGGTATACTTCATGGTTGTTTTCACATTCATCAACACAGTTTCGCCCTCTGAACCCCTTCCCACAACCACCCTTAACGAAATTACATCTACAACCAAAGAATATATGTCGATCCCTGCAAAAAATCTTATGTAATTGTATGAACAGAAATAGTGTCGTGGACGACACCTTTTCCTTGGTGCCTAGTAACATATTAGATGAGATTCTACAAACATTGGATGAATGTGCTAGACGAATGGTTGCAACATACAAAACATGTAAAATTTTGGAGATGGATGTGTCAATTCATGTTAGAACAACTTTAAATGGTCAAGTCCAACAAATTATGGGGTTGGTTGGACAATGTTCAATCTGTTTGGAGGATATTTGCACTAGGCCAGAACTTATTTATACAAGATGCTCACATGTTTTCCATAAAAGATGCATGATTCCATGGATTCAGAGATGCATCGACCATTCATCTTCTTATCCGTGTCTGATGTGTCAAGGTTCAATAATATGAAGATACAAGGAAAGATTTTATTGATTAATTTGTTTGTTTCTAGTGTTGGTAGCTTGTATTGAAGGGGGTGTAATTGATAGCTTTGATGTTGAAGTAGCAAAGTTTTTCACAAGAAAAGGGGGTTTGAATTGTGAACCTTTTAAAATTATGCCAATAAAAATTATCACAAACAATATAATCAAGGAGTATTCTTAGATTGTTAGTTAAATCAAGTATTTAAAATATGTTGCAGACTGGAGAACGTTCTCCCAACACTCTCTGACAGTAAATGTAAATGATATCTTGTGATTTGTGTGATGAGTGTTTGCGTAACTTAAATAAGAGTTGGTAGAAAAGAATGCACACAAAAGATTTATCCTGGTTTACCCAAAAACTTGGGCTAGTCCAATCCCCACACTCCTTTTGAGATTGTCCACTAAGAGATGCTAATGATCTCAAGTTACACTTCCTTTTGATCTAGATCCAAGACCAAAAATTCTTCCAAGCCCTACAAGCTTAATCTACCTTAGTCACACTGACTCTAAAGGTGCCACTCAATTAGTAGTTACGTACTAACTTGAGCCAAGGTTACAATAATGGAATATTGGTTATCAAAGCATATTCACTCAATACACTTTTGAGAAGCTTTGAAAATGGATGAAAACTCTCAGTACACTCAATGGATATTCTGATCCTAGATATTTAAATTACAGATCTGAGTGAGAGAGATAAAGAAGAGCTCTTAATAAAACTTGTATCACAAAGACAAGTGTTGAAATGTTGTAGTGAAAACTCTTGCTCTTCAATGTTGCCAAAGACTTCTATTTATAGGAGAGATTTGATCTGGGAGTCTTGGCCACGAAGTATGTCCGTTAGAAGCTTGAAAATAACGGCTAGTAGCTTTGCATTTGACAGCTCATGATATTTGTTGAAGAAACTGATCACTCTGAGTCCGCTCTCCAACGTTTCTTCTTCTGACTATTGAAAGAGGAGCGTATGGTGAGCTGGTGTTGAGCTGTATAATTGTTGTATGTTGCTTATCAAACAAATAAAACCGTTGTGCAGCTTTTAGGCACGTTTTGAACAGCTGTATGTGAGCTAGTATCTTTCCAAATAAGTACATTCTCTTTCCAACATCGCTCTGAGATCGTTCTCCAAGTATTGGGCGTGAATGAACTTCTTCCTTTAGATGAAGAGGAGCTGATGCAAACAGGAGACAGCTGTAATGGATAATATCAGCAGCTGGTAGTTGTACTTGATGTCTCAAAAAAGTAGTATTGCAAGTACAAGTGTCATAGGAGAAAGTGTGGAACCATTGAAGAATGATATTTCTTTATTCTTTTGCAAGTACACTCTATCTCATAGACATATATGTGTTGTCTATTTTCTATTTTAATCCAGTTGAGGACAGTCAACTCATGTGTGAAAAAGTATCCTTGTGTCATTTGGATATTTGCACATGTTTGATCCTTTGACCGTGGTAGAAATGGTAAGTTCTCTATTCATGAGAAATTCTTTGTCTTAAATGAACTCTTGGACTGTAGAGATCTTGTGAGTTAAGCCCAAGATAAAAGTGTTCATTTGTCTTGTACATGGTTGACTTATGCATAAGTGCATTTGCATTGATTGTGTGAATATGGATGTTGCGCAAGGTTCAGAGAACGTTCTAAGACTGATCCTGGAGCTTTTCTTTTTGCCAAAATAAAAGAGTGCTATTTGATCTAAAAAGCTCAATTGCTCCCAGCTTAATTAAAAACACTCAAGAGCACTTGTTAGATACCAAAGAGATCAGATTATACTTAAAATATAATTAAGAGGTTTGTTATCTTTAAAACATCAAATTAGGATTTTGCCTCAACAATCTCCCCCTTTTTGATGATGACAAACTTCTTGAATTATATTTTGAGATAGGATTCTGATTTTAATCAAATGCAGTAAGTGCTTTAAAATGAAATTGCTAGTGTTTTTTAATTTGTAAGCTCCCCCTCAATTCAAGCATTCAATTTCCAAAATGATCATGCTTATGACATAAAAGAATTGAGTAAACAGGATGATTAAAGCATGAGTTCATTAATTAAAAACAACATAATTATCAAATATCCAGAGCGTTGCATCAAACAAGCTTTTCAAAACATCATTAGGCTCCCCCTTGATTTCTCAATAAATTTTCCCCCTTTGTCATCATTGAAAAGGGTTAATCCAGGAGCATTTCAAGCAAGCAAAGTTTATTCATTTGCTCCATCAGGAGCAGGTGAAGTAGTGGGACTAACATCATCCTCAGAGGTGTTATTTGGTGCAGGGAATGGATCAAAATGTGGTGTGGCAATTTCTGGAGGTGGAGTGATATGAAGTTGAGGACAGACCACATTAGCAAACCATTCTCTCAAATTCTTGGATTCCAAAATCAAGTGATCCATCATTGAGTACTGTACAACCATTCCTTTGATTACACAGTCCAGGTCTCTTCTCATTTATTCCATGTCAGTTTAAATTCTTGAGCGTTTGGCAGGCCTTGAAGGGCCAGGAAAATCAAAATTGATATTTCCCTCAAACACCAATTGTTTGGTTCCAGCATTAACAACATTTGCAGATGAACAAAAAGATTCAAATGTAGCAAAAGATGATGGGATTGATGGGAGAGTGCTATCTATGGGATTTGGTATTAGCAAGTTTGAAATTTCTGGTGGAGCAGAGATAGGATTGAAACCTTGAAGAGTAGTAGCAGCAGTAGTCACGAGTTTCTCACTGTCAGTGGTGGGAGTAGCATCAACACTAGTTTTGTTATTTCCATCAGTCTAGAGAGCGTTCTCCAAATGGTCTCCAGAGACATCAGCAAGCAAATTCAATTTTGTTTTCTCAAAAATTTCCCTTTTTCTTTTAACACCAACATCAGGGGTTTCAATTTCCTTTTTCATGTGACTCACATTCTTAAGGTTAAAAGTGTAATAGTGATTATCAAATGGTGTGTTGGAAACATCAGTATAGTAAAACCTAAAAATCCTAGTCAGAATCATTCCATAGGGTAGGGCAATTTTCTTCAAACCAGAGCTTGCGACATAGATCATATGGTGTAAAATGATATAGGACAAGTTGAGTTTAATCCCTTTTGACACATGATACATAAGCAAGAGATCAAGATCATTTACCTTATCCTTGCTTCCAGTTCTGGGAAAGAAAGAGTGTTGACACATATTGTGAAGAAGTTTGAACTCCTTTTTCAGAATGGAGGATGGAGGTTTACTCAGTTTAGCTCCTTCTTCAGTGAACATCTCATTCTTGAGGTCTTCCTTGTTCACATCCACTTGGTCATACCAATCATTTCCATATACTTCCTTCCCATCACTTTGAATGTTGATCAGATCCCCAATGACATATGGATCAACAACAATCTCTACTCCTTTGATGTTAGAAGTAATCAAGTCTTTATCAGGGAACACTTTAGTATTGTAGTAGAAGGCTTGTACAAGCATAGGAAAAATAGTTTCTTTGATATGAAAGAAGCTTTTCCATCCAAAGGGTTCAATGTACTTGACTAGGTCAACTCCTCCTTGAGATAATTCTCCAAAATTATACATTCTCCCAGGTGAAACAGGCTTGATCTTCCAATATTGCTCAAAAACTTCTTCATCTTCAGGGAGTATAAGAGGAACTTCCAAAAAATTTCCCTTAGGTTTTTTGAGATTAATTTTCTTCTTGCTCCTTGGAGCCTTGACAACAGTTTCAACAAGCTTTTTCTTTGGAGTTGAAGAGTTTTTGACTTTGACAGGTTCAGATTTGGTGGAGGTCACCTTCTCAACTTCAAGTTCATCAATATCATTTTCTGAGAGAGTGTTCTCAGAATCTGAGGGATCCAAAACGTGAACAGTGGTATCCACAACAGGTTTCTTTCCAGCTCCAGACATAATTCTTGATGATCTCCTAATTTTTGAGGAGTCAAATGACTTGGATGTTTTGATCTTGACCATGACAGGTGGTGTATCCTTTGGACTAGGTACAGTAGCAGTTGAAGGTGGAGAATCTTCATCATTTGTTGGATTTTGAGTGGGTTGAAGCGATTCAATAGATGGTGAAGCTTGTGGTTGATTTTGTGTGAGTTGAATGGGTGAATTTTCTGGAGATTCAGACTGTGAAAGTTGGAAGACAGTGTTTGGAGAGTTTGGGGGTTTTCCACAGTGGTTTGCATGTGTTGAGGCAAAATCCCTAATTGATGTTTTAATGATAACAAACCTCTTAATTATTTTTAAGTGTAATTCTAATCTTTTTGGTATCTAACAAGTGCTCTTGAGTGTTTTAATTAAGCTAGGAACAATTGAGCTATTTAGATCAAATATCATGTTTTTATTTTGATAAAAACAAAAGCTTGGAGAACGGTTTCAGATTGATCTCTGAAACCTGCGCAACATTATTATCACACAATCAATGCAAAAGGACTTATGGATAAGTCAACTATGTACAAGACAAATGATCACTTTTATCTTTGGCTTCACTCACAAAAATCTCCACAGTCCAAGAGATCATTTAAGGGAAAGATTTCTCTCATGAATAGAGAACTTACTACTTTTACCAAGTTCTATGTTTGAACATGTGAAGATTGAGCATATGACACAAGGATATTTTTATTTTCAATTAATGGAACTGATCTTGTATGGACCATGGAAAATTAGACAGCACAACCTAGTCTTGGAATTGACTTGTACTTTAAAGGAATAAAGAAAGAATATTCTCCAATGTTGTTTCTCTTTCTCTATGACACATGTACTTGCAACAAAGACATTTTGGAACAGCAAGTACAATCTCCAGCTGCTGTTTTTATCCACAACAGCTGGCCTTTTCGTGCTCTAGCCTCTTTGCTTCAAAAGGAAGAAATTCATTCACGCCAGAATTTGGAGAGCGGTCTCAGACCAATGCTGGAAAGAGAAAATTTTCACTTGGAGTGACACCAGTTTGCATACAGCTGTTCAAAGGTTATCCAAAAGCTGCACAACGGCTATACTTGTTTGTTAAGCAACATACATCAACATTACAGCTCAACAACAGCTATCCATACGCTCCTCTTTCAAAATTCAGAAGAAGAAACTTTGGAGATCAATCTCAGACTGATCAGTTTTCTTCAAAATACATGAGCTGTCATTATGCAGAGCTACTAGCCGTTATTTTCAAGCTTCCAACGGATATACTTCGTGGCCAAGGAACTGAGGACAAGCTTCAACTATAAATAGAGGTCTTTGGCAACATTGAAGAGCAAGAGTTCAAGCTACAAATCATCAAACACTTGTTTTTCTCTACAAGTCATGGAACTCTTCTTTCATCACTCACACTCAAGATCTTCATTCTCATCATACCTCTGAGTTTACCGAGTGTTTTCTATTTGCTTCTCAAACAACCCTTTGAGTTTCTACAAACAAATATATCAAGAGACCACTTTTCACATAACCCACTTTTTAAGTGGTTGTATCTTTGTCTCTTTATTTTACCTCTCTCATTCAGATCTGTAATATCAATATCTAGGATCTGAATATCCATTGAGTGTGTTGAGAGTTTTCATCCATTTTCAAAGCTTCTCAAAATTGTATTGAGTGAATAGACTTTGATAACCAATCTTCCATCATTGTAACTTTGGCTCAAGTTAGTAGTAACTACTAATTGAGTGACACCTACATAGTCAGTGTGACATAGGTAGATTAAGCTTGTAGGGCTTAGAAGATATTTGGTCTTGGATCTAGATCAATAGGAATTGTAACTTGAGATCATTAGCATCTCTTAGTGGACAATCTCACAGGCGCGTGGGGACTGGACTAGCCCAAGGTTTTGGGTGAACCAGGATAAATTGTTTGTGTGCTTTCTCTTTCCTTTACTCTTATTTAATTTACGCATACACAGATCACACAAATCACAAGTTATCCTTTATATTTACTGTCAGAGATTGTTGGGAGAACGTTCTCCAGTCTGCACTATATTTTGAATACTTGATATAACTAACAATCTGGTTTATAGCAGAGAACATTCTCAGAACAAGCTCTTCTATAATTCACTAACATTTATCCAAATATACACTTGAGATCCATTTTGTAGAGTGCAGGTTTAAATTTTAAAAGGGTCACAATTCAAACCCCCGTTTCTTGTGACTATTTCTTCCACTTCAATTGGCATCAGAGCTCTGGCTCTAAGGTTTATGCACTTAACAGTGTAAGAGGAAAAGATTCAGGAAGGAAGTGATGTCAAAACCTGCAAATCAAAGTAGCAAAAAGAAGGGACATACAAAAACTAAATGTCCTCATAACAAGAAAGTGCAAAGAAAGCTGGCTTCAAAGAAGAAATCCATGATGACAACTAAAGGTGACTTTGATGACTCAAAATTAGAAGAAAAAGCCAACACATGTTCAATGGTAAATAAAGAGGTAACAACTTTTTAACCTTGTTCTTTATGTAAAGAAATGGAATTTGGATTTGATAATCTTCTAAATGACTCAAACACTTTATCTCAAAAATGTATATTTATAGAAAATCAATTACTTGAGATAAAGAAAGAAAATGAGAGATTACAAAACTTGAATGATAAATATTTTAAAATTATTCAAGAATTGCAGTTCTGTCATTTGGAAATGTTTGAACAACCGAAAATTCTCAATGAAGAACAACTCATTAATCATCTTCCAGAATGTTCTATGATTCATGAAGAGAATGTTGTTTTGAAAAAAGATGTTTTAGAATTGAAAAATGATTTTACAAGTTCTGCAAAATCTAGAGAAACTTTTCAAAACATTAAGGAATCACATGTAGTTATTTGTGATAAAACTAGTTTAGGTTGTAGAACTTTTCCAAAGCAAAAGTCATATGAGAATTGTTTTGTTCCTCTTAAAGACAAAGAAATACAAAGATACAAATGTTCATATTGTTACAAATATGGTCATATTGAATCCTTTTGTTTTAAGAAAAAATTCAAAAGAAAAGAACATTCTCATCACAAACAAGAACATTCTCAGAAGGTTCTCCAAATGCATTCTTATTCCAAAACTTCCTATAAGAGATCAACTTATCATCATAAGAAGAAATCTTATAAGAGGAATAACACTAACCTTCAAGGACCCAGATCACTATGGGTACCAAAATCATTACTAACTTGTGTTGCAGGAATAACTTTAAGCACTCAAGAAAAAGCCTTGAGACATGGAAAATTGATGCTCAAAGAATATGACTTTAGAAGGATAATACTTCCTCACATTTTAAAAGAGAAGACTGAGAATCCGTAACCTCTGGAATCATTAATCAAACCCCAAAGGTACATGTATCATTAGTAAAATGATTTTACATAAATTATGAATGATTGATATGTTAAAGGTTTAACAGATAACTTCTTTAAATTCCGTCAGAACTGAAATTGAATTTATTTCATATTCATCCTCATGATCATGATGTTTTTAAAATCTTTAAGTATAATATACTTAGATGATTTTTAAACCAAATCATGTTTTAAAGTCCTTTGGAAAATAAATGTTTTTGGTATAAAAGAGTTTGTCAAGTATGATAATTATTGCAAATATATTCAAATTTGGTCTGGTTATATATTTTCAAAAATTGGTTGTGAAAAGAATATAATTTGTAAAGTTATATTGTGTTAAGAGTTGTATTCATTTCAAAAATATAATTTCAACTAAAAAACTCTTGAACCACTTTATATTGGTTTATTTGTTCTTTTCAAAACTACAAGTCTTATGAGTTCTTTATACTTGATGATTTAAAGCATAAGAGTGTGTTTTTTAAGCCTTTTAAAGTTCTTTGAAAAAGGTTTCATTTGTTTAAAGCTCAACAATCATTTTCTATAAGTAGTGATCATGGGGAGATTATGAAAAACTTTCTTTCACAACATTCTTTAAAGAAAATGGTATTTCACTTGATTTCTCTTGATTTGGAATTTCAACAAAACTAGAGTTGCTTACAATTGATGAAATATCTTTAATCAAGCATTGAAAATTACTTTTGAAAGAAATCATAGACAATGCATGTTATGTTTTTAAATCTTGTTTTTATCTTGAGTAAAACTCCATGTCATTTTGAAAATATAGAAATTCAATCATATCATGATTTTATATGTTTGATGTTATTACTATTTTTGGCATAGTAAAGAAAACATTGTGAAAATGGTTTCAACATATCAAAAGCATAGTTTTTGGATACTCTGTTTACATTCTCTAAAAGATTATAGAATATGCAATCTCAAATCAAATAGCAAAAAATATGCATATTATATTTGATGAGTTTGAGAGATGATAATGGTGTTGATGATGATGAACAACAATGACAAGAAACAATGGATCAAACACTGTCTTTACAAATTTATCCAAAGAGTGAGAATTGACTTTCCATCATCCTCAAAATGGAACCATTATAAGCTTCATTGATATAATAAGAATGTTCTCCATTGGAATAAACAACGGTATTGGTACACCACTTTGAAATTGCAAAGAAATGATTTAATCATAGAGATGTTCTTTTTGCAATTGATGTTGAGATGTATGAATCTCCTTAATCAACTCTCAAGATGGAATACAAGTTGTTTCACAACATATATCAAAATTGTGCACTTCCTAGAAAAGGATACAAAGAAAATGTCTTGGAGAATGAAATGTTTGTCATGCATCGCCTTGCTAAGTGATTGAAACTGAATTTCTCATATATCATCATGCAACATGTGATCAATGCAGTAGAGTTTGTAACAAGGAAAGTTACTCTTCCTTAAGGGATGATCCTCACCAATATTTTTTTTGTATCTACAAAATTGACTTTAAGTGGTCATCTCATGCAATACCTTTAACTTAAAAAAAAAAAATTCATTATATGAAAAGGTGATTGTTAATCTTGAAGACTTTGCTACTGAGATTGGAAACAAAAAGAAAAGAGATGATAGAAGGAAATCTTAATTTACTTGCTGAAGCTTCTGGAGAACAACCAGAGAATGTTCTCCCAACTGGAGAAAATGTAGGATTAAATGAATGCACTATGTCGATGAATCAAATGTTAAAGGTGACAATCAATGTTTTTCGTTTGGATTGAAAAACATTAGTCACATGAAGAAAGAACCCTTGATTGAAACCCCTTTTCCTGACATTAAAAATAAGAGAAAAAGAGAGGAATTTGAGAAAGAAAGCAATATGGATTTGCTAGCTGCTGTGTCTGGAGAATGTTCAGAGAAAGTTCTCCAAACTGATGGAAATGCAAAGAGTGGATCTGATTCTATGCATTCTGCTTTAAACACATCATTGGAGTTTGGATCTCCTACAAATTTTGCTCCTGGACCTTCTGCTGCTGCAACTCTTCAAGTTACTCTACAAGGATGATTTTTCTTAGAGAATATCTAAGAGGATGAATTTACTCAACTTTGGAGAATTCATCAAAGGATAAAACTTTTCTCCTCAACTCTCAATCAAGTGTCCTCTATTTACAATGATGAGCATATGGTGGATTTACAAAATAACTAAAGATGCTCTCAAGATTGAATCTCAAGTAAGGAAATCAAATGAGGTACACAATTATAAATTTTATAACATTTGCATCATAATAAGCTTGAATATCTTTATGCAATGTTATTATGTGATTGATTGGATGATCGTGGAATCTAGAATGTATGCTAAATTTCTTTGTCATGACTTATATATGTTTATGCTTAATTCACATAGCTTTAATGCAATAAGGTTTACACTCTTTGTTCTTACTCACACATTATCTCTTTCAAAATATCATGCTTAGTGTGAAAAATGAATAAACATCTTTTGTGCATATTTGCCGTTGTACACCATTGTAAGAATTCTTTCAAATATCCTCAAATTTCATTGTCAATGGTTGTTTTATCAAGATTGATTCTCTCCATAAGTTTTGTTCACATTTTTCAATGATCAAGTTTAATTTGACATGCCTAAAGCCGATTGAATTAACACTTATATTGATTCATTTTTAATGCTCTTGTGGCAAATATTTTAAATGTATATGGATTACATTATTGATCAAGTTTTCTATGTGCAAGTCATGTATATGTTCTTAATGAAAAACTATCCTTGATGATCAATGAATAATTTTTGGAGTTAGTTTCTTAATTATTCTTCATGATAGACCAAAACATTTAGAACAAAAATGACAAAAAATTCATGATTTTGATAATCAATTACATGTCATATTTTGGTCTTCCATAAAGCTTGACTTATAGTACTTTTCATTAAAAACATTTCTTTTTATAAGACCTTGGATGAATCCAATTTTGTTGCACACCTTGACTAGCCTATAGTTTGCTTAATGATTAAGTAGAACTTTTTGAACATGGCTTTTCAAAGATTTAGATGTTATTTTGGCTTATGTAAAAGATCTTCCTTCAAAGGTTTTTAAATGAATATCCATTTTTGTTGGATTTATTATTTGAAGGATTTTAAAAAGAGAACATATGATTGGTCTTCATGAGAATAATTTGTGTGTCTACTCTCCACAAAATTAGAATTTGGTCTAAGAATAATAGTTCTTGCACATTATGTTCTTAAACTTTTTTTTGACATTTTCTTAACATCAAAGTGTTGTTTTTAGTGTATGATCATATTTCTACACTTGCAAGTTATGTTATCAAATTGAGATGTGAACAAATATTTTTGTGAAGGATCATTCTTTGAATATTTTGCTTTGAAAAAGAATCATATTCTATATGAGAATATTCAAAAAAAAAAAAAAAAAAAGAGAGAGAAATTTATTTTGACAAGATCGCAATTAACTCTGATTTCACAGTTTCCTCATATGCGCAATTTTCTCTCCAGTTTTAAAATCATTGAAAGATTTACAAAAGATCTATCATTTTAGTCTTATCTAACATTTTGAGAATGATCATGCTGTAAGGAATATCCATCTCATAAGACTTGGGGGGAGTTTTCTAAATTTGAGAATATATTTTGTTTCCAAACTTGCATTGTCATTGAGGTCAAAATCACATTTTCTAAACAATTGAGAGTGTTTGGCATTTATTTTTAAAATCAAATGCTTCCATGTGTTCACATATGTTTTAATCATTATTCATGTTATGATTGCAATATTGAATGGAATGATCTTAACTAGGGTGTTTAGGCTATACTATGCTGATATGAATGACACACCCTATGATAATCATTATTTTACCTTCAATCTGAAGAATGTGAGTCATATGAAAAAGGAAATTGATACTCCTGTTTCTGATGTTGGTGTTAAGAGAAAGAGGGAAGTTTTTGAGAAAACAAATTTGAATTTGCTTGCTGATGCTTCTGGAGACCGTTTGGAGAACGCTCTCCAGACTGATGGAAATGTCCAAATCAGTGGTGATGATAATCCCACCACTGAGAGTGAGAAACTTATGATTACTACTGCCACTCTACAAGGATTTAATCCTATTACTGCTCCACCTAACACCACCATGTTTTCCCCATTGATGACATCAAGTCAAAGAAGTCTTTCATCCTTTTGCACTTCTGAGTTTATAAGGAACATTCTCACTTCTGAAATATCTGAGTTTTCCACCATGCATGTCCCAAATCCTACAGATAGTACACTTCCATCTATTCCATCATCATTTGCTACCTTTGATTCATTCTGTTCATCTGCTAACGCTGTCAATGCTGGAACCAAACAATTGATGTTTGAGGGAAATATCAATTTTGATTTTACTTCCCCTTCAAGGCCTGCCAAACGCTTTAGGCTTGAAACTGATATGGAACAAATGAGAAAAGACTTGGACATTGTGATTAAGGGAATGACTGTTCAACACTCCATGATGGATCATTTGATTTTGGAATCCAAATCTTTGAGAACTTGGTTTACCACTGTTGTTTGTCCACAACTCCACATTCCTCCACCTCCTGAAATTGAAATACCAAATTTTGATTCCTTTCCTGCTCAGAATGAAAAATTTGATGATGATTGTCCTACTACTTTACCTGCTCCTGATGGAGCAAATGATTGATAAACTTTGCTTGTGTCTTACTCCTAGAACACCCCTTTTCAATGATGACAAAGGGGGAGAATGAATTGATAAATCAAGGGGGAGCCCAATGATGTTTTGAAGCTTGTCTAGCTGCGCTCTGGATATTTGATAATCTTGTTTTAATTTGATGAACTCTGTTTTAATGGTCCTGTTTAGTAATTAGATATTTTGGGAAGTTTCTTTTGACATCATATGAACTTCTCCTACTATGTACTTGTGGTCTAAAACAGGATTTGTTTGTTTAATTTGCTTTTGATGCATGTTTGAATCATTTTGTATTAATCATGGGTTGTGAACTGTGTTTGGATGCTCACTTATGTGAGACTAATGATTAATGAATGTTGCTTGATTCAAATTATACTCATGATACTCAATTCTTTTAAAATCATAAGCATGATCATTTTGAAAATTGAATGCTTGAATTGAGGGGGAGCTTACAAATTAAAAACACTAGACATTTTATTTCAAGCACTTTTGAATTTTGATTAAAATCAGAATTTCATCTCAAAACATAATTCAAGAAGTTTGTCATCATCAAAAAGGGGGAGATTGTTGAGGCAAAATCCCTAATTGATGTTTTAAAGATAACAAACCACTTAATTATTTTTAAGTGTAATTCTAATCTTTTTGGTCAACTATGTACAAGACAAATGATCACTTTTATCTTGGGCTTCACTCACAAAAATCTCCACAGTCCAAGAGATCATTTGAGGGAAAGATTTCTCCCATGAATAGAGAACTTACTACTTTTTCCAAGTTCTATGTTTGAACATGTGAAGATTGAGCATATGACACAAGGATATTTTTATTCTCAATTAATGGAACTGATCTTGTATGGACCATGAAAAATTAGACAACACAACCTAGTCTCTGAATTGACTTGTACTTTAAAGGAATAAAGAAAGAACGTTCTCCAATGTTGTTTCTCTTTCTCTATGACACATGTACTTGCAACAAAGACATTTTGGAACAGCAAGTACAATCTCCAGTTGCTGTTTTTCTCCACAAAAGCTGGCCTTTTCGTGCTCTAGCCTCTTTGCTTCAAAAGGAAGAAATTCATTCACGCCAGAATTTGGAGAACGGTCTCAGACCAATGCTGGAAAGAGAAAATCTTCACTTGGAGTGACACTAGCTTGCATACAGTTGTTCAAAGGTTATCCAAAAGCTGCACAACGGCTATACTTGTTTGTTAAGCAACATACAACAACATTACAGCTCAACAACAACTATCCATACGCTCCTCTTTCAAAAGTCAGAAGAAGAAACTTTGGAGATCAATCTCAGACTGATCAGTTTTCTTCAAAATACATGAGCTGTCATTATGCAGAGCTACTAGCCGTTATTTTCAAGCTTCCAACGGATATACTTCGTGGCCAAGGAACTGAGGACAAGCTTCAATTATAAATAGAGGTCTTTGGCAACATTGAAGAGCAAGAGTTCAAGCTACAAATCATCAAACACTTGTTTTTCTCTACAAGTCATGGAACTCTTCTTTCATCACTCACACTCAAGATCTTCATTCTCATCGTACCTCTGAGTTTACTGAGTGTTTTCTATTTGCTTCTTGTCATACCCCATTTTTTGACCAATCGCTTTTGTGCGTCTTTTTACGACGGATTTTTCTTTGTTCGTTTCTGACGAAATTTCGGCAGAGAGGTATTTTAAAATACCTCATTTGGTTACATTTTATTTTCTTTTTATTATTATTTTTTATTATTTTCTGTTTTTTTATTTTATTATTATTATTCATTTTCGTTTTTATTTATTATTATTAATATATATATTATTTTTTATTTTAATTTTTTATTTGTGTCTTTTCCTTTTTGGTGTTTTGCCAGTTTTTTTAAGAGTCCAGATCAGGTTTTTTTTGTCCAAGCCCAAAGGGGCAATTTTGTCCAAATAGGGAAATATTTCATCTGCCAAACCCTAGGTCTGACACAGTACAAATAGTGCATTTATTGCACAGTTCCCAAGAGAGAAATTCATCAATCAGCCGCAGAATCATCTGCTTTCTTTGAATCCAGATCAAAACAAACAAATCAAAAAAAACCATCATCTTCACAAATCACCATCAACATTTTTCCAGATCCAAACCAGAACACAAAACCAGAACAAAAATCAAAAGTTTCTCCATCATAAAAAACCCAGAAAACGAAATCCCAGAAAACCCATCATCATCATCAACGAATCAAATCCATCATCACAAAAATCAGAAACTATTAACCTTCATCATCACGAAAACAAAACAGAAACCAAATCACATCCATTAAACCCAGAACCAAAATCACGAGTTCCATCATTCATTAATTCCGAATCGAAAACCCGAATCAAAAAGCAAAATAGAAGTAAGAACAGAAGAAAGAAATCGCGATCCGAATCTAAAACACGATCCAAGGTTGATTATTTTCCTTTTCGATCCTTTTTTTCCGATATGGACTTTTTTGGGTTTGATTTAGTGTTTTTTGAGTTTGGATTGGTGTTTAGAAGTTAATTTTGTATGGGTTTGGTGTTAATAGTTTTGAAAAATTATGGGGTTTGGGTAGAGAAATGAAATGGCCGAGAGAGATGAAGAAGAGGAGAAGGTCAGCGGCGGCGATGTTAAGAAGAGAAGAAGAGATTCTGTTTGTTTTAGGGTTTAATTTGTATATATACCCTGCTTATGATCCTGTGCGCGCAGGTGCACAACCTCATCGTGCACCTGCGCGCCTTTGTCCACTTGATTTTGATCTAACGTTTCTAATCTGTTTTAACTGAGATCAAATCAGAGCTGTCTGATCAATCAGACGGCTCTGATCTGATTTTTACGTTTTACTTCACACACCCCCCTCTGGGCCATGCCCCCCAGCTGGGCTTGGGCCCAGAGTTGCTTTTTGCACCCCTTTTTCAGTTTTAATTGTTAATTGCACCCCCTTCTGTTTCAAAATTTATTTCCAAACATCATCAAGCATAAAAATTATCTTGTCATCATACATTTTTCAAAACGTTGGACTTTAAACCAAACGTTTCTTTTTATCGCGAACTTGGATTTTAAACCAAGTGCCTTGGACTTTAAACCAACGGCGTCTTTTATCGTGAAAACCTTGGATTTTAACCCAAGAGTCTTTTTATCGCAAACTTGGATTTTAAACCAAGTGTCTTGGACTTTAAACCAATGGCTTCTTTTATCGCTAAAACCTTGGACTTTAACCCAAGTGTTCCTTTTTCTCGCCAAAAACCTTGGATTTTAAACCAAGTGCATTTTTCTCATTCATACATTTTTAATCATGCATAAACCTTGGATTTTAAACCAAGTGTCTTTTATCACTCAAAACATTTTCTCAACAAACCTTGGATTTTAAACCAAGTGTCCGCGTATTATTTCTTAATCAAATCTCAATCAATTTAACCATATAGACTTGCTTCACAAACTAACATCAATCAAACTCACATTTTGCCACTTTTGGCTTGTCGGTCTTTAAAACCTTTTTCAAAACCTTAAAATCAAACAAACAAATTTACTCGTCTTTTTACCCCGAACTACGGTGGTTTGATCCCTCGGGTACGTAGGCATGAGACTTGTCTCTCCAATCAATAAAATCAACAAAAACATTTTTCCTCTTTTTCATCACTTTAAGCATTTTTTATCATCACTTTAATTCTCATACTTATACATTTTTTACAAGCAATTAAAATAAAGCGCATAGATAGAATAAAAACAAGAGGTTCGTATAGAGTACTATAGATACTTAGGGTGCTAATACCTTCCCTTCGTATAACCAACCCCCGAACCTTGTTCTCTAAAAAAAAGGGTTTTTTCGAACTTTTTCCCTTTCCCTCGGATAAATTAAAGATCGGTGGTGGACATTAAATTGCGATTCGAAGTTAATTAATAACTCGATATCCAAAAATCACTGCGACACTTCTCAAACAACCCTTTGAGTTTCTACAAGCAAATATATCAAGAGACCACTTTTCACATAACCCACTTTTTAAGTGGTTGTATCTTTGTCTCTTTATTTTACCTCTCTCATTCAGATCTGTAATATCAATATCTAGGATCAGAATATCCATTGAGTGTGTTGAGAGTTTTCATCCATTTTCAAAGCTTCTCAAAATTGTATTGAGTGAATAGGCTTTGATAACCAATCTTCCATCATTGTAACCTTGGCTCAAGTTAGTACGTAACTACTAATTGAGTGACACCTACATAGTCAGTGTGACATAGGTAGATTAAGTTTGTAGGGCTTAGAAGACTTTTGGTCTTGGATCTAGATCAAAAGGAAGTGTAACTTGAGATCATTAGCATCTCTTAGTGGACAATCTCACAGGTGCGTGGGGACTGGACTAGCCCAAGGTTTTGGGTGAACCAGGATAAATTGTTTGTGTGTTTTCTCTTTCCTTTACTCTTATTTAATTTACGCATACACAGATCACACAAATCACAAGTGATCGTTTGTATTTACTGTCAAAGAGTGTTGGGAGAACGTTCTCCAGTCTGCACTATATTTTGAATACTTGATATAACTAACAATTTGGTTTATAGCAGAGAACATTCTCAGAACAAGCTCTTCTATAATTCACTAACATTTATCCAAGTATACACTTGAGATCCACTTTGTAGAGTGCAGGTTTAAATTTTAAAAGGGTCACAATTCAAACCCCCCCCTTTCTTGTGACTATTTCTTCCACTTCAGCATGTTGGTAGTAACTGGTGTGGATTAAATTTCTGGTGAGGCTTCTCGTTCAGAGAGTGATTTGAAGGATTCAAAAACAGTTTCAAATGAGGATGAGGAGGATTATTTTGGTGTTGGTGGTTTAGGAGGTGATGGGGAACATGGTGGTGATGATGAAACAAAGGGATTTTTGGTTCTAGGAACCTTACTTCCTCCAGGATTTTTGGTTCGTGCCTTTTTTAATAGAAAAATAGATCTGAAGCTTAGATTTTGGTTATGGAAGTTGAGAGGATTTTGTGGGTTTATAAAAAAAAAATGAAAACTTGGGAAGAGGGAGAGAATATAGTAGGTGTACTTGTAAATAGTGAACAAGTACTTTGGTTTTGCTAAAAGCATGGGAAGGAGAGAGGGAATGGTAGCCGCTCGCCAATGGGAGAAGAGAGAGAAGCCCAAATTATTTTTGCCATAAACTCCTTGTCCATTAGTTCATTTAAAGCAAAAATAGTTATTTCAACTTTTCACAGAGATCGTTCTCAGAACGTTCTGGCACTTATGTAAGCAAGCATAAATCAAGCAGGATTGAGATTTTTGATGATTTTCAATTTTTCCTTGATAAAATTAAAACGATCCTCAACCAATGGTTTAGTAAAAATATCAGCAAGCTGATTTTCAATATCAACAAAAACTAATTTCACATCCTTTTTGTTAACATGATCACGAATAAAATGATGCTTGATTTCAATGTGTTTTGATCTTGAATGCTGAATAGGGTTTTTAGCCAAATTGATAGCACTAGTATTATCACATAAAATTTTGATACATGTGTACCTTAGTGAGAAATCCTCAAGTTGATTTTTGATCCAAATGACTTGAGAACAACAATTTGATGCAACCACATATTCTGCTTCAGTGATTTATAGTGCAATGGTGTTTTGTTTTCTACAACACCAACTTACCAATGCTTCTCCAAGGAATTGAGATGCTCCACTTGTGCTTTTTCTTTCAATTTTGTCACCAGCATAGTCAGCATCACAATATGCTTTTAAATCAAAATATGATCCCTTTTTGTACCATAAACCTACATCAGGTGTTCCAACCAAGTATCTAAAGATTCTTTTAACTGCAGTTGAGAGTGATTCTTTTGGGGATGTTTGAAATCTAGCCCAAAGACCAACTACAAACATAATGTCAGGTCTGCTTGCAGTTAAATAAAGGAGAGATCCAATCATTCCTCTATACTCATTTTCAGATACATCTTTTCCTTTTTTATCTTTGTCCAAACTTGTAGATGGATGCATTGGAGTTGACATGATTTTGGCTTCATTCATCTTGTACTTCTTGAGAAGATCATTTATATATTTTTCTTGACTGATGAAAATTCCATCTTCTTGTTGCTTGATTTGCAAACCAAGAAAGAAACCAAGTTCTCCCATCATGCTTATCTCAAACTCACTTTGCATAAGGTTAGAAAAATTCACACATTTTTTCTTTAGTAGCACAAAAAATAATATCATCAACATACACTTGTACAATAAGTAAATTATGCTTTTCATTTTTGGTAAAAAGTGTAGTATCAATTTTTCCTCTAGAAAAACCATTTTCAAGTAAGAAAGTGCTTAATCTATAATACCAAGCTCTTGGGGCTTGTTTAAGTCCATAAAGGGCTTTGGTAAGTTTATAAACATGATTTGGTTTATGCTTATCAACAAAACCAGGAGGTTGATGCACATAAACTTCCTCATTTAAAAATCCAGTTAAAAAAGCACTTTTTACATCCATTTGAAAAAGTTTGATACATTTATGTGATGCATATGCAAGCAAAATTCTAATGGCTTCTAACCTGGCTACAGGAGCAAAGGTTTCATCATAATCAATCCCTTCTTGTTGATTATAACCTTGTGCTACAAGTCTTGCCTTATTTCTGACAACCTTACCATTTTCATCAAGTTTGTTTCTAAAGATCCATCTTGTTCCAATAATTGAATGATCTTTTGGAAATGGTACTAAATTCCAAACTTCATTCTTCTCAAATTAATGTAATTCTTCTTTCATAGCCTCAATTCAGGATTCATCAATGATAACTTCATTTATGGATCTTGGCTCAATTTGGGAGATCATTCCCAGATTGTTCTCCACATCCTACAAGGCTTTTCTGGTTCTTACACCATCTTTAGTATTGCCTATTATTTGATTAGGAGGATGATAGCCAACAATTCTCCTGGTCTTTGGTGGTCCTTGAGATGTGAAGTTCTCATCTGAATCATGATTCTGTGCAGTGATAGGCTCACCTTCTTCATCATCAATGGCATGTATGATTGGTTGATCTTCAAATTCATCAAATTTTACATGCATGCTTTCCTCCAAAGTTTGAGTTCTCAGATTGTAGATTCTATATACTTTTGATGTCAGAGAGTATCCTAAGAATACTCCTTTATCTGACTTTGAATCAAACTTACCCAAGTTGTCTTTGATATTCAAAATGTAACAAAAACATCTAAATATATGAAAATAAGAAATACTAGGTTTTCTGCCTTTCCAAAGTTCATAGGGTGTTTTGTTTAAAACTTTTCTAATGGTGACTCTATTTAAAATATAGCAAGTGTTAATAGCCTCAGCCCAAAAATATTTTTCAACATTTGATTCATTTATCATTGTTCTTGCCATTTCTTGTAAAGTTCTATTTTTCCTTTCAACAACTCCATCTTGTTGAGGAGTTCTTGGACAAGAAAAATTATGAGAGATTCCATTATTATCAAGGAATGATTCAAAGAGAGAGTTTTCAAATTCTCCACCATGATCACTTCTTATAGAAATAATATTGATGCCTTTCTCATTTTGAACTTTAAAACAAAAGGTTGTAAAAGCTTCCAAAGAGTCGCCTTTATGTTTTAAAATAGCACCCAAGTAAACCTTGAAAAATCATCTACAATGACAAAGCCATAATGTTTGCCACCAAGACTTGTAGTTTTGACAGGTCCAAATAAGTCTATGTGAAGTAACTCAAGAGGTCTTTTTGTGGAAATAAATTCTTTTGGTTTTAAAACTACTTTTAACTTGTTTCCCTCTTGTGTATGATTCGCATACTTTATCTAGATCAAAACTAATCTTAGGCAAACCTCTAACTAGATCAAGTTTGGAAAGTTTTGACACAGTCTTCATACTTACATGACCAGCCCTCTTGTGCCAAATCCATTTTTATTTTTCAAGTGAGACAAAGCATGATTCAGGAGGCAATTCATCTAAGTATAAAACATAAATATTCTTTATCCTTGATCCATTAAATAAAACTTTGTTAGATGAAGATTGTTTTATTTCACATGAATCAGATTTAAAACCAACTTCAAAGCCATTGTCACACAATTGAATTATGCTTATTAAGTTATGTTTTAAACCATCCACATAATGAACATTTTCAATCTTTGCAGAGTTAGACTTATCAATAGTACATATACCTTGATGCTAGCTTTCTCATTATTTCCAAAGGTGACTGATCCACCTTATCTTGTTTCAAATGATAGAAAGCTGTTTCTATCTCCTGTCATATGTCTTGAGCATCCACTGTCCAAGTACCAAGACCTTCTCTTGACTGCTAGAAGGCATTCCTACATTTGTGTTTAATAAGTTTTTAGGTACCCATAATTTCTTGGGTCCTTGAATGTTAGTTTCAATATGTTTATAAGGGATCTTCTGCGAATAAGATGATCTCTTATAAGGAGTTCTTCTATAGACATTTCTTCTGAGAGTGTTCTGAGAATGTCTATATGAAGATCTTGTAAAAGTGTTGTTTCTGAGACTGTTCTGAGAATGTTCTGGTGTTCTATAGAAAACTTGTTTTCTTGCTTTCTTTTTGAAACAGAAGGGTTCAAGATGTCCATCCTTGTGACAAAATGTACATTTAAACTTTTGAAAATTCTTTTCTTTATTTGGAATAAGACATTTTTCATATAGCTTTCTGTTCTGATAAGGTTTATATCCTATACCAGATTTATCAAAAAATCCAGCTTGTGATCCTGTCATACCCCATTTTTTGACCGATCGCTTTTGTTCGGCGTTTAAATTTGTTTTTTTTTCCTTTGTCATTTCTGACGAATTTTCGGCAGAGAGGTATTTTAAAATACCTCATTTATTTGATTTCTTTTTATTTTCTTTTTATTATTATTACTTTCATCACTTTATATTTTATTTTTTATTTGATTCATTTTTATTTATTATTATATGTATTATTATTTTATTTTATGTTTTTTATTCCTATTTTCGTTTTTATTATTTTTTGGGTGTTTTTGTCAAGTTTGCCAAAGGTCCAAATCTGGTTTTTGTCCTCATCAGGCCCAAAGGGGCAATTTTGTCCAAATAGGGTATATTTCATCTGCAGAACCCTAATTTCTGACACACTATTTATAGTGCATTTATTGCACAGGTCCCAAGGAGGAGAGAAATTATCAGCCGCAAACCATCTTCTTCTTCCTTTCCAAAATCAAACCAAAAATCAAAAACCAGTAAACAGAATCGAAAATCAAAGAAAAATAAAGCCCTCATCTGTTCATCATCATCATCCATCATCCTCACAACCAAAATCAAAAATCAACATTGTTCTTCATAACCAGAAAATCAAAACCTCCATCATCATTCAACACAAACCCATAAATCAAATCATCATCAACATTCAAACCATTCCTCATCAAACCAAAAATAAAAAAAAACAGAATATCATTAAATCATCAAACGAACTCAGAAACCACAATCGTTCAAACTTTCAAAACCAAGTCCAAATTCAGAAATCCATAACCAAAAACCCAAACCGAATCAAATTATCCACCAACCATCAAATTGGAATTGAAAAACAGAAAAACGGACACAAAACGGGAAGAAGAGATTCGAACATAAATAAAATAAACACCAAAGGTTGATGATTTTCCCTTTTACTCCTTCTATTTCGTTCGATTCGGTTGATTGAGTTTTCGTTTGGTTTCTTTTTTTTGGATCTTAGATTTGGGTTAAGGGTTAATGTTTGATGTTGATTTGATTTTGAAAAATGGGTTTAAGAAAGAAAGAAAGAATGGCCGAAACAGAACAGAGAGGTTGAGAGAAAAGAAATTCAGCGGCGGTAGAGGGAAGAAGAAAGTGAATTTGTGTTTGTGTTTTTTTAGGGTTTTCCCTTTTTTTTTCCGGGTTTTCCCTTTTATACTCCCTTTCCTGATCCTGTGCGCGCAGGTGCACAACCTTACAGTGCACCTTAGCCTTCTGATTTCAATCTGACCACTCCTGATCTATCTTCCCTTTGATCAAATCAGAACCGTCTGATCAATCAGACGGCTCTGATTCTTTTCTTTGCACACCCCCCTCTGGGCTGCGCCCCCCAGTTGGGCCAGAACCCCAGAGTTGCTTTTTGCACCCCCCCTTTTATGTTTTTAATGCTATTTGCACCCCTTCTGTTTTATTTTATTTTATTTTTGCCTATGATAAAAGTGCTTATGGAATGTGCTTCAATAAGCTATTAAATCCAAAATAAGCACTTATTTGAGGTTCTTTTTATTTTTTACTATTTATTTCATGATTATTTGTGCTTAATCTTGCTCACACTAGTAGAAATATGACATATTACATAAGGCTTTTACATCTGTCTAAGATATGTCAGATGTGAAATGCTATATGGAGTGATGTTTACATCTGGTTACAATAGCCACAGGAGTGAAAATTATATGCACAACACTTTTTACATCTGATATCAATATACCAGATAAAAAACTGCACGCGGTGGCAGTATTGTAATTATGACGAAAAGTTTCTAAAAGAAATATATATCTGGCCATATATATAGTCAGATGTAAAAAGTGATGTTGAATTAAAAAAAAAAAAATTGGTTTTTTGGAATCAAATAAGTTATAAGAAAAAAAAAAGTTTTTTTGGAATCAATTGGAAAACCAGTTCACAGAGTATACGCGAACTTCATCATCTCCCTCTCAGCCACTCTCACGCGAATCTCTCTCACTATCAGCCGCCGTAGTCTCACTCTCAGGCGTCCTCTCTCTCGATCTCGATCTGTTGAAGCTTCTCGATCTTGAACCCTAGGCTCCAAATCGATCTCTTTCTCTCTGACACACTCGTTTTCTCTCGAACCCTAGCCTCCAAATCGAAGCTCATAGAGTGAGTGGTGAAGACGACTTCGTTTTGATATAGAGCAATTTTGGGATCGAATCGAGTGGTACCACTACCAACCAACCGACGATTCTCTCTGCTCGTGCAACTATTCCTGCATTTTTCCGCGTAATCGGTATCTTCTTCTTCTCAATTCCAATTCCCCTTTTCTGAACTGTTACATTTTTATTATTAGGGTTTCTGATTTATTTTTTCTTCAAATTATTATCTGGGATTAGAATTTTCCGTTGCTTTTCAATTTACAAGTTCATTTTTTACATTAAAAAGTGTTTTTTTAGTTTTATTTCTTATGATCTGAATGATATCATTAATAGGTGTTTTAGCTTTTGCTTGTTGTCAATTGATTAGTTCATTTTTCACATTCAATAATCGTTTTTTTTAGTTTTAATTCTTATGATCTGAATGCTATCTGTCTTTAATGGATGTTTTAGCTTTTGCTTGTTTTTAATTGATTAGTTCATTTTTCAAATTCAAAATTCACGTTTTTAGTTTTAATTCTTATGATCTGAATGCTATCTATCTATCTATATATTTGATGGGTGTTTTAGCTTTAGCTTGTTTTCAATTGATTGATTCACTTTTGACATTCAAAATTTGTTTTTTTTTTAGTTTTACGTACTTCTTTTGATCTGAATGCTGTCTTTGATGGGTGTTTTAGTTTTTGCTTGTTTTCAATAAGTTAATTTTGAAGAACTATAAGTTAAGTTTAAAGAAGAACTATTTGAATTGGGATTATGCTATTAAATTAGTGAAATTTGATGTGATTTTGGAAGAAGGGAAAAATCTCAAATCTGTGTTTTTTTTTCTAACTGCAATTATATAATATGATATGATATGATTTTTTTATTATTAATATGTAATGAACATCATGATTAGTTATAGTAAAATGATTGTAGCATCTGGCTATGTCTAATATGAGTTTATCTTGGTATGTCCTATTGAGATTGGTTGGCTCACATCACATTATTGCTTAAGCAAATCATCTTTAAAATAATCTTTACTATTGATGTGAGATTGGAAACCTAAGATCAGTAACTGCATGGAATCAGAATCCCCGTGATTATAACACTCTTATGTTTGGATGGCAAATACATCCACCTATGCCCTACTTTATGGTCTTACCCTCAAATCAATGTCTGAAGCACAGTTGTTGCACTTATAAAGCTGATCCCAATTACACATTTATATTCAACTTGGTTTTTAGGCGGAAACTCAAATATGTAAATGACTAAATATATCCAAGGTATTTTTGGTTTGCTTAGGTGATTTTTGTATGTGCAGGGAATTCTTCAATGAGTGTTTTGAACCATATACTTCTAATATCTAAAATCGCAGAGTGCTAAGGTATATTGCCATACCATGTTATTATATCTTGGCTTCTCATAGTGCTTTGTCTTGTTAACTTTTTGCATTTCAGTGGTGAATTTGTTCCTTGTGTTTGTTATGCAAAAACAATTGTGGCAACATCTAGCTGCATTTTCTACAAAAATAATCGTGGCAATTTTACCTAACAGAGTTTTGCCGGCGAGAAAGAAAAACCAGAACTTCAAAATAGCCTTTCTTTAAAGGACCAAAGCTTTGATTTTGTACAGGTAATTGTCCTTGTTTTCAACACATTTATGCTCTAGGTATATGAAATTGTTTGGTAATTTGTTTTGAAGGTAGTGAAATTTGAGTTTTGTTTCCGAAACTGAACTAGAAAGTAAAATAAAATTAGTGGTAGGATTAGCAACTTCTAGGTTGCATTTTATGCATTTTAGGCTGATTTTAGGCTTTAGTTATTTTGAATCTTCTGCATTTTCTTATGGAGAAATAAAATCATGTACCTTGTGGTAGTGATCGAATCTTAATTTTCTTCTTTAGATATTGCAAATTTAGCTGCATCCATGATGTTTGAATATCTTATGTTTGCCATTTATTCCAATTTGGTTTTTATCTTGCAATTTGGTGTTTAATCTTTCTTTTGTGTTGCTTCTACGATGATTTGATAGACAGTCATGAACTACATATTCGAAACAAAGATTTTGAAAATTGCCAATTACTTTGAATGTTGAGTTGATTGTTTCCAAACTATTGATGTAAAGCTATTGCTGCTATTTTCATTTGATAGAAGCTTGTGGTTTGAACAAAATGATTTTCACTGTGGTGGTGAATCATTTCTTGATGCAGCTTCTACAACACCCTCAACTAAGTTTTAGTGAGTTTATAGATCCATCACAGGTGCACAAATTGAGAAAGTGCATGAATGCATACATTTAAGTAATTATGCCACTATTAGTTTGTGAGACTATGGTCCAAACTTTGTCAATAGGTGCACAAATTATGCCACTAACTGAACCATGCCATTTACCATTTCCTGCTTCTAAAGTCTGGAAGACATGAATTAATGTTAAAGTAATATCATAATTCATGTTAAAGTTTGCAAAAGTAATATCATGTTAAAGTTTGCTTCTAAAGTTTGCAAAAAAGTGCTATGTGTACTATAAATGATTGAATTAATTAATGTTAAATTTAATTCTTTTCAGTGCAGTTTGAAAATTCACTTAGTGCAGAATGCATAGTTTAGAATGGTTCTTAAATCTGCAGTAGTTTGAAAATAAACTGTCTTTAATCTTGTCGGCCTTATTGCATAGTATTACTTTAAATCATACTATGTTCATTATGATATTGTCTTAATTATTGAATCTTTATGAGTATTACAGTGAATATTTGATGGACCCTGTATTCTAGATTAGAACTGTCTTGCTTTATGAACCGGTTATTCTTTCGCCAAGTTTTACTTAAGGCCATTATTTATATTGATCCTTTAGGATCTGATGTTTGTTTAAGTTGATGAGTATGCTGAACTTTTTTTGTAGGAAAGTGTTAGTAGATTGTTAGGTTGAAGAAGAAATGTTACTAGACAATTGCAAATATAGACCAACATGTTATATTTTGTATTCTCATATAGCAATTTTCTATGATGAATTCTCATTCGGAATAAGTTGTTCATAAGCAATTTTCTATTCTGAATTCATATGCTGTGCCTTGTTCAATGATCCTACGACATTAACAGATGAGGAGCTATTATTGAGATGATTGACTTCATGGAAAAACATGGTGGAATGGGAATTGGAACTGAGGAAGCATGAAGCGCAACTATACATTCCTCTAATTATTAGGCTTCAAATTGGAACTATTTGCATGATTTCCTGCTTTTAAATTGAGTAGTATAATATACAACATTTGTACATACAAATAATACAAATAGGTAATTTGGTTGAATGTTGAATTATAATGACATTTGATATGTTGGTTGAATGTTGAATTGTAATGACATTTGATTATATGTTGTAATGGTAATTTGGTTGAATGTTGAATTTTAGTGGTATTTTGAGATTTTTTAAATTAAAAAAAGTGGATTTAAAATATAAAAAAAACGCAGGATTTTAAAAAATAAATAAATAAAGTAAATATTTCACATCTGGTGGACTTGGTCAGATGTAAAATGTCCAATTTAATTAAAAAAAATTGAAATGTGTATACTTACTACATCTGGTGCACTTAAGTCAGAGGTAAAAGGTGTTGTTTTTACATCTGGCGCGAGTCAGATGTAAAAAGTGTATACTTACTATATCTCGTGCGTTTACATCCGTTTTACCGTCAGATGTAAAAACTGTTTTTGGGCAGATGTAAAAAGTGTTTTTTCTACTAGTGTCACTAACTTAACTTTTATTATTCATGCTTTATTCTTTATTATTACTAACTTACTAACTTATCATTATTATTGTCACTAACATACTTTATTGTTATTGCTTGTTAATCTAACAATTAATTTATTGCCAAATCAATTAACCTTTTATTTTATTGCAAGGACATTAGATTGTATTTTAGGATTTAATGTAAATGTAAATAAAAATTGCATAGCATCCTCTCTTGCATTCATTTCATATTTATCTTTCTTACAAATACCTTAGAATGTAATTAGGAACAAATGTACACTATAAATGAAATTTGCATCTCATGCATATTTATTTATCGGCTTTCCGCAAAAAACGTTAGCATATTTAATTCCGAAGGAAAAGACATCGTTTTGATCAAAATATCATTACGAATTGTCTTCGCGTTTAATTTGCTTGTTGCGACATTTGTATCATTTTTCGCGCGCTACCTTTTTATTAATTTGGAACCCAACATTCCATTTGAAATAATTAGTCATTTTCTTCTCAAAAATGAGGTCAACACTTCTTCAAAAAAATCAAAACAATTTATTTTCAAACATCGAAAAGCATCAAAAATATTTTGTCATCAAGCATTTTTCAAAACTTTGGATTTTAAACCAAACGTTTCTTTTTATCGTGAAAACCTTGGATTTTAACCCAAGAGTTCTTTTTTATCGCAAACTTGGATTTTAAACCAAGTGCCTTGGACTTTAAACCAATGGCTTCTTTTATCGCTAAAACCATGGACTTTAACCCAAGCGTTCTTTTTTCTCGCAAAAACCTTGGATTTTAAACCAAGTGCATTTTCTTCATTCATACATTTTTAATCATGCAAAAACCTTGGATTTTAAACCAAGTGACTTTTATCACTCAAAACCTTTTCTCAATAAACCTTGGATTTTAAACCAAGTATCCGCGTCTTATTTCATAATCAAACTTCAATCAATTTAACCATATAGACTTTCTTTATAAACTAACATCAATCAAACTCACATTTTGCCACTTTTGGCTTCTTGGTCTTTAAAACCATTTTCAAAACTTTAAAATCAAACAAACAAATTTACTCGTAACTTTTACCCCGAACTACGGTAGTTTGATCCCTCGGGTACGTAGGCATGAGACTTGTCTCTCCAATCAATAAAATCAACAAAAACATTTTTCTTTCTTTTTCGTCACTTTAAACCTTTCACGATCACTACTTTAATTCCTATATTTATACATTTTTCCAAGCAATTAAAATTAAGCGCAAAGTTAGAATGAAAACAAGAGGTTCCTATAGAATACTATAGATACTTAGGGTGCTAGTACCTTCCCTTCGTATAACTAACCCCCGAACCTTGACCTCCTAAAAAATAGGGTTTTTTTCGAATTTTTTCCCTTTCCCTCGGATAAATTAAAGATCGGTGGTGGAACATTAAATTGCGATTCGAAGTTAATTAATAACTCGATATCCAAAAATCACCGCGACAGAAATGGCGACTTCACTGGGGACCAACCAAGCGGGTTGAGCCTAACTTGTTTTATTTTCTATCTTCGCGCTATTATTCTTTTTGCTTATGTGAATGGTTGTATATATATACTTTGGTTTGCTTTGAGTGGCGAGATAAGTCTTAACTTGGGTTCTTATGGACATATGTGTTACTATAATATGCTGAGCATGTGATCCAACATTCCTCCATTAAATACTGAACTTGATTGTTCTCTGGTAATCCTCAGCAAGTGGTTATCTTTAAGAAGCTTGTATGATTTTTTTTCCCCAGTGAAAGAAAAAGCTGAGACCCGTTTGGGAGGCTCATTCAACAGCAAATGACATCTCTTTGCGAAGTTTGCATATCAGCAGCAAATGGCATCTCTGCGGGAAGTTTGCATATCAATAGCAAATGACATCTCTTTGGGAAGTTTGCATATCAACAGCAAATGACATCTCTTTGAGAAGTTTGCATATCAGCATATCAATCTTGTTTCTTTCTATCAAATAAAAAAAAAGCACTTATTTGAGGTTCTTTTTATTTTTTACTATTTATTTCATGATTATTTGTGCTTAATCTTGCTCACTAACTTAACTTTTATTATTCATGCTTTATTCTTTATTATTACTAACTTACTAACTTATCATTATTATTGTCACTAACATACTTTATTGTTATTGCTTGTTAATCTAACAATTAATTTATTGCCAAATCAATTAACCTTTTATTTTATTGCAAGGACATTAGATTGTATTTTAGGATTTAATGTAAATGTAAATAAAAATTGCATAGCATCCTCTCTTGCATTCATTTCATATTTATCTTTCTTACAAATACCTTAGAATGTAATTAGGAACAAATGTACACTATAAATGAAATTTGCATCTCATGCATATTTATTTATCGCTTTCCGCAAAAAATGTTAGCATATTTAATTCCGAAGGAAAAAACATCGTTTTGATCAAAATATCATTACGAATTGTCTACGCGTTTAATTTGTTTGTTGCGACGTTTGTATCATTTTTCGCGCGCTACCTTTTTATTAATTTGGAACCCAACATTCCATTTGAAATAATTAGTCATTTTCTTCTCAAAAATGAGGTCAACACTTCTTCAAAAAAATCAAAACAATTTATTTTCAAACATCGAAAAGCATCAAAAATATTTTGTCATCAAGCATTTTTCAAAACTTTGGATTTTAAACCAAACGTTTCTTTTTATCGCGAAAACCTTGGATTTTAACCCAAGAGTTCTTTTTTATCGCAAACTTGGATTTTAAACCAAGTGCCTTGGACTTTAAACCAATGGCTTCTTTTATCGCTAAAACCTTGGACTTTAACCCAAGCGTTCTTTTTTCTCGCAAAAACCTTGGATTTTAAACCAAGTTCATTTTCTTCATTCATACATTTTTAATCATGCAAAAACCTTAGATTTTAAACCAAGTGATTTTATCACTCAAAACCTTTTCTCAATAAACCTTGGATTTTAAACCAAGTGTCCGCGTCTTATTTCATAATCAAACTTCAATCAATTTAACCATATAGACTTTCTTTATAAACTAACATCAATCAAACTCACATTTTGCCACTTTTGGCTTCTTGGTCTTTAAAACCATTTTCAAAACTTTAAAATCAAACAAACAAATTTACTCGTAACTTTTACCCCGAACTACGGTGGTTTGATCCCTCGGGTACGTAGGCATGAGACTTGTCTCTCCAATCAATAAAATCAACAAAAACATTTTCCTTTCTTTTTCGTCACTTTAAACCTTTCTCGATCACTACTTTAATTCCTATATTTATACATTTTTCCAAGCAATTAAAATTAAGCGCAAAGTTAGAATCAAAACAAGAGGTTCCTATAGAGTACTATAGATATTTAGGGTGCTAGTACCTTCCCTTCGTATAACTAACCCCCGAACCTTGACCTCCTAAAAAATAGGGTTTTTTTCGAATTTTTTCCCTTTCCCTCGGATAAATTAAAGATCGGTGGTGGAACATTAAATTGCGATTCGAAGTTAATTAATAACTCGATATCCAAAAATCACCGCGACAGATCCCAAAATATTTTAAAAATTTGTAGCGGTACTAATAAATTTTGTCAAATCATTTTCTAATTTGGAAATGTTTCTTTTTAAAATAGCATTTTCTTTTAGTACCTCAGAACATTCTTTTTGATCTTTTCTAAGAATCTCAAATCTCTTAGAAAGTTCAGTATGAGCAGTTTGCATTCCTTTGATAACATCTCCTTTAAGACTACTCTCTTTCTTATATTCATCTCTTTCTTTGGTTAACACAGTAATTTCATCTATGAGTTTAACATTTTTTTGATTTAGAATTTGAGTGTCATATAGTAAAGGGTAAATAGGGTTTTGACCCCTGTAAAGTTTGCGAATTTTGGTTTACCCCCCTGCAAAATTTTTTTTTTGGATTACCCCCTGCAAAATGAAGATTCCTTCAATTACCCATCTCTATTGACAACTAGGCATGGAATATTCATTTTTGATGACATGGCATGTCTAGGTGACTTTTATTTTATTTTTGATTAATTTATTTAAAAAATATTGACATTTTATTTTAAAAAATAAGAAAAAAAAAACAAAAAGTAAAAAAAAAAATTAATTTTTTTTTTCTGGTTTCAATTTTCTGATTTTATTTAAAATTAATGTCAATTTTAAAATATTTTCTGATTTTTTTTAAAATTCAATTATATAAAAAAATATTCATTTAAAAAAATTCTGATTTTTTAAAAAAAAATGTCAATTTTAATTTTTTTTTTCAAATTTTGTTTTTATAAAAAAAATGTCAATATATTTTATTTTTAAATTCAATTAAAAATAGTCAATTTAAGTACTTTTATTTTTTAAAATTCAATTATTTAAAAAAAGGTAGTCAATTTAATTATTTTTGAAAATAAAATTGACATTTTATTAAAAAAATTTAGAAAATTGAATTTTTTTTATTTCAATAATTTAATTAAAAAAATCAGAAAATTGAGATTTTTTAAAAAATAAATCAGGAAAAAAAATTAAAAATAGACAATTTTTTAAATAATTGAATTTTTAAAAAAATTTAATTGACATTTTTTAAGAAAAAATCTGAATTTTGTTTTTAAATAATTGATTTTTTTTTAATTAATTGAATTTTTAAAAAAATTTAAAAATTGACTTTTTTTTAAAAAAATCAGAAAATTGAAACCAGAAAAAAAAATTAAATCAGAATTTTTTAAATGAATATTTTTTTTATATAATTGAATTTTTAAATTGACGTTTTTAAAAAAATATCAGAAAATATTTTAAAATTGACATTTTTTTTAAATTATTGAATTTTTTAAAAAATTAAAAATTGACATTAATTTTAAATAAAATCAGAAAATTGAAACCAGATTTTTTTTTTTACTTTTTACTTTTTTTTCTTATTTTTAAAATAAAATGTCAATATTTTTTAAATAAATTAATCTAAAATAAAATAAAAGCCACCTAGACATGTTACATCATCAAAAATGAATATTCCATGCCTAGTTGTCGACAGAGGGGGGTAATTGAATGAATCTTCATTTTGCAGGGGGGTAATCCAAAAAATTTATTTTGCAGGGGGGTAAACCAAAATTCGCAAACTTTGCAGGGGGTAAAACCCTATTTACCCTATAGTAAATTATCAAAGAGATATTCAGTTTTTTGATAAGATGAACAAGGATCAAGTGTTACCTCTTTTGTGTTTGAATGTGTCATTTGACAAACATTTGTTTTTTGTTCTTCATCTTCTGATTGTGCTTCTTCTAGATCATCCCAAGTAGTCATACTGGATTTCTTCTTAAAGAAAGGTTTCTTCTGTTTGTTCTTTGGCCAATCATTTTTGTAGTGACCATATTGATTGCATCCATAACATTGTATATTGCTCATGTCCACTTCTGGTTTTGCTCCATTCCTTTTGGGTTGAAAATTCTTCTTGAGTTGATTTCTTCTAGTCATTAATCTCTGAATTCTTCTTGACAGGAATGCTAATTCTTCTTCATCATCTTCTTGAAGTGATTCCTCATTCTCACAAGATGTTTCATCTTTCTGAGAACATTCTCCAGATTGAGTTTCTAGAGCAATCATCTTCTTCTTAGGCTTGTATTCTTGAAGAATAGATTCATGAGCTTTTAATGAACCAATGAGATCTTCTAGTGATACTTTAGTGAGATCTTTTGCCACTGTGATAGCTGTGACTATAGGTCTCTAAGTCTTTGGCAAACATCTAAGAATTTTTCTTATTCTTTCATGTGTAGTATATGTTTTTCCCAAAGAGTTGAGTTAATTTATAATGCTTGTAAATCTTCCATACATTTGATTTATGGTTTCTTCTTCCTTCATTTCAAACATTTCAAACTTTCTAACTCCAATGTCTATTCTTGTTTCTTTGACACTATTAGTTCCTTCATGATGAGTTTATAAAGTTTCCCATATTTCTTTTTCTGTTTTGCACTCCATTATTCTGTCATATTCTTCCCTGCATAAAGCACTTTTAATAAATAATTTAGCTTTAGTATTTAAGAGTACCCTATCAGCTTCTTGAGTTGTTCATTCAGCTTGTGGTTTAGGATTTGCTGAATCTTTTGCCAATGGAACATATTCTGCAACTTCCACAACATACCACATGTTGTTGTCTAAGAAAGAGCTCCATTTTGTCCTTCCAATAATAGTAATTATCACCATCAAATAGAGGTGGTCTGTTTAATGATCCTCCTTCAAATATAAACTTTGCGCTTTTAGCCATTACTTCCTTCCTGAATCTTTTCCTCTAGCACTTGTTAAATGCTTATCCTTAGAGCCAATGCTCTAATGCCAATTGAAGTAGCAAAGTTTTTCACAAGAAACGGGGTTTGAATTGTGAACCTTTTAAAATTATGCCAATAAAAATTATCACAAACAATATAATCAAGGAGTGTTTGCGTAAAATTATGCTGCAGACTGAAGAACGTTCTCCCAACACTCTCTGACAGTAAATGTAAATGATATCTTGTGATTTGTGTGATGAGTGTTTGCGTAACTTAAATAAGAGTAAGTAGAAAAGAAAGCACACAAAAGATTTATCCTGGTTCACCCAAAAACTTGGGCTAATCCAGTCCCCACACTCCTTGTGAGATTGTCCACTAAGAGATGCTAATGATCTCAAGTTACACTTCCTTTTGATCTAGATCCAAGACCAAAAATTCTTCCAAGCCCTACAAGCTTAATCTACCTTAGTCACACTGACTCTGAAGGTGTCACTCAATTAGTAGTTACGTACTAACTTGAGCCAAGGTTACAATAATGGAATATTGGTTATCAAAGCATATTCACTCAATACACTTTTGAGAAGCTTTGAAAATGGATGAAAACTCTCAGTACACTCAATGGATATTCTGATCCTAGATATTTAAATTACAGATCTGAGTGAGAGAGATAAAGAAGAGCTCTTGATAAAACTTGTATCACAAAGACAAGTGTTGAAATGTTGTAGTGAAAACTCTTGCTCTTCAATGTTGCCCAAGACTTCTATTTATAGGAGAGATTTGATCTGGGAGTCTTGGCCACGAAGTATGTCCGTTAGAAGCTTGAAAATAATGGCTAGTAGCTTTGCATTTGACAGCTCATGATATTTGTTGAAGAAACTGATCAGTCTGAGACCGCTCTCCAAAGTTTCTTCTTCTGACTATTGAAAGAGGAGTGTATGGTGAGCTGGTGTTAAGTTGTATAATTGTTGTATGTTGCTTATCAAACAAGTAAAACCGTTGTGCAACTTTTAGGCACGTTTTGAACAGCTGTATGTGAGCTAGTATCTTTCCAAATAAGTACATTCTCTTTCCAGCATCGCTCTGAGATCGTCCTCCAAGTATTGGGCATGAATGAACTTCTTCCTTTAGATGAAGAGGAGCTGATGCAAACAGAAGCCAGCTGTAATGGATAATATCAGCAACTGGTAGTTGTACTTGATGTCTCAAAAAAATAGTATTGCAAGTACAAGTGTCATAGGAGAAAGTGTGGCCCCATTGAAGAATGATCTTTCTTTATTCTTTTGCAAGTACACTCTATCTCATAGACATATATGTGCTGTCTATTTTCTATTTGAATCCAGCTGAGGACAGTCAACTCATGTGTGAAAAAGTATCCTTTTGTTATTTGGTTATTTGCACATGTTTGATCCTTTGACCGTGGTAGAAATGGTAAGTTCTCTATTCATGAGAAATTCCTTGTCTTAAATGAACTCTTGGACTGTAGAGATCTTGTTAGTTAAGCCAAAGATAAAAGTTTTCATTTGTCTTATACATGGTTGACTTATGCATAAGTGCTTTTGCATTGATTGTGTAAATATGGATGTTGCGCAAGGTTCAGAGAGCGTTCTGAGACTGATCCTGAAGCTTTTCTTTTTGCCAAAATAAAAGAGTGCTATTTGATCTAAAAAGATCAATTGTTCCTAGCTTAATTAAAAATAGGGATGGCAATGGGTAGGGTATGGGTATGGTGCTATAGTACCCATCCTCATACCCGCAGTTTTAAAAAATACCCGTACCCATCCCCATATCTGCGTGGGTAACAATTTTTTTACCCGTGCCCATACCCTATGGGTACCTAAGTACCCATACCCCTACCCGTTACCCGCATTTTCGCTAAAAATAAATCGATCAATTATAAAATATCGTATCATTTTAATAAAAATTTAAAAAAATTCAAAGATTTTAATGTTGAATCATGAAAATTATAAACAAAATCATTACTAGCGTCATGTTAAAGTTCTTATCTCTATTGACATATTCGCATTGTGTTATAAACAAACATTTTTTTTTACTAAAAATGTGTAATAGTTTAATAGTGTTGTACTTTTAAAATTGATACACATATATTATTTTATAATAATATAAATAAATATATATCATATGGGTATGGGGCGGGGTGGGTACTAAGGTACCCGTACCCGCACCCATACCCGTTCATTTTTGCGGGTAATTACTCATACCCGTGCCCGTACCCAAAATGCGGGTTTTTACCCTACCCATTGTGGGTACTTTTTGCGGGTGCCCACTGAGTACGCTGAACGTTTTCACTATTTATTTATACCAATAGAACAATCAAATAATGAAATCTACTGGGGGATGCAATGAAATCATTATGAAGATATAATTACGAGAAGAAATACCGAGGGTCTGTTTGGATTAACATACTTTTGAGTTTATATTAAACAACTTATACAAATAAATAATTTTTTATATATTATTATAAGTTTTTCAAAGTTGTTTATGAAAAAACAACTTATAAACATACGAGTTTTGTTAATGAAAAATTTATGAATTAACATAAAAGTTTATTTATTTGCATAAACTATTTTCATAAGCTAAAAAATAAGGCAAATACAAACGGGTCCTGAGTACTAGTATAAAGCTTACTTACGTAGTACAATAGAGAAAAAATAGAGCTACATCAGATCCTTCAACCCTTTGCCTATCACTTGCTTTGCAGGAATATTTTTTATTTAGTCTTTCCTCTTCTCTGCTTCATTTGTGAATTGTGTCAAAAAAAAAACTTCATTTGTGAATCACTGTTCTTTAAATTCTTTAATTTCAATTATTTACATTATGTATAATTTGGTGTTATTTGAAATTTTAAATATATGATTTCCTCTAAACTTCCCCATTATATATAGCAACTTTGGTTTTTTAAAAATGATACACACTTATTGCCTTTCGTGTACTACTTTTCCCGGTAGCTCATCTCCAAAACCCCTCCTAATTAAGGTTAGGGATTTATTTACAAATTTAAAATAATTTAGGGACTTGATTACAACTTTTTTTAGTTTAAGGGCTACTTAATAACTTTCCAATACTTTAGGGACTTATGAATTAATTAAACCAATAATAAAAAAAAGTAGAAATTAACCTTTAAAAAGAACCTAGACATCTCGAGGCACAAGTTATGGTGCATAATTGCTTATGCACACTATGCATAAATATCCCATATTGCTTAGCGCACCCCTCAGATTTCTAGCGCGCTCCCCAGATTGCTTAGCACACCCCCAGACTGCTTAATTAGCGCCCCCCAGATTTCTAACACACCCCATATTTATTTTTTTCTTTTAAATTTTGATTAATTGAATTTTAGTTTATTGATTAGGGACCATTTTGCTATGAAATTGTTTCAGAGATTTGTACTCCAAAACTATTTTGCTGTGAAATGGTTCCAGAGATATATACTCCAAAACTATTAGATGTACTTAATCATGTCAAAACTATTTTGTTGATTTCAATAGTTTGTGGATTAGTTCCATTAGATGTACTCCAAAAAAAAGATGTGAACAACATCACCCTGCAGTTAAAACTCAACTGCAAGGATTCCCTTACCGAATAATTTAGGGACATTTTAGTTGATTTCAATATGGATTAAATAGTGGAATGAAAGCATGTTTCAAAGGTTTTTTTTTTGTTGTTTTCAATAGTTTATGGACTAAATTGAGCGTTTATTCAATATTTTTGAAGTAACATTAACTTAAGTCACTATTTTATGTCAAGGAAATTTAATTCGTTATTTTACGAAAATATTTTTTCTTTCTTTTAAAATATTATTAGTTCTATGATTTTAAATTATAAAATTCAATTTAAAATATTTTTTAATCGAGTTTAGTAATTTATCCAAAAAGGTTTATTTTTTTTAGTTACATGATATTGGTCCGAAGTTTCCACCGTTGTTAACGATGACTAATCTCCGTCGTGGAACATGTGAGGCACACAATATGGGTTTGGTATATATAGCTTCAAAGTATATGATATCTTTTAAAACTATATGTTATTGATGTGAATAAAAAATAATGAAAACATATGCGTTGTTGGTTTGATTATATTAATATAGTGTTTTTATTTTATTTTTTTGACTAAAATATATGAAGTTTTTGTTAAGAAGAGAGAAATATAGATTTTAATTTAACTGGGGTTAAGAATGAAATTCAAACGAGAAAAGTGTAATTTTTTCTAATATATCTTTTAAAGGAAAATGTTGGATGCCGCGAAAATTACTTTCTCTTTTTTTTTTTTTTGTTGTTGTTTACAATGAGCTGGAGATCAAACCTAAGACCTAAAACATACTATCCAAACCTTTTACCATTAGACCAAATCTAATGGCTTGAAAATTATTTCTCCATCGGATGGTTGAGTCTATAAAGGAATAGCGTGGATGAGATCAACTACTAAAAAATAGCATAGATAGGTAATATAGTTTTCTTTTGAGAGGAAATAGGTAATACTAGTAAAAACTAGAATTTAGGATTAGGACTATATTTACGAAATGTAAGGAACATATTTTCATTATATATAATCCTAGTAAAATAAAAGATAACAATTTCAATAATCCGATAAAACCTATCCTATTAGAGCTATAGATCAATAAAATATACTTTAGCCATATAAAAAAATCTGACTTTAGCCCTAAATATTATAAAAAAAAAAAATTATATTTGCTTGGCCTCTATAGCAAATCGAAACAAGATAAGAATTTCAATGATCCGATAAAATATCTTAAACTTTAGCCTATATATAGAATGTATACCCAAAATTGAATTTCAAAACTCACAAACCCTAAAAATCAGTTTATTTTGTTCTTACTATTTTGCCATAAAAAATAACCACTTGATTGCTAGCTACCTCATCCATGGATCATCAGTCCCTCATTAGGTTTGATGTGAGTCCTACCCGTGAACCTATCCTACAACTACGATTAGAACAAATCATTGACACGTCTCCTTGCTTCCATATTGATTTGAAATTCATCAACACAATTTTTCCATGGGGCTCCTATTTTAATACCAATGTGTATGATGAACGTACAAACAACGAAAGTTTTCCGATTCCTTCGAAAATCTTATGTCATTGTACGGATAGCGACCATAAAAGTGTTCTATATGACATGCTTTACTTTATATCTACCGACATAGTAGATGCGGTTCTACGGAGATTGAAAGAATGTGCTAGACAAATGGTTGCAGAGAATCATGGAGGCCTTGCCATATTGGAGATGGATTTGTTGATTCATATTAGTACAATAGACATTGTAGGTGAAGAAAATCAGAATGATAACGGTCAAGCCCAACAAATTGTGGGTTTGTTGAAGAGATCTCCAATTGATTATCTTTCTTCTATCTCGACTACAGAACGATGTTCGATTTGTTTGGAAGAGTTTGGCACTAGTTCAGAACTTGTTTCTACAAAATGCTCACATGTTTTTCATAAAGAGTGCATGGTTCCTTGGATCCAACAATGCATTGACTATTCATCTATTTATTCTTGTCCATTATGTCGATGTCAAATAATATGAACATATTAGAAAATACTTGTTAATTATCTTTGTACTCTTGCTCCTTCGACCATATTGGTTTTTATTTGTATTCCTTTTTTATAATAGAAATAGTCTTTTATTTTAATTTTTTTATATCATAATAGAAATAGTTGTTAATACAATAATTGCTCAATCTTAATTTTAAATATGTTTCAATGCATGGAATTTAATATCTACATTAATTTAAATGAATTGTTAGTATAATTTTGAGTTTGTTCTGAATCATTTTATTCATAATGGCTTTCATTTAAATTGCCAGTTTTTAAAGGGAACAAGTACACCTTTGGAAAAGTAAAGATCCGTCTAAAGTGACGGCTTTTGTTTGACAACTTTTACTTGATAAAATCCTAACCAGATAGTATAATCTTCAACCAAGGGGGGTGACATTTCCGGTACAGTCCAGGGGCTGTGTTTTATGTGATTCTGAGATGGAAAATACAGTGCATGTAGCTTCTATTTTTTTGTTGCTGAGCCAAAAGAGTTATTTCTGTTTTTTTCTATTTGTATACCCTTATGGGTACCTAGTACATCTTGTACTTAAAAAAAAGTACAATTCTCATGGTGAGTCTAGCTATCGATCGGCTAAATATTTTTTATAACTTGTATTCTTTCATTGTATGTTTAGAAGTTAACATTTGTTTGTGGTATTTATTGCACAAATTCAAATAGTGTCCCTCGTATTAATTTGTCGTGAATTAGAGAATAAGTTTTTCATTATGGACTAAATTGATATATTTTTGTTGTTTATGGACTATTAATAGTTAACTTAACACAGAGATAATGGAGCGAGCGACTATATATAGTTTGATAGGTGAATAATTTAGGGGCACATTTTAGTTAATTTCAATAGTTCATGGATTAATTAGTTGGATGAGAGCATATTTTAAAAATAAAAAAAAATTTGTTGATTTCAATAGTTTATGAACTAAATTGAGAGTTTATTCAATATATTTATGTGGTAACAATTAACTTCAAGCCACTATTTTATGTCAAAAAAATTTAATTCATATTTTATGAAATTATTTTTCCTTTCGTTTAAAGTTATTATTAATGCTATGATTTTAAACTATAAAATTCAATTTAAAATAATTTTTAATCGACTTTAATAATTTATCAAAAAAATTATTTTATTTGGTATAGCTTCAAAGTATATGATATCTTTTAAAACTATATGTTATCGATGCGAATAAAAAATAATGAAAACATCTGCGTTATTGGTTTGATTGTATTAATATAGTGTTTTTATTTTATTTTATTTTGACTAAAATATATGAAATTTTCATTAAGAAGAGAGAAATGTAGATTTTATGAGGGGAAGTAATCTACTTTGGTTGGTCTGATGATATTGGTTTGAGACTTAGGAGTGTGCTCATCTTTAAAGTCTTAGATTCGATTCTATCTGTTACCAATTTGAGTGTGATAATTTAGCTTCTTCAAAAAAGTATAAGAGGGGAAGAGAATGAAATTTAATCTTCTCTCAAGTGAGGAAAATATAATTTTCTCTGATATATTAAAAATATGTGAGAAAAGTGTATATATTTTTTTGTTTTTAACCCTCTGGTTCCTAGAGAAGGGGATGATAATTTAGAGTTCGTCCGCGAGATAAATAAAGTCTGGTGTTCCCACCATAAATTGACCTCGAATCTTCCGAACAATTCGTCCTCAACAGCTTTACAAAAGTATGTATATAATTTTTACCTAGGAGAGGAAATGAAAGGATATTTTAACATAAAGGGTCCGTTTGGTGCACAGGATAAAGAGACAGAATATGATAATACTATCATATCTTGTTTAAATCCGTTGTTTGATGCACCAATAGGAAATGATAAGTTAAACCAATCACTAATCATATCTTGTTGGCTCTTTGTTATTTTAATCCTTAATTTTAGGTGGGTTAGCAAGCGGATAGAAAATTGAAACCTAACACGCGAATACAAGGAAATCATGCGTCTCTTCCTAAACACCTATTCGTCTCCGTCTCCAACTTCCTGCAATTCCAACCATCGCTCCTGCTTGATTCTCCTCTCTCCCATCGGCTTTCCTTCTTTCTCTCTCACGCTGCTCTGTTTCATCTAACGTGTTCGCAATTTCGTTGTATTCCTAATTTTTTTGTTGCAATTTCTTTGCGTGTATTCCCAATTTTTCTAGCCGTGTACATTTTCCACCGCATCAACTAACATATTAGACTATATTGTACCAAAATTAGAAGAATGTGCTTGACAAATAGTTGCATATGGGACCGTGGAAGTGAGTTATTGGAGATAAATTTCACAATTAAAGTTAGCACAAGCCTTGATGATATCGGTCAAGCTCAACAAGTTGTGAGTTTGTTGAAGAAATTTCAAATTGATTCCAATTGTACTATAGGACAATGTTAAAAAATGTACGGATCTTTGTGTAAAAAAAATGTATGGATCTTTCATCTTCTTTTTCTTGTCCATTGTGTAGAGATCAAGTGATATATGATCATAAAAGGAAACATTTATTGATTATCATTTTACTTTTCTCTTTATTTATTATTATTATTTATATTATTTTGTACTTTTGTTCCTTAGAATCTTCATCCGTAGTTGCACGGTATTTTTACAAAATAAAAAATCTTCTTTCACAATTTATAGGTCGCATTCGTCTTTAGGACTATTAGTTAGGAGGAGATTTATCTCCTAGTGCATCTCAAAAGCAGAAAAAAATATTTTGGTTATGTAAAGAAATATAAACAAACAAAAAATAGTTGCTCTTGTTATGATCATAGAGGCCTAAATTAGTGTCAAGCCCAAATCCACTTTTTAGAATAAGTTTGTTAGCATTTTATTATTATTTGGTTATTAGTTTTGTTATGGAGATCTTTATATAAACATGTATTGTCATATACAATCATTATGAAATATGAGAAATTAGTTTTTTCTTCTTATTTTCTTCTTAGGAGGCTCTTCTACCCTCGAAGTAGAGTAAATCTATTTTCCCAACCCTAACAATGGTGCTCTAATTAGTGAGCTCATAACCTCAAAAAAAAAAAAGTGGATTTGAGCTTGACACTAATTTAGGCCTCTATGATCATAACATTACCCACCCCTTCAAAATCAACCTTGTCCTCAAGGTTGTGGAAACAACTCCTAGCACAAATTATGCTCGGATCCCATTGCTTGAACTTTGATGACCAAGTTGTTGCATGCATATTGTCATGTCTACCACAATCCCAATTTTTCCTTCTTTCCATCTTCACTTGACTAATACAGCCACAAGTTCTCACAATTATATGCATGAATTGACATGCATTGGTTAACGAGATAACAATTTTGGTAACTCCAAAAGTTGCTACTTTTGCTACCAACTCTCCAACTACCAATATGCAACAAGACCATAATCTCACAATACTCTTGTGATTCATTTTCTCCATAATTTCAATAGTCTTAGTGTCACATATAGTTCCTTCATTATGGCACATCCATGCTAACACACATGGTACCCACACAACATGAATGATATCACTATCCACCCCATGAAGACCAACCTTGTCCTCAAGGTTGTAGAGGACTTTCCAACATTTCCAATTCTTCTTGATCCAACCCTGTAATGTTGTTTCATCATAAGCTGAAGAAAAAACAAGTAGAAACTCATTTTGGCAACGAGAGAAATATCTTTCGACATCAGAAAAGTGCACATTAAAGTTGGGATATATGCCAAAAGAACTACAAGCATCCATATTGCATGAACCTTGAAAAAACAATCCCAAAGAAATTGCAGCAGGAATTTGAGACACCGAAGACCAACCAAGAGCACAATGAAGAAGAGGCAATTTACTAGTATTCTTCCACGTTTCTTTACTCATGGCAAAGGCCTCCCATTGGATTAATAATTGATGAATTGGTAAATTAATCCTAGTTCTTATCAACACATATTCACCATTCAACATCAAAAGAACATACAACATGGATGTATCAATTTGTAATGTTATTCTTGTAAAATGCTCAAGTTCATATTCCTTTCTACTAACTTGCCAATTCTTGTTAACATATCCATCAGACCACTCAACCATGATCCATTTATGCAAAAACATAGGCACAAATTCATTCACACACATGCAATTTGGGGCACCTTTGATGTTGTAGAGGTCATAAGCACCATTCAGGCCATAATCATCACAAGGGACTCCTTGGTTTTTGTGTTCACATAACCAACTAGAATAATGATCCTTCTATGAGAGTTGTAAAATAACATCAGATAGAGTAAGCACGGACCTTAAACCAAGGGTGATGTCTTTCTTCTTAAATATCACAACACCATAAACAAAGCCAGTGCCACAAACCCATCTTAGGAGATCAAAAACCTCATATATAAATTCCTTAACCACAACAACACAACATGTAGAAGAAACAAATGCACATGATAACAATACTTTCTCATTCAACCTACCGGTTGTTATAGACAAAGAGAACAAGGGATTAGAACACCCCACAAGCATTTCAGACATTTCATAAACACAGGAGACAAAACTACAACCATAATTCAATCTTCTAAGATTAAAAATTTCATAAATCACTTGCATCATCACAACAACCCCACATTTAGAAACAAACTCACAAGATAATAATACTTTTCCATTTAATATTCCAGTTTTTGTATATCCCACAAATAGAGAATTGTAGCAAACCAAGGTTATCTTAGGCATTTCAGCGACTACCTGGCATGCAGACCCATTGATCATTCTGTGCTTGCAGTCAGGTGGCTCAGGCTCAGGAGGTGGTAGAATGATTGCTACTGTGCCATAAGTCAAATCTAGTGGTTCCGGTAACGACAATGTTGTCAGAAGATGAGTTCCTCCAGGATCGAAAAGAGAAATGAAGTTGAATGGTAGCTTTACAGAGATGGCGTTCATAGTCGTCTTCTCCGGTGAAGGCACAATGGTTGCCAAAGTAACTAAAGCGACACACATTTCACCATGAACAAAATCTTTTGGCAAAGAGGTCATTAGGTAGAAAGGAATTGCAATTTTTGGTGTGACAGTGCTGGAAAATGCATCGTTGTGATAATCAGGGAAAATAAGTTTTGGTATCGAGACACAAACTCTAGAAGGACACAGAGCCATCGAAGGGAGTAAACATGACTTCTCTTGGAAGGGGATGATCATCGTTACGAGTTGTGGATTACTACCATCGACCCATTCCTGCTTCTCAATCAGCTCCTTCGTTGTTGCGTCAATTAGATCGACATTTCCGTCACTGTTAGCACTAGTCGGAGGAACATCGTCTTCGGTGGATAAAAGAAAGGAGTCCCAAGCTTGAAGAATATCATCGTTCATCAACTCATGTGAACAAACATCGATCTCCGTCAACAGTGAAGATTTTTGATCTGGTTCCTTTACGTCGTCGACTATCGGCAAGATGTTGCGATCTTCAGGCTTAAAACGCCAGAGTAGCGCAATCGTAAACATGTTCCAGCTCACACCAGGATGACGAGGAGACCACCAACGCCACCATTTGAGAGCACAACCTCTCATTGCCTTTGCAGCAAGTGCCATTTTTTTTTGAGGTTATGAGCTCTCAATGAGAGCACCATCCTTATTGGGAAAATAGATTTACTCTAGTTAAAGGGTAGAAGCAGGGGTGATCATATCCGAACCAATCCAAAAGTAAAACCGCAAACCGAATCAATCTAAATCGAAACCGCAAAAAACCGCATTTAGTTTAAACCGTACGGATAGTTTTTCATCTAAACCGCGCGGTTTGGTTAGGTTTGCGGTTTTCATTTTAGAAAACCGAACCAAATCGCAATACTTAACTATATCAATTAATAACAATCAACATATTACTTAGTCTAACTTAGCAAGCTGAACCCAAATTGAGTCCATAAAACAGTACGCTGTGAAAATATATCATTTAACGCGATCCAAAACTATATTATTGGTGTTAAAAACAAGTTCTTATGTATATGCAATTTGTGTATATGCATATTATATCACGTAAACAATAAATAAATTAAATTTCCTATGTTTATTTCGTAACAAATTGGTAATATCGTCATATTTTTTATATCGCGATAAACCGCACCAACCGAACCGATCCTAACCGTGTTGGTTTGGTTTGGTTTGGATTTGATAACTTTTTAAAAACCAACCGAACCAAACTGAACCGCATGTATTTTTATCTTGCGGTTAGGATGACTTTTTAGTTCAAAATCGAACCGAACCGCACCGCGAGCACCCCTAGGTAGAAGAGCCTCCTAAGAAGAAAATAAGAAGAAAAGATTAATTTCTCATATTTCATAATGATTGTATATGACAATACATGTTTATATAGAGATCTCCATAACAAAACTAATAACCAAATAATAATAAAATACTAACAAACTTATTCTAAAGAGTGGATTTGGGCTTAACACTAATTTAGGCCTCTATGATCATAACAGCTCTCCTTACCATCTATGAAAAATAAAAAATGTCACGCCTTGTTTAGAATTATTTACCAAATGACAATCAAAGTGGTATTAAAGAAAAAAAAGACTCCTTTTACTCTTTCGTAAGTGTCGTTTTCGAATTTTTATGATAGATTTGTCAATTATACCTTTATCTAATACTCTTATTTTTTCTAATAAAACTAAGAGTTTAATTGTTGTGCACCGTCAGTATAAAGGTTTTTTACACATGTATCCAATGATGTATTGCCACATAATTTAATGAATGTGACATATCATTTATTTTTAAACACAATACATGATGTGTTGGTATATTATTTGATGTATGTGTAAAAAAGTATTACACCGACAGTGCACAACAATTAAATCCTAAAACTAAACTAAAATTTATTGAAAAGAGAAAATACCTCAACAAAAAAAAGGAAATGGTATCTTTTAGTCTCACGGCACCCCTAATATTTAAGCAAGATCTGCGAAGCTTAATGAGTAACCAATAGGAGTGGAATTTGATATTGTTAGGTAAAACTTGTGTTTTTACAAAGGATTAAAACCAAAACGTATTCGATTGACATGATGAAAAAATATAAATAACCTTAAAATTAATACGATACATCTATATATGTACTTACAAAGGTCAAATGATCATTTACATGAGCTAGAAGGTTAAATAAAACTTTCCTTTTGATGTAATATGCTTTTTTTTTTTTTTTTGAATGGCAAAATAAATATATATATATATATATAAGAGTGAAGAATACATCTAAGAGAGTCCATAAAAGGGGTACAAGAAGTACAAAGTCCCCAAAGAAAAAAGGAAAAAATACAATGAAAACAACGATATGAAACTCCTAAGGCGTCCTCGGACTAGACCAATAGCCACAATCCCCAAAATACCAGAAGGTCAAAAAGTAGAGAAAGAGCATTAAACAGAGAAAAAAAATACAAAAGCAAGCTCATATTCCACCAAGACCACCAATTCCCAGAAAGACCACCACGCACGACTCTAATGGTTCCAACACAAAATAGGTTGCACCTCCCACTCATAAAGAGAACATAGGCTAGCAGGGTTTTTGACCAGATACCACTTCCAAGAAAAGAGTTTCACCCTATCAACTATGTATTCAACCGATGAAGATCCCCCTGTAAAGATTAAGTCATTTCGGGAAAGCCAGATCGACCAAATAACAGCATGCCAGATTAACAACCACTGTAAGTGAGCTCTCCTACCAGCACTCATCCCTACCATAACCTCAAATAAGCTTATAATCCCCCCAGGCAAGACACACTGGAAACCTAACCACCTAAAAATAGAATACCACACCGTAGAGGACACCTTGCAAGTTACGAACAAATGGTCCACTGACTCAATGAAGCTCCCACATAACACACATAAGGTAGTGTCAATATTCGTAATCACCCTTCTCCGAAAGAGATTTTGACGAGATGGAATCCTGTTTTGGAGTAGTTGCCATGAGAAGACAATCACTTTGGATGGCGCCCAAGACTTCCACACTTTAGCCAAAATAAGACTAGACACCTCTGGCGGAACAATATCAACCCTAGAGGCTAGGTCAACAACTGAGTAGGCCGATTTGACGGAGAAAATTCCAGTAGCATCATGTTTCCAAAACCAAATATCTTGAGTACTTGTGATTTGTATGGAATTTAGAGTCCTCATGAGGTCATCCAGCAGATCCGCCTCCCAAACAAACAAATTCCTCCTCCATTTTAGGTCCCACACCCATTCACCATCTACCCATGTGCCCATCTCTCCCACCTTACTATTACTTTGCTCCGAGACTTGGAAAAGTCTCTGATACTGCACCTTAAGAGGAGTGTCTCCAATCCAAGTTTCGAACCAAAAAGAAGTCAAAAGACCATCACCAACTGTCTTTCCAATTCCCTCAGAAAACCAATCTGAGGTTGAATCCATAGAGCCCCCAAGAAGGGAAACATCTCTCCACCAAGCAGAAGTTCCCTTAAAGCCTACAGGTCGACCCCCAAGATGAGGTGAAGGATACAACGAGCCGTATCTAGCCATGAGAATATCTCTCCAGATTCCTTGTCCCCCAGATAGTAGCCTCCATCGCCACTTACTCAAAAGAGCAAGATTCACTGCTCTAAGGTCCCTAATCCCCAGCCCTCCGTTAGCCTTGGATTTGCAAACATTTGTCCAACTAACCCAGGGAATCTTCCTCACCCTATTTGTACCTCCCCATAAGAATTGTCTTTGCAATTTAACAATTTGCTTCCAAATATTTGCAGGCATCTTCATGAAAGAGAGGTAAAAGATGGGTATAGAGTTGAGGACGGAGTTTAAAAGGATGACCCTGCCTCCCAAACTTACATACCTAAACTGCCAATTGTTCAGTCTTTTGGCAAGGGAATCTAAAAGAGGCTTCCATGTTCTCTCCTTCCTCGGATTAGCTCCCACTGGTAATCCAAGATACATGAAAGGTAATGAGCCTATTCGACAATGGAGGAAACGCTCAGCCAGACCCAGGAAATCATTACTAACATTAACACCCATAACACTACTTTTAGTGAAATTAACCTTAAGATCCGATGCAAGCTCAAAATTTCGGAGAATTGCTTTAAGCGTCCAAAGATTAGCCACAGTGGCTTCCCCAAGGAAAAGAGTATCATCGGCATACTGAAGATGAGATACCGACAAATTCGAATTTCCCACCCTAAATCCCGTAAACAAATTTCGCTCCTCAGCGCTCCTAATAGCTCCACTCAGCCCCTCGACCACAAGAAGAAACAAAAAGGGGGCTAACGGATCCCCTTGCTTCAAACCTCTTTGGATATTGATTTCTTCGGTTGGACTCCCATTGACCAGAACCGAAAGGTTCCCACTAAACACACAAGCCCGGATCCAACTCCGCCACTTCACACCAAAACCAAATCTCACCAACATATAATCAAGATAGCTCCAACTAACTGAGTCATATGCCTTTTCAAGATAGCTTTTGATGTAATATGCTTACAAAAGTCAAATGATCATTTACATGAGCTAGAAGGTTAAATAAAACTTTCCTTTTGATGTAATATGCTTACAAAAGTCAAATGATCATTTGCGGGAGCTATAAGAATTAATATGATACATAGATGTATTTAAAAGACATTTGATAAAAATTAATATTTTGAAAATGGTTTCTTACAACTCCTAAATGCTAAACATTTTTTAATTTCTCTAAAAGTGTGTAGGGGATTTTCACATTATAAAGTGATCAAATAATTTTCTGTTTTCAAGAAGGAAAAAAATAGTTGTATGTGTATTATATATGCAAAGTAGAAAAAACATGACCAAATTTTTGTATGCTATGATGCTCCTCCTTTTCATATTTCTTGTTGTAACTAATGCCATGAATGCAAGTAAGCCAATTTTTCTTTTTCTTTTTAATTTATTCTTTACTTTATTACATAATCTTTCATCTCCTTTGAGTAACACTCTTTTAATCTTGAATATTTTACATCCAATAATTTTGTCTAATTACTTTTGAGATTGATTATCCAGGTGAACGGTGTATTCCTCCTCAAATCCTTATGTGCAATTTGCATGGGTGTTACTGTGGGACGTGGGAAAAATCTGCTTAAAAATTTAGAAGGAAAGTGATTAAGATCGTTCAATTAGAATTAAATAATTTAGATATTTTAATTTGACCCGTTTAGTTGAACTTTTCAGTTGGATTTCTTTTGGCCTTTAGTTCTATATAGATTATTATCATATTAGCAGTAATGTGTATTTAGTGTCTTGGACACATTTTAATGGACTCAAATGAATGAAAATGTTTTATTTTATTTAGCTAGATTATCTTTTCTCTAGTTTTTTATTTTTATGTTTTCATCAATTTTCTTTATGTTTTCATTATTTGGCTGTTTATTGGGTTTTGGCATAGTCCCCCAATATTTGTAATTTCTCTTATCTTTCTTTATCTTGAAAACTAAAAATTGTTAAACATTTGAAAACTTCGTCGGTTACGTGTTACCAGAAGGAGGTACAGAACAAACAAGGATAGCTCCTCTAATCTATGCGTATAAGTTTTCAATTGTAGAATCAAGCTCAAACAGAATTAGCACGACGAATCAAAAATGAAAAATCACCACACACGTGCGTGTGGGCGCACATGTTTGTGATGAAAACGTGAGTATGTGTGAGGCATGAATACGCGACAATAATAAAGTACCTTTGAGTTCTTTATTTCCTAAATTGGAAATATAGTCCTAAATAATAAGTCCTCCAAATGAATGTCCGAGCAAGACAGGCGGCGATCTAATATTTCGATGAATAAGATCCGCAACATAAAGTGAAAAAAATGGAGGGCTTTTGGAATGAGATTTAGAGGTTTTTTTTTTGTTTTCGTAATACAAAATTCTCCTAATTTTAAGTAACTCAAAAATTCTATTAGACAAACATTTTTCTTATTTTTTCTCTACTTTTCCCAAAGTCATGTTCCCTCTCTTTCAAACTCTGAAACTGATACTCGGTTTAAAAATCTATTTTTCAAATCATTAAAATTTCAACCATGATATATAAGAAGTTTTAAACATTTGTTGTAACTTTAACACATGATCTATGTTTCTCAAATTGGCAATACAAAGAAACTCTAACACACAACAATATTTTTTAGTTTCATTAACCACGAGTTTCTCCTACCATACATGTTATATGGTGTCTTAGGCAACATGCTCTTAAATGATGTTGGTGAGAATTATACTTTTATCACCACCTATATATCCGGCCCACTGAACTATCTAATTTGGTTCGAGGTCAGTTCTGACATCGAGTGGTTGTAGCCTTCTCGCGATCGAAGTTGCGGATGATCGAACCATGATTATCCTTACCAAGTTCAATGTCAATCGCCACCAAACCAACTATCAATTGATGAATATTTTTATTGTTAATGCCAATGGATTTCTAAGTGTTGCCTAGTATGTAAATTAAACGTTTCTAATGTGTTAAAAATGTGCAATTCCCTTTTATTAGCCAAAGAAATTTATAAGTGTAGTTTTAATATGATTGTATAATTCATGAACCATTTGAAGAAAAAAATATGATTGGCAATTCCATTCCAAATTATGTACAAAATTATTATTATTATATATATATATATATATATATATGAACTGGGTGTTCATATGAGAATTGAAATCTGGAACGCACAGGAACTAATGTTGAATACAATGTTCCAACACTTCTGTGAACACAGTGTTGTAACCAATGTTCCAACCTTATACGAAGCAGCAGTAAGTATAATCTAAATGACAGAAAACAATAAAAACACAAATGATTTGTTAACCCAGTTCGGCATAAACGAACCTACTCTGGGGGATACCAATCCAGGAAGGAAATCCACTAATGTAGTGCTAGATCTAAGCCCTCAGTAAACGCCCCGTTTACAACTTATATCCTAGACACCTACTTGTGCAACTTCTACTTAAGAACTCCTAAGTATGAGATCCTATCTCACCTCCAACTTATCACGCACAGTGATTACAGTAGCACAATGATGATTGCGAAGATACACTTCAAAACACAAGTTAACTCCGTACTTAGAAGCTTATGAGTAACTAACACACATACAAAATCAGTCCTTAGCTTGTGCTATAGAATCCACAAGAAAGGCTCACAAAATAATACAAGACTCAAAACCCTAGAATACTATTCTTCAATGACGGCTTTGATAACCCTACTGGGTTTTTCGTTCTTCATATATATACTCCAAGCAACACGGGCTGAACTCCACTTTGGGCTTAGAACACACATTAATCAAGAATCAGAACTATACATAAAGTTTCCTAAAATGTCAGAACATCTTTAGGAAAATATCTCATCGCTGATTCTGTATAAAAATATACTCCTTGGCACACAAGAGTAAAAACGTGGTTTCCTTTAAAAACGCGCTTTCCTTATAAAAAAAAAACACGCGCGCAAATCATTTGGACACTGGTTGTACCAATGTTGAAACATTTGGTCCAACATCTTGCTTGTATATTTGTTTTAGCAAAATGCGGCCAATTCAAATTTCCAACAATCTCCCCCTTTGGCAAATTTTTGGCTAAAACAATCTGAGATTACTTCAACCATTTCAGAGAAATACACAGAGATGTAATTTCCACATATCAACATGAACACACAACATATGAAACAGAACATCATTTCTTCAAAGCAAATTAGTCATTTGAGCTCCTCAAGATAAATTGCAGATCAGGAAAAAATAGTATCACTCAGAAATATCAGAGACATACAACAGCGGAATAGTGAACACAACTAGCCTCACAGGATAAGCCAACAGAGAGAAATGGTCTCTCACACAAACTCAACCACTTAGGAAAAATAAATTCCCAGTAGCTGGATGTTTCAACATTTATCAGAACATAAGCACATACATAAATCACAGCAAACTTGCTCCCCCTCAACATCAGAATCAGAGCAAACATGACCAAGATCTTTTAAAAGAAATTTTTCTCCCCCTGAACATGTTGTCATACTACTCCCCCTCAAAACATACATCACATGCATAGCTACTCATACATGCATAATAAACTACTACTACACATACTAGCAGAATGCTTCAACATCTGATTCCACATCACACAACAGGGAACATGCACATACTAACATTTTTCTCCCCCTTTTTAGCCACAAAAGTTGACAAATTATCTTCAGGCAGAATAACTAACAGTACCATAAGGACATAAGTGTAGATTATTACAGACCAGCAAGGCACAGGAGTGCACAAATATTCAGGGCAGCGCCCATGATAAGAAAGTCATAATAGAAACATAACAACATAAAGCAAAAACAAGAGCTAAGAACAAAGCAGTAGAATCAGTCTTCAGAACTGCTAGCAGTAGCTTCTCCCTCATCTATATCACCACCAGATGTTCCAGCACTGGTCTCAACATCATCACCACCTTTGTCATCACTCACACCAGTTCCTTCCTTAGCAGCAACAGCAACATTACCTTGCATAGTATCAGCATCTACAGCAACAGGATCTTCCTCACCCTCCAGAGCAGCAATCATATCCTCAAACATCTTCTTCTTAGCATCAAACATCCTGTCAAGCTCCTCTTTCTTCTCACCAAATTCCCTACATACATCCTTCAACCCAGCTATAACATCCTTCCTTGTCATTTGCACAGGGGCAGCTTGAGAGGATGTTCCAACAATATCAGGAACATGCTGATTACTAAACAACTTATAGTGGAAAATCAGAGGAGATTCCCTCTTCTTAGCCACATCATCAGAAGACACAATACCTGGATGTTGACTGATAATAATGCCACACAAAAGAGTGGGAAACGCAATAGGTAGACTCACAGCACCAGACTTACCATGCCTCAAGGTTTGATCAAAAATATACTGTCCAAAATCATATGGAATTTTATTTGCAACAATGTAGATGAACTTTGCCAAACCTGTTGAGATATCAGAGGTGTGAAGGGTTGGAACCCAGTTCACTGAACCAATTCTGTTCAATAAGGCATACTTCACAGTGAGTTTCCCAGCAGGGACCTTTGCTCTAATGGGCCACGCCTTGACCTGTCCACCAGTAAGAGCCTTGCATAAGGCATTATCAGTGACCTCCACTTCAGCGTGAGGTTCTTCATCTCTTCCCAAATATTTGTTGATCACCTTAGGGGAAAAAATTACCACTTTGCCTCTAACATGCACCTTCTGGAAGTCTTTACTCAGAGGATCATTGCAACCTTCAGGAATATTAACCAGAAATTCCTTGATAAACGTTCAAAACAGTCTCCAAAAGCAGTGATTGTTCTCATCAAACCAGCAGCTTCAATAAGCTCCATCACATCTTCACGTTTGAGAGCTTCCTTACCTAACTCTCTTTCCAGGGCCATCCTCCTATGGTAAACAGAATTCCATCTCTGAGCACTGGCAATGGAATGAAAGGACACATTGTCCATAGGGGCATCTTCAATAGCAAGAGAAGCCTTCTTGGCACTTGGCTTACTCTTCTTAGCAGGAGGAGGAATAGCTTCAACATCCTCTTCAACATTGTATTCAGAATCATCAGAATAAGCAAGTCGTCTCTTCTGGGGCTTGTTCTTACTGGATTTAACAGGGGTGCCTTTGCTCCACCCACGTCCTGGTCCAAACAGCACAGGCTTACAAGATGAGTCCTTCTTCTTTGCAGCAGGGACAGTCTTTGTGACAGTAGCTGTCTTCCTTGTACTCCCTCTCAACCTAGTCTTGATAGTGTTCTTCATGACTTGGGCAAGGGGCTCAGTAGGGTAGGTTACAGCATCCACATCAATAAACACATGATCATTATTAACAGTATCCTCAGAAGAATCCTTCGTATTGACTTCAACAGTCTTCTCAATGCTTTCAGATTTTTCTTTGTCAGCTGTCACAGTTTTCTCAGTAGTGGCCTGAGAAGCAGAATTTGTATCAGGTTGAGCCAAGGATGTTTCAACATCCGGCGCAACATTGTTAGGTGGAGGAACACTGGATGTTCCAACATCCTTCACCACATTAGTAGCATCACCAGTTTGTTTTTGTGACTCCAACTCAGCATCAACAACACCAGTGGTTTCACCATCAACAGTCGTAGGTTTCTCAACAATATTCTCATCAACAGTAGGAACAACAGTATTCTCAACATACTTCCCTAAAAGATCATCAGATTTGGGATCATCAGAGCCTAGGGTTTTGGGATCTAGGGTTACAGATTCATCAACAGTCCTAGATGTTTCAACATTTGATTTTCCAGAATCAACAGCAACATCAACATTATCGGATGCAAAGGGATTTGGATTTAAATATAAATCCGTCATGGTAAAAGCACGCTTAGCCACAGATTTAGTACTCTTTTTCTTACTACCCGTAGTTTTACTAGGAACAGAGATTGGAGACTTACGCGTTTTCTTTGCCTTGTCTTTCTTTGCAACAGATTTACTTCGAGTTGAGGGAGTTGATTTTTCTTCCACTTCACTTGCATGCACCGACGTCAATGGGTCAACGAGAGCGATCAAAGAGGATGTTTCAACCTTTGATTTGGAGTGATCGGAAGAACTTTTTGTAGGCGAAGCAGTTGTTTGATCTTTGGCAGAGGAGGATTTTTGTGATTTTACGGTTTGCAGAGAGAAGAAGGTTTGAGAAGTTGGAGAGGTTGTATGTGGAGATAGAAAAGGAAAATATGAAAAGGTTTAGGGAAGTGTATATTTGATTTCCTAGATTTTCGTGCAGCGCTAAAGTAAGGGAGTTGGTTATAACTGCTGCACCCCCACATAACTGTAATTGCTACAGCTCTTCAAATAGGCAAATTCCTAACTTGCCCCTTAATTTCTCAAACTGATTTGCATCCAATGCTTTAGTAAAAATATCTGCCAACTGTTCCTCTGTAGACACATGTTCTAGAGTAACAACTTTGTCTTCAACTAAATCTCTGATGAAGTGATGACGAATATCAATGTGTTTAGTTCTACTGTGTTGAACTGGATTTTTTGAAATATTTATGGCGCTCAAATTGTCACAGTACAATGTTAGAACATCCTGCTCAACATTATATTCTTTCAGCATCTGCTTCATCCACAACAATTGAGAGCAGCTACTTCCAGCTGCTATGTATTCAGCTTCAGCAGTTGATAGAGAGACACTGTTTTGCTTTTTACTGAACCATGAGATCAAATTACTTCCAAGAAAGAAACAAGCACCTGATGTACTTTTCCTATCATCAGCACTTCCAGCCCAATCAGCATCGCAATAGCCAATTAGTCTAGAATCATTACCATGTGAGAACAGAATACCATAGTCACTTGTTCCATTCACATATTTCAGAATCCTCTTAACTTGAGTAATATGACTAATCTTGGGCTCTGCCTGGTATCTTGCACAAACTCCTACAGCAAACGTGATGTCAGGCCTGCTTGCAGTAAGATACAACAAACTGCCAATCATACTCCTATAGAGACTTTGATCAACACTTGTACCACTTTCATCCTTAGTAAGCTTTAGATGTGTAGGTGCAGGTGTCCTTTTGTGTGGAGCATTTTCCATTCCAAATTTCTTCACAATGTTCTTGGCATACTTGCTTTGAGAGATGAAGATGGTTTCTTCCATTTGCTTCACTTGAAGACCCAGAAAGTAAGTTAGTTCACCTACAAGACTCATCTCAAATTCAGATTGCATCTGCATAATGAAATGTTGAACCATCTGATCCGATATTCCACCAAAAACAATGTCATCCACATATATTTGTGCTATCATCAATTTACCACTTTCTTCCTTAACAAACAGAGTTTTGTCATTCCCTCCTTTTCTGTATCCTTGACTAATAAGAAAATCAGTGAGTCGTTCATACCAAGCCCTTGGAGCTTGCTTTAATCCATATAGAGCTTTCTTCAATTTGTAAACATGATCTGGATGAGTTGGATCAATAAACCCCTTGGGTTGTTCAACATAGACTTCTTCATGTAAGTACCCATTAAGGAAGGCACTTTTCACATCCATTTGGAATAGCTTAAACTTGAGGATGCAAGCTACTCCCAAGAGTAATCTTATAGATTCTAACCTAGCCACAGGAGCAAAAGTTTCATCAAAGTCAAGACCTTCCACTTGAGTGTATCCTTGTGCAACTAACCTGGCTTTGTTTCTAGTTACAACTCCATTCTCATCAGATTTATTCTTGTACACCCACTTTGTACCAATCACATTCAAACCACTAGGTCTAGGCACAAGATCCCATACCTCACTACGCTTGAACTGATTCAACTCATCTTGCATAGAACATATCCAGAATTCATCAGTAAGAGCTTCTTTTATATTCTTAGGTTCAAATTTTGAAACAAAACATGAATTAGAGACCACATCAATCGTTCTTCTTGTGGCAATTCCCTAATCAGGATTACCTATGATGAGCTCCTTTGGTTGATTTTTCTGAATCCTTACAGATGGCCCTTGTTAGTTTGATCATTCTGAGACCCACCTATAAATTCATCAGTCTGCTCATTTGATTTTTTATCGCTGCTGTCAGCTTCTTCTGATAGTTCAAATGTTGCAGCACCTTGTTCAACATCCTCTGTCTTTTCTGATGGTGAGTCATCCACTACCACGTTGATTGATTCCATCATAACTTTGGTTCTTGAATTAAAAACTCTGTAGGCCCTGCTGTTGGTTGAGTAACCAAGGAATATTCCTTCATCACTTTTAGGGTCAAGCTTTCTTCTTTGTTCTCTATCAGCCAGAATATAACACTTGCTTCCAAACACATGAAAATGTTTTACTGTGGGCTTTCTTCCTTTCCGCAGTTCATAAAGAGTCATGATGGTTCCTATTTTTAGTGTGACTCTATTATGGATATAGCAAGCAGTGTTTATTGCCTCAGCCCAGAAATTCAAAGGCAAATTCTTTGCATGAATCATCACTCTAGCAGATTCTTGCAATGTTCTATTCTTTCTCTCAACAACACCATTTTGTTGAGGTGTGATGGGAGAAGAAAACTCATGCTTAATGCCTTCTGATGAACAAAATTCAAGAAACTTAGCATTCTCAAACTCTCTTCCATGATCACTTCTAATTCTTATAATTCCACTACTCTTCTCCCTTTGTAATTGTTTACACAATTCTTGGAATACTTCAAACGTGTCAGACTTTTCTCTAATAAAGCTCACCCAAGTAAACCTTGAATAATCATCAACCACTACAAAGACGTACCTTTTTCCACCAAGACTTTCTACTTGCATAGGTCCCATTAAATCCATGTGCAATAATTCGAGTACACAGGAAGTAACAGAATGTTGGAGCCTTGGATGCGACATCTTGATTTGCTTACCAATCTGACATTCACCACAAATGTGTTTCTCTTCAATATGTAACTTAGGTAATCCCCTGATAGCTTCTTCAGAGATGGCTTTCTTCATTCCTCTGAGATGGAGATGACCAAGTTTCTGGTGCCACAACTTTACCTCTTCTTCCTTGCTTAATAAACATGTGAAAGAGTTAGCTTCTTTTTGAGATGTCCATAAATAGCAGTTGTCTTTGGACCTTTCCCCCTTCATTATCACCACTCCCTCTTCATTTGTGACAATACATTCAGCTTGTGTGAAATTTACTTTGTATCCTTGATCGCAGAGTTGACTAATACTGATCAGATTAGCTGTAAGACCTTTGACCAATAGAACATTATCAAGCTTTGGTAAGCCATGATTGATTAGCTTCCCTGTACCCATGATTTCACCTTTAGCTCCATCTCCAAACGTAACAAAGCTGGTGGCATAGGGTTCAATATTTTCAAGGAACCTGCTAATTCCAGTCATGTGACGTGAGCATCCACTATCAAAGTACCAGTCTTCCCTAGATGAAGCTCTAAATGAAGTATGAGCAATGAGAGCAACACTTTCTCCTTTAGGTTTCCATTCACTTTTAGTTTTCAAAATAGGAGGTTCAGGAGGAAACTCCCTGAAGTGTTTGGGATACCCATAGAGTTTGTAACAGTAAGGTCTGATATGTCCCTTCTTACCACAGTGATGACATATCCATGAACGTGATCTGTTCATGTGAGTCTTCTGATGTCGCTTAGGATGTTGAAACATCTGCCTGGGCACTGTGAAGTGATGATTACCTTCAGCAGTCATAAACTTCGTATCTGGATCATACATCTGCTTTTTGTTGAGAGCTTCATAGTCAAGCCCAATGGGTTGTGGCTTAACAACCTGTTTTTCCAGAATCTCATCTAAAGCATGTGTACTATGGTGCATCATTACAACTTGCCTTTTTAAGTGTTCAAGTTGAGAGTTTAATTGAGTTACCTCATCATTCAAAGTTTCTATTTTGGCAAGATGATTCTTCCTTTCAGTCTTTAGTTGAGTAACCAATTTCCTTTCAGCTTCAAGTTGCTCACATACTTCCTCACTTCTGATGCACAGAGACTTAAAAGATACAGTTAACTCATCATATGACACTTCCTCATCAATTGAATCAGAATCAGATTCAACCACTCCAGTTAAGGCAGTTACATGTCTGGCTGCTTCATTCTCAGCTTCTCCTTCAGATTCATCCTCTTCAGACCATGTAGCAGTCATGCTCTTTTTCTGTCTTTTGAGAAACGTGCCACACTCAGCTCTAATGTGCCCAAAACCTTCACATTCATGACATTTTACACCCTTGGATTGTCCCACTTTGTCATCAGTTTTTGTCCTTCTGAAATTGTTTCCAGGTTTGCTGATGTCGAATCTGATGTTTGGAACATTTCCTTTTGTCTTTCTATCCATGCGTCTCATAACCTTGTTAAATTGCCTTCCCAGCAGTACCATGGCATCTGAGATACTTTCATCAGTGTCAATGTCATCTAGATGGTCTTCATTATTAGTATTTGACACAAGTGCTATGCTCTTATTCTTGCTACCACTACTTCCAGACCGCTCATTAACTGACATTTCAAATGTTTGAAGCGAACCTACCAAGTCATCAAGCTTAATAGTGTCAAGTTCTCTAAATTCTTCAATGCATGTGACTTTCATATCAAACTTCTTTGGTAAAGATCTCAGCATTTTCCTCACCATTTTCTCTTCTGAAAGCTTCTCACCTAGAGCATCAAAAGTGTTGGCATAATCTAGAATAGTCATATGAAATTCATGCACACTTTCATCCTCCTTCATCCTGAGTTCTTCAAACTTTGTAGTGAGCATCTGTAGTCTAGAATTCTTTACTTTAGATGTTCCCTCTTGAGTGGTTATCAGGATTTCCCAAGCTTCTTTAGCAACTTTGCAACGTTTAATTAGTCTAAACATATTTTTATCAACTCCATTAAACAATGCATTCAACGCTTTTGAGTTGCCAAGAGGCAATTCATCTTCCTCTTTAGACCACTCACCTTCAGGCTTCAGCTCTTCCAGTTTCTTTCCATCTTTGTCCTGCAATACTGGTGGTTCCCATCCAATTAAAACTGCCTTCCATGTTTTGTTGTCAATAGACTTTAGAAAAGCTTCCATACGGGACTTCCAGTAGTCATAATTAGTTCCATCCAACAGAGGAAGTCTATTCACGAACCCTCCTTCTTTCTCCATTTCTACCAGATGTATACGCCCTGAATCTTACCCAATCCAGAACAGGGTGTCTGCTCTGATGCCAATTGAAATCTGGCACGCACAGGAACTAATGTTGAATACAATGTTCCAACACTTCTGTGAACACAGTGTTGTAACCAATGTTCCAACCTTATACGAAGCAGCAGTAAGTATAATCTAAATGACAGAAAACAATAAAAACACAAATGATTTGTTAACCCAGTTCGGCATAAACGAACCTACTCTGGGGGATACCAATCCAGGAAGGAAATCCACTAATGTAGTGCATAAATATATCATATATCATCTATATCCTACAAGTAACTTAAATTTACATCATTCAATACTATTATTATCATTTTTTTTTTATCTATCATGAAAAGCTAACAAATAAAAAGTACTCGTAATAACGAAGTGTTGATACTAAATAGAGGTGGAAATAGGTTAGGTTTGCCTATAGAAGCCTATGGCCTATCCTACCTAGGTTCATGTCAGGCTAGCCCTATTTCTTTAAATAGAGCAGGCTGGAGTTTTTTTATAAGCCTATTTAGCTAAAAAGGTCAGACTTCAGGCAAAAAAAAAAACCTTTTACGCCTACTAGGCCGGCCTATTTAAGAAAATATGAATAATATTTTTACATTTATTGTTATTATATATTAAAATATGTACTTTCATTAAATTATATTAAAATTATGATGTCCTATATTGTCAAATGCTCTAAAATATCATGTTAAATATCAAAAGGAAGTTTAATCTCATTGGTTTATTCGTTCATTAGTATATTTAAAAATAAATATAAATATTTATTTAAATATGTTCATGTGAAATAAACTTTTAAACAGGCTAATAGGCATGTCAGACTTTTAAAAAGTTAGGCTCATGCCCAAAAAATAAGTCTATAATAGACCACAAGTCAGGATCAGACCTTCAATTTTTTGACAGGCCAGACTCAGACTTGGCAAAGTCTACCTCGACGTATGCTATTTCCACATCTAATATTAAAGAAAGAATGATCTCTCACGATCACCCATACTTTGATGTGAAACACTTACAAAGGCCAAGTGATCATTTACGTTAACTAGGGACTAATATATGATACATCAATGTACCTAAAAGACATTTATAATAAGAATTACTGTAAGTTTTTGTAAAAGGTTTCTTGCAACTTCAAAATACTAAAAATTAATTATTTCATTAATGTACATTCGGCGTATAGAATTTTCACATTATAAAGTGATGAAATTTTCTATTTTCATTAAAAGAAAAATTAGTATTTCGTCGATTATATGCAAAGTGAAAAAAATATGATCAAATTTCTCAAATTAATTTATGCTATGATTCTTCTCATTTTCCTCTTTCTTGTTGTAACCGATGGCGCCAATAGTAGTAAGTCGATTTTTCATTATCATATCTTTTAAAATTAATCTTCTTTAGCATACACAATCTTTCATATCTTTGAGAAACGTTCTTTTAATCTTGTTTTATATATCACATAATTTTGCCTAATTTACTTTGGACATTGTTTTTTCCAGGTTATGAGTGTATCCGTCCTCAATTCATGATATGCAATTTGCGTGGGTGTTTCTGTGGGACATGGGAGAATACTTAAATTTAAAAGTAATGCTTTCAATAACGTTATTGTATTTGGCAAGTTTTGTATCATTTGTAATCCTTTTGAAAATTGGTAGAGAAGTAATAATTAACCTCACTACACTATTACAATTAGCAATTTAAATAAACAAAGACATTATGTTAATATAAAGTAGTTATTTATCATGCTTTATTAATTGCTTTTGTGTTTGGCATAAAAATATGAGCGTAAGCGGATCAGAAAAATCCAATTGAACCGACGATCCAAATCGAAAAAAAACCGTTTCTTATGGTTCGGATCAAAAACCGAACCAAACCAATTGAAAACCGATGTGGTTTGGTTCGATTCTCGGATCGAATTTTAAAAATCGATGAACAAACCGAACTAAACCAATATATATATTATTATTAAGTTATTTTACAAAATATATATTATTATTAAGTTAATTTTTTTTAGGTAGCCCACATCTACTAAAAAACAAAGGGAAAATACATTAATCTCCCCTGAGCTTTGTGTATATGTCACTAACACCCCCTCTATTTTATGACTTGACAGAGATCTCCCCTGCCGTCAATAACTGTTAAGTCTCCGTTAAAAAACTCTTTTTTTTTTAATGTCAAATTGTTAGTCGTTAGTATATTACATTATATGTTAGTTTTTCTCGTTGCCAAGACTTGAGCTTTGGACCTCCAACTCCTTTAACCCTTAGTTCAACTAGTTGTGCTACCCCTCCCATCCCCATTAAAAAAAATGGCATATATTTCATCCTCATATTTGTTGTTCTCTGCAATGGTGTTTCTTTTGTCCCTTCATATCCCAAGTTAGCGCATTCCCAAAAATAAAACAGGCACAACTACTTATAAAAAAAATCTTGCGCATACTCACATCACAATACAAATCTTAACTTAGAAACTTTCAGACTCAGTCTTCTCACAGTCACAGCTGCAAAAAACCTCACGCTGCTCTCAGTTCTCATCTCTCAATATTGCGCAAACAACACAACACTCTCACGTTGTTCTACTCTCATATATTTTATCTCAAAGTCTCAAAAAATAGTAACATCTTATGTCAAGCGTTGCCGGAATACGTCTTACTAGTGGTGAAATTAACATTGACGAGATGACAACATGATGTGCAAGAAACATTGACGATTCAAGTGGGAATAGACTTGAAGTTTTATTTTTGTTGTACTTTATTATTTGAAAAACTTATGAACTTAATTTCAATATGATTGTACTATGTATTTGATGAACTTATGGGAAAAGAATTGTATTTTGTATATGAAGAAATTATTTAATGAATTGTATTTTGTATTTTATGAACTTATTTGATGAACTTATAGGAAAAAAAATATCGGAAAAAAAATGATAGCATGAAATACATCGAAAAAAAATGCGCTATAAAACCGATTAAAGTTTCCGAACCAAACTGATTGATTTGGTTTGGATTCATTTTTGAAAAACACTAAAAACCGAACCAATCGAGAGTTCATTGGTTCGGACATCGGATTCACTCGAAACCGATCCAAACCGGTCAATTATGTTGGAACAAAATATGTGTTAATACACACCCTTAAGTTTTGATGATAACAAAGTATTAAATGGACAATTGATGGTACTAATGTTTAAATTAAGTGCAGGAGAATTCAATGTTTAATCAAGAGCACACTTAATTTAAACTCTGATGAAACCAATGGAAGTCTGAATATTTAAGACTCTGAAAGAGTTCATATGCTACAACGTGGTCAGAAGCTATACAAAGTTCAGAAGCTCAAAGTAGATCAGAACGTCTGAAAACTGTTCAGGGACTCAGAGGAGTTCAGAAGCTCAAGGATGTTCAGAGGCCTACAAGAGTTCAGAGGCTGTCTGATAGTCATAAGTCATTCAGAGGATGAAGGCGTTCAGAATCTGAATTACTAAAGACTATCAGAGGCCAACCATTCAAAGACCAATCAGACTCCAAGTTATCAAAGGTTCATCAGAAGCAAAGGGAATTCCCAGTCATCAGAGGCTACTTCAACTACAACTTATCAAGCCTGATGACTTGTTCTAAGGTCAACTAAAATGCAACGGTCACAAAGGATGTGATCCCTCTCTCTAGGAGCTAGTTGTACCTTATAACTGTACCATTGGACAGATAGCAAAGGTGAAGCTTCTCTGCAAAGGAAGACGTGGCTTTACTCAACGGATCTTCATGTCTACAGCTGTCCAAGTTGCAACGGGAATTTCTCCATCGTCTCAATGTCTTTCTCAACTCATATAAATATGCCAAAGAAAGAATTGAAGACTAGCGCTCAACATTAGATAAAATCTCTCAAGAAAGTGAGCATTTGAATTGTAATAGATAATATCTCTCAAATATAGTGAGCATAGAAACTAGCTTAGAGCCTCTGAAGTTATTATGTTTGTAATAAGTTTTAAGCTCTTAAGTTAGTAGTAAGTCTTCTGCTTAATGTAGAAGCAAGTAAGTCTTCTGCTTAGTGTAGAAGCAAGAAAGTCTTCTGCTTAGTGTAGAAGCACGTAAGTCTCAGTCTTAGTGATTAGAGCAGTGAAGTCTTGAGCCTGAGTGCTTGAGCAAGGAAGTCTCTGATCTTGTGTGATCAGAGCAAGGAAGTCTCTCTGTCTTGTGTGACTTAGAGCAGGAAGTCTCAAGCTTGTGTGCTTGAGCAAGGAAGTCTTTGATCTTGTGTGATCAGAGCAAGGAAGTCTCTATGTGTTGTGTGACTAAGAGCAGGAAGTCTTGAGCTTGTGTCCTTGAGCAACTATTGTAATCCGTGTGATTATAGTGGAACTCTCTTGGAAACAAGGGGACTGGAGTACTCTCAATTTGTGAGGGGAACCAGTATAAATTGTTGTGTGTTCTTCTCTCTCTCACTCTCTCATTTACTCCTTCATCATTCATAACACCTTAAGTTAATTGTGTGAATAATCTGCTGTGCTTTAAAGACATTGAAAAGGTTTAAATATCTTGGAAAGTTTTTTAAAATATCCAAAACACAATTCAACCCCCCTTCTTGTGTTTTCTCCACGCACCTTCAAATTACACCTCTACATAAAAATGGGATTCGATATACTTTCTCTGAACTTATTTATATGCAAAAGTTACTTTTAATTAAAGGGTCATGTTTACATGTGCTCTTACCCTAATGGCACATGTATGTTTTCTTGAAGAAGAATGGCACATGTATGTTAAACTACCTAAAAGTAGACATTTTGCATTTAATGATACAAAATATTTAATATTCAAGTAGTTCATGAATACAGAGGTTGCAATAAATTTTTACCATATTTGTATTCTTAACAGGTGCCCTTAAGGGACAGTCTAATACAATTTGGGGCATGAGGAAAATTAAAAATTGAGACTTAAATTTGTATTAGATATGAACATGAATTCCAACTCATGAACACACTCATTTCACACAAATGACAAAACAACTGGACTATAAATAAATTAGAAAAATGCTAACTAATTATAGTGTCTCCGGGGCACTAGTTAATAAGAAAATCAAATATAAAAAAGTTTTGTTGGTAATTGTGTAGTCAATATTTTTAAAGTATAAAAAATATTGTTTTCAATCCAAAATATTCCTCTTTTACTTCCTTAACTAATATGGAGCACTACTTAGCATGACACAATAAATTATACTCTCATATTTTACAATATTTAAACATGCCTAACATTTATTTTTAAAATATCTAACAAATCAATTTTGAAGCCCCTTATTATTTAGGCCCTGGCAAAGTGGAAGTGGTCGTGTTGACATTGCTCAAGATCGGCATTGGATATTGATAGAATAGAATATAGTTTTTTTTTTTGACTCAAAAATAATGATATTCATTCATTTCAATAATTGATAAAGTACATCAAATGCAAATACAAATTCAACAAAGCTAAAAACGAAAAGGATGAATCTGTGAACAAACTCACAGCATCCAAGTTAATAGCATACAACGGCAAAATGCCTACAAATAATATGATATAACTAAAGTCACCGGAATATCTATGCTTCCGGATCTGCAACATTGACGCACAAATCATTGATTGAATCTGGAATTGTTTGAAGTAGATCTTTCAATATGAACTGAAGAACACCGCAACAAGACGGAGAATCACACAACGCCGTACCAAGACGACGATCAACACAACACCGCACTTAGACGACGATAACACAACAACAAAAAGAAATTAAAAACACAAACTATGTGAAAACCACTTATTGTAACTTGTCAAGAGTGTTGGAATAGAATAGAATATGGTTGTCATTAAGCATAATTATATTTGTAATTATTTTCATTGACAGCAATATTATATTCTATCAGATATAGTAAGTAAATATTCTCATGATGAATACATACATGTGAGCTTAGCTCAGTTGGTAGGGATATCGCACCATATGTGCAGGAGCCCGGGTTCGAATCCGGGTACACTCCGCTTATTCACCTTTAAAGTGGATTTTCTAGCCATTAGGCTACTTGACAAAAAAATAAATTATCTATTTATAAATTAATTAATATCAAAAAAGGTAAATTGCCTCTTGTAAATATTTTGTCAAATGATTTTTTATTTATTAACCTCTGATTGTTAGAGAAAAAGAGCCCCAACAATTTAGAGTTCGATTGCGATAAATAAAGTCTATCCAAAATATCATAAATCAAATTCAAATTTTTCCAAATAATTTATTTTAAACGGAATTCATTAGCCACTTTCATTTAATTTAATTTAATATCTTATAGTTTGTCAAATGATATTTGATTTAATATGAAAGTCTTAACCTATTGAATTAATTAATTCGATTGAGATAAAGATCTTGATATATAATGTAGTCAAACAAATGAACATATATTATGTTAATAGAGTTGACATTGCATGCCTCCACATGAACTGCGGCTTATAAAGAGAAAAAGACACATGAAGCTTCCTTCATATATTTATCTAAATCGTCAAGAACGTAACACATACGAAATATTAAAACTAAAATGCTGTTAATTCTGTGAGTTTAGTGTTGAATTGAAATATTGGGCTGTAGTTTGTAAAGATAGAAAATTGACTTATTCTTTTCACACATACATCAAAAGTTGACATTTTAACTTGTTGCTGCTACTCACGGGAAATAAAGATAGAAAAATAAATTCAATTTCACTAACACTCCTTCGTCCTAAATCTTTTGTCATTTTACCTTTTTTGTTTTGTCCAAAATCTTTAGTCTTTTTAAGAAATCAATGTACAATTAATGATACTTTACCATTTGTACCCTTACTAAAGTTAAAACATTAATTAAATATATTTTCTCTTTCTTAATAAAGTAAAGGTAAAAATGACTTAAAATATTAATTTTTATCATTTCTTAATTTTCGTGTAAAATTCTAAAAAACTAAAGTTTTAGGACAGAGGAGTATTTTTGTAGTGTCATTCATTTTTTCATACACACAAACCATTTTTTTTTCTTTTATAAGCACACACAAACCTATGACGATACCTACGTAATCACATGTAAAAATATAATTAATTCAGTTAAGTAGATGATCAATTCAAGTTAAAAATTGTGGTTAACTCATATAGTTGAATTAACCACAATTTGGGTTACATTTAATTAATAATCTACTCAAATAAATCAACCAAATTTTAAACGTGATTAACTAGATGTCGCACATATATAAAAAATATAAGTGTCCATGTATCATTATTATTGTTTAAGTAAACTTTTTTTTTTTATTTTGACGAAAGTTTAAGTAAACTTGATATATAAAAGATTTCACTCTTGAGGCAGAGTTTGAGTTCTTAAATCCAATTAAAGATGGCTTATATGTCACAATCATCCTCCTCCAACATTCCTCAATATACTCACGAAGTGTTCCTTAGTTTTAGAGGTGAAGACACACGCAACAACTTCACAAGCCATCTTCATGCAACCTTAACAAGGTTTCAAATCAAAACTTACATAGACTACAATCTTGTAAGAGGAGATGAAATATCAAACGCACTTCTTAGAGCAATTGAGGAATCAAAGCTTTCAGTAGTTGTTTTGTCTGAAAACTATGCAAATTCTAAGTGGTGTTTGGATGAACTTGTGAAAATACTTGAATGTAAAAAAAATAAAGGACAAATTGTAGTGCCTGTTTTTTATGGTATTGATCCATCTAATGTTCGTAATCAAACAGGAAGTTATGGAATTGCTTTTGCTAAACATGAGAAGCAATTTTGGAAGGATATGAATAAGGTGCAAAGATGGAGAAGTGCTTTGGCTGAAGTTGCTAATTTAGCTGGGTGGGATTGCTCTGTTAATAGGTATAGTAATTCTTTCTTTACGATGGAGCACAGGGTCGAACCCAAGACTTCATACATACTATCTAAACTCATGATCACTACACTAAACTTAGTGGCTTAAATTTTTGTTCTAATTATAATTTTATTGCTTTAATATTATCTCGCCACTTTTTAATATCAAAATATTTATTATATGGTTGAGATTTCACTGAATTTCTCTTATTACTACTTGAAAGGACTCGAACCCTGGACCTCTAACTCCATAACTTTTAGTTCAACTAGTTTAACCAATTGAGCTATCTATCCTACCCCACAGATTAGTAATGTTGAATGTATAGTTGTATTGTTGGTGTTTGTTTAAAGTCTCATGTTACTTAGATTCTTCGGTTGTTGAGTGAAACACTCATTCGTTTATAGCCATACACAAATAGTCCAAATAACCGAATGATAAAGTATGATCATCTTTTATCCCTTTACCTCTAACTAGTTCCTAAGAGACAAACTTCAAAACATTTTGTTGTGAAATTAAGGCCAATTACTTTAATAATATGTTATTTTACCTTTTTAAAAAAATTATAGTGTTCTTGTTAATTTTTTAAAACATTTTGTTGTGTAAAACAGCATGCAATCCGAACTCATGGAAAGAATTGCTAAGAATGTGTTGGAGAAATTGAATCATGTGTATGTTGGTGACATAGATGAAGAAATCAATAAGTATGAGCAACTATCAAACCTTCAAGCAATGAATCTCATGCGTGGAAGTGGATTCAATACTCAACTATGGCATGATCTTCAAGCAACAAACCAGCATCTTGGGGAACTTAGAATGAAGAAAAATGTTATTCTACTTAGACTGCCACGTGGCAATTAGTTTCCATAAATGAAATTAAATGTTAAGATAAATCATTTGAATTGGTTAGTGTGTTTAGGTTTGTTGTCAGAAAAATTAATTTATAATCAATAAGTTGTGACAGTAAAAAATGGTTTTAATAATTGTAGAATAAATCTAAATGTATGTTGAATATTTATGGATTTGTTGCTTCCTTCATATCATGTGAGAAGGGAACAAAGTCAAAGAATGGATATCATGGCTTCAACAAATAAGTTGTTCTAACTTATAATATAATATGGAAAATGCTAAATAGTATACGGGACACTATTTAAGCCCTTAAATAGTAATTTTTTATACAATTTTTATGGAAATGTGTAAAGTCAATGTATTAAAAATTGAAATGGTTCACTTTTTGAATAAATTATTTTTTAAAATGAAATGCTTAAAGAGTATTCCGGGACACTGTTTAGCAAGACCCTTATAATATAATGATTCTATTTTCAATTTTAAAAATTTGTTAGAGACAATTGAGACAAACAGGGTCAATATCATATCATAATAAATAAACTATTTTTTGTAAGAGACAATTGAGACAATAAAATTTGATGTATTTGTTTTATTTTTTTACCATCACTATTTTATTTTGGTTCGGGGCTTGATTCTAGCATCAATTTTTGTTGACTCAATTATTTTTTATAAAAATGATAATAAGTTTGAAATAGCTTCTACTAGGTTTAACTAAATTAGCACAGAAATTTTTAGAAATATAAAGTTATTTTTTAATCTATAATATTTTTAATTTTATTTATTTATCAAAATAGAAATAGATAAAACATTATTAACTCGGTATTGGGCCAAATATCTTAATCCAATAAATTGTAAAAGCCCATAAGATAGATTATATAAGATTGATTATATGAAAAAAAAATTTCTACCCCAACAATCATCTCTATACCCTTACACTTAAAGTTGAAAAGACAAATATGTCCTCATATATAAGGTAAAACTGTAAAAAAAAATTCATTTTCATCATTCTTTCAAAAAGTGTACCGAGTAGAAAATTTTCGAAAAGCAGAGAGTAAGTACAATTTTTCATATCGGTACACTTTTTCAAGTGTACCGCAATATACATTGCAAGCGGTACACTTTGAAAAAATGTACCGCAATTCAATTACATAGACTGTTTACCTTGTGGTACACTTGTTAAAAAGTATACCGATTGCAAATGCATTGCGGTACACTTTTTTATCAAGTGTACCGATCGCAAATGCACTGCGGTACACTTTTTTATCAAGTGTACCGAGTCGTTTTAATTTTTCTAACTGTCGATACACTTTTTTTGAAGTGTACCGATTTGCAACACGATTTGTTTTTTAATTTTTTTTTCTTCCATTTCAGTGGTGCGTACAAGAGGGCGAGACGGTAGAATTAGACATGCCGGCGTCGGACGAGGAGTTTCTACGTCTGTTGAGCAGGAACAAGATATTGAGCAACCTGTGATTGTCGAGCAGCCTATGATGCAGGAGGATGTTGCGCAGCATGGGTGGCCTAGAGGACCGCTTGATACGAGTCTTCTGACGCGCTACTCAGACCATGTTGCTTGTTATATATGGTTTGGCACGGTAACCATTATTTTGCGTTGTTATTATTTGTTAATTATATTGATTAAGTTATCAACATAACTCTGATAATATTTTTGTTTAAATGTCATTCTAGTTTATTAGTGATACTGATTTCGTTTAAATATATGTAGGAACGTATCGAAGGAGCGAAACCTGAGTTACGTATAGCATCTCTTGGTGCCAAGCTTACTGGTTAGGTTCCTGGTCAACATCACCCCAATATTCAAGGCTGGTTGGATGAATCCGGGTTGAAATGGCTTGAGCAGACTAGTTTAAGTAAGGTGGATCCGCATATTTTATCAGCCTTTACTGAGAGGTGGAATCCAGAGACATCGTCATTTCACATGCCGTTTGGTGAAATGACGATTACACTTGATGATGTGGTGTGTCTGTTACATATACCTGTTAGAGGTATATTTTACACGCCTGTACCAGTTTCCATGGAAGAAGGTGCGGCACTTGCAACTGAGTTGTTGGGAGTCCCGTATGAGGAGGCATATTTGGAGACATCACGACAGAGGGGAGAAACTTTTACACAACAGTGGCTATATGATTGCTGGCAGAAAGCTTAGAAAGCTTGAATTAACACATGCTTGCTCAAACTCATTCAAATTCAGCCCATACTTAACCTCGTTTGAACTGAATACAACATTATTCCACAATTTTTTTACTAGATCACGCATATCCTTAGGTACAAGCACTGAGCATCTCGAAGACACATTTTTGTTTACGTGCCACGTACAAAACAAATTAACAGCATGCGGAAATACAAATTCAATTGCATTCATCAAAGCAAGTTCTCTGTCGGTCACAATTACTTGTGGCAATATATCTTGCTTAGTAAAAAAACCCTTCAGTTTCTCTAATGCCCAACGATAATTGTCCGTCTTCTCAGATTTCATGTAAGCAAAACCAACATTAAATGTCAAGTTAGTTGACGTGGTACCAACCATTTCAAGAAGTGGTAGCCTGTATTTATTAGTTTTGTATGTGCAGTCCATCGTCAACACAGTGGGAAACAAGTTCAACAACTTTATTGAATCTGGATGTGCCCAAAAAATATCACTCAAAACATCAGAGCCATCATCTCTTCTTCTATTCCAGGTGACAAAATTAGCATCATCTAACCATTGTAGCAAGTGTTGAGTGTCTGTTCTAGGACCTCTTTCCTCTTTTTGTAGTTTGTTTCTCTTCCTATATATTTGGTTGACATCAACAACAGACTCTGGATTTTTTTCTTTCAAAGAAATAACGATGTTCCTTGGTGCTACACGACACTTTGTCAGTTCTTCAACATGTTTGTTTTCTTCTGCAGTTAAACGTGCCTTACGAGGATGACCTGCATATTGGTCAGGTAGTCCGTGGTTGTGAACTCCACATTGAACTTGAACTTTCCATCCTGAACCATCTATCGAAGGTGTGGCTCTAAGTTTGAATGGACAGTTACACTTTTTTGATGCAGTTGACGTCGAACTTTGTGAAGTGTCATATTTTCCACCTCTATCGCAGCCCAAAATCAACTTGTCATTCCTTCCTCTTACGCCGTTCTTTTTATCTGACCTTGTAATAATAATACTGACTTTATTGGCAATTCCAACATCTTCCGCCCATTTAAGAACATCTTCTCGTGTATCAAATTTATCATTCATAGTAAATACATCCGTAGTATCAACCGAGTTTTGACCTGTGTCGTCGGATGCGCCATATCTGTTGAAAAATAAAAAAAAATGCAAAAATTTTAAATTTCACGTTAACATTCCGGTACACTTTATAAAAGTGTACCGGTTCCCATTTTTATGTTTCTAAACCGGTATACTTGAAAAAAAGTATACCGCAATGTAAAAAAATTTCCAGAATCGGTACACTTGTATACAAGTGTACCGCAATATATTTTGCAAAAATAATGCATTCCGGTTGTTGGGCTTTTCCACGTAAACACCGGTACATTTAGGAAAAGTGTACCGGTAACTTTAACGTACCGGTAAAGTTTAACTGGTCTGATCGGTACCATTTTTCAAAGGGTGTACGGATTTTATCGGCAGAGTGATAAAAAGACAAAGTGAAAAACAAAAAATATACAAAAGTAACATAAGGGTATAACTGGAATATTTAAAAAATTGTAGGGGTATAGATATGATTGTTGGGTAGAAAAAAAAAATTCTGATTATATATAAGATTGTGTCATATAATTATCTGATTATATATAAGATAGATTATATATAAACAGTTAAACACATACATCATCACTGGTCTTCACTTCACTCTTTCTATGTTACACAGAGTTTACGCAATGTGCTGGCTTGTTTCATTGTCCCTTTGGTTCCTTTTTCTTCAAGAAAATAATGAAACACCTAGTGTTGTATCCTGATTCAACTTTTATGAATCAATGATGTGTCCTTCAATCTTCTGCAACATCACAGTTTTCATCGACTCTTTCTACGGTAATACTCCTATTTTTGTTAGTATTTTTCCAATTCTTGATTATTCATTCAATCCTCTGCTTTAATAAAACATCAAAAGGTAGAATCTTTGACCCATTTTTCTCATTCTTGAATATTCAAGAACATTCAATCTTCTGCTTGAGAAAAAGGTAGAATCTTTGATCCATTTTTCTCATTCTTGAATATTCAGGGAAGTTCAATCCTCTGCTTGAGAATTTTTAAAAAAAAACCCTAATTGAGCAAATTTGTGCTATGTCTGAGACCCTATTTGGCGTTAATGTTTCGAAATTCAAATTTTTAGAGAGATTTCGTGATACTGATTTTTTTTCGTTCTTGATAATTGAAGAACATTCAATCTTCTGCATGAAAAAAAAAAACCATTATTGAGTAAACATGTTGTGTCCCAAGACCCTATATATTTTGACTTTGAAAGACAATTGTTGGAATTTTTATTCCAACATATTCGCTGGATGATGGCCTTCAATGCAATTTTCATACGAAATTGTAATCGGACGATTTAAAGGATGGTATCTATTGTCGCTGAGATGAAATTTGTTTATGACCCATAATGGTGAAACTGTTGCTGAGATGAAATATCTTATGACCCTAATTGTGAAACTGTTGCTGAGCCCACTATTTCGACAATAAGATGAATATAGACTTTGTTCCATGATATCTGTTAGGGATTCTCTTGATAGCCCAAAAATGTTGGATGATGCCTTAATGTGAAATCTAGTTGTTGCCTAAAATGCAATTTTAATATGAAATTGTATACATAATTTAAGGCTTGGATGGTATCTATGTGTTGGATTACCCTACTGGTAAGGGTTTAAAGGAATTCTATAAGGAAGGAACAAGTCAATGAAGCAAAATACAAAGAAACCTTTTTGGAAGAAACCTCTTTGGAGTTTGAACTATTTCTAATAGTATCTATCTGGTTTATATTGCATTATGCAGACCAACTCTTTGGATGCTTGCATTGGTATCGGTCCATATTTTGAAAGATTAACCTTTTTGTTTTTTACAATGATTTCTTTCATTCCAATATGTTAACATGATGAGATAATATTTTCATTTTTTATTATTCAAGAATATTTTCAATCTTCTGCTTGAGAAAAAAAGAACCCTTTTTCTTATTCTTGAACATTCAAGAACATTCATTCTTCTGCTTGAGAAAAAGTTAAAATCTTTTACTCATTTTTTTCATTGTTGAACATTCAATCTTCTGCTTGGGAAAAAAACACATCAATTGAGAAAATGTGTGCTATGTCTGAGACCCTATTTGGCATCAATGTTTTGAAAGTCAATTTTTTTAGATACATGTTGTGATACTAATTTTTTTTTCATTCTTGATAATCGAAGAACATTCAATCTTCTGCATGAAAAAAAAAAACCTTAATTGAGTAAACATGTTGTGTTCCTAGACCATATATATTTCGAAAGACTTGTTTGTTACATAATGGAGTTTTGCACATTTTTGGAATTTTTATTCCAACATATTTGCATTTTGAACTCTTTATTCAATGCAAAAGTTGGATGATGGCTTTCAATGCAATTTTCATACGAAATTGTAATCATATGATTTAAGGGATGATATCTATTGTTGCTGAGATGAAATATTTTTATGACCCTAATTGTGAAACTGTTGCTGAGCCCACTATTTCGACGATAAGATGAATATACTTTTTGTTCCATTATTTTTGTAAAGATTGTCTTGATAGCCCAAAAACGTTGGATGATGCCTTAATGCAAAAGCTAGTTGTTGCCTAAAATGCAATTTTAATATGAAATTTTATTCATAATATAAGGCTTGGATAGTATCTATTGTGCTTTGATGACCTTAGTCCCTAAATGTAATTTTGCAAATGCAAAATGGATTGTGACTTGTGTTGGATGACCCTACTGGTAAGGGTTTCAAAGGAATTCTCTAAGGAATGAACAAGTCAAGTGAAGCAAAGTACAAAGAAACTTTTTGGAGTCTTAACTATTTCTAATAGTATCTATCTGGTGTATATTGCATTATGCAGACCAACTCTTTGGATGCTTGCATTGTGATCGATCATTGGAGCAAACCATAATGAGGTTGTATCGGTCTATATTTTAACTGCAGACCTTTTATGAAAATTCGATAAAATTTGGTTTAGTAATTGAGTAAATGTGATCTCTTATAAGTGTGGTACAAAAATTGCAATTGATGAACTGAATCACTTGATCATGTAACCCTGTTTGGTACCAATATTTCGTTTGCTACAGTGATTTTAGAACTTTCGTTCCAATATGTTAACATGATAGGATACCTGTTTTTTCATTTTTTATTATTCAATAACATTCAATCTTCAGCTTGAGAAAAAAGGAACCTTTTCTTTTTTTAAAGAAAAAAGAACTTTAACTGAGCAAAACGTGTGCTTTGTCCCAAGTCCTTATTTGGCTCCATTGTTTTGATAGACATTTTTTATTTTGTTTATTATGATAATGGAGTTTTGCACATTTTTGGATTTTTCATTCCATCGTATTTGCCTCGTCTGGTTTATAATTGATACCTATTGGGAACAATGATGGGCTGCTGATTTTCTCATTCTTGATTATTCAAGATCTTTCAATGTTCTACTTGAAAAAAGTGAACCTTCAATTTTGTAAATCAAAAGTTAACACAGTATACAAACTCTATAAGACTGTGAATCATTGTGAGATGGTATGTTTTTTCATTATCTGAAACGGGGGAATTAAGTAGATGGCCCTAGTAACCCCTAGCAATGCCAAATCTAACTGTTGGAATATATTCTGTTTCTTAAATTTTTTAAGGGATGGATGATGGTCTTCAATGCAATTTTCATATGAAATTGTATTTATGATATAAGGGATGATATTTATTGTGAAACTGTCACAGGGATGATATTTATTGCCTCGTCTGGTTTATGATATTTATTGAGATATACTTTTTGTTCTATGATTTTTGTTAGGGATTGTCTTGATGGCCCAAATATGTTGGATGATGCCTTAATGTGAATGTTAGTTGTTGCCTAAAATGCAATTTTAATATGAAATTTAATTCATAATATAAGGCATGGATGGTATCTATTGCATCATCCCTAAATGAAATTTTGAAACTGCAATACAAAGTGAGTAGTCTCCATTGTAAGTAAAAAAAATTCTGCAAATTTATATGCTATCTTGCATAATATTCTCTAATAATTTAAATAAATAGCCATATGATCTTACCACAAGAATCATAAAACCTACTTCAGCTTGATTTTAGATAGAACTCTACAAGCTTTTTCATTATAGTTGTTTGTCTTGGCTTTATGAGTTCAAACATGGTTGAATTATTTAGCACTGTTCTGTAAAACCAGTTTTTGGTTTCTCATACTAGAAGTACTAGATTTATTTTCTTTATCATGACTTGAATTATTTGTTGAGGACAAGATGACATTGAGGATTGGCGTACAAGGGTGGTAACACCGGCATTCATAGGATGATAGGATTGAAGTTCATAGCTGGTTGTCATCCTTTCAGCTGCCTTTTCTATAACTGTAAGTATGGTTTTGACAAGAAGCTGTTTAACCATTCTATATGTTTCTGTTTGGTCTTTGATTTTCCATTTTATTGATTTTCTTCGTAGTTGAGAATGTGCTATGTCCCAAGACCCTATTTAGCACCGATGTTTTGATAGATACTATTTGTTTTGGTTTGCATGGATTCACGTTGGGATACCCATTTTATCTTTCCTAACTATTCAAAAACATTCAATCTTTCTGTATGAGAAAAAACAACCACCTTAATTGAGCAAACATGCTATGTCCCAAGACCCTCTTTGTCGCCAATATTCTGAAAGACAGTTTTTCCCTTTGTTATGATGATGATAGAGTTCCATATGATTTGCATCAAAATAACTTCTATTTTAATATATAACAAATAGGCCCCGAGTGTCTTGATGACCCAAATATTTTGGATGACGCCTAATGTGAAAGTTAATTGTTGCCTTAAAGACATGAATGGTATCTATTGTGCTTTGATGACCCTAGTCCCTAAATGCAATTTTGCAACTACAATATGAAGTGATTTTGCAAATGCAAAGTGGATTGTGCTTTGTTGGATTAGCTTACTTATTAGGTTTCTTGTACATTATATGTCCTTGTAGGACCAACCAGTATTTGGAGAGGCGATGGTTAAAGGTACTGTTAGCAAAATTATAAAAGTAGAATGAGATGAGACCTAGTAGTGAATAATGAGAAAGATAACTCTAACTTTCTATCTTCTAACAATTTATTTTCCTTTCCCTTTCTCTGCATAATGGGAATTGTGTGTGACTTGATTCTCCATTTGAAAGGACAAAATTCAAGTATCATGGCCAACAGGTAAATTCATGAGTAAAAGGTATGTGTGAATGATGAACATGATTGAGATTACATACTTTGGTTTTGTGCATTAAAGATTTGTTATGCCTTATAAGTAACCACAAACAATTGATATATGTGCATAAATAAATATGATTATGATTTATGACAGTTGCTGTATGCTGAGATTCTTTTATATATGTGCATAAATAAATATGATTATGGCGGTTTCTGTATGACGAGACTCTTTTATAGTTTGCTTTGAATGCTTGTTTGTAAATTGACTAATTACATGATACAAGATTGATTTTGGATTTTGAAAGGGGTTTGTAAGGATTAGCACCTCAGACTTTTATTGCTTTATGCTCTGAGAATGAAAAACGGTTTAGAGCATCATAGAAGTACATGGATAGTTAGTTAACAAAACCATAGGTGATGATGCAAGATGGCTTGGAATTTCAAAACCTAAACCTTCAGATTTTGTGTCTTTCAGTATACAAAACATTTTCTGCATAATTAAGGTCGTAGTGCTGCTACATTTATAGTTACCTTAAAATAAGCTGATAATTCTAACTAAAACTAGTATATGCATATTTGAGGCTTAATTAAAAAAACTGTTTAATATTAATGGTATCTATTGTGCTTTCAAAGTAAAATATGAAATGATTTTGCAAATGCAAGGTTGAGTGTGCTTGTGTTGGATTAGCTTACTGATAAGGTTTATGTTAGGTACCTTATATGTCCTTGTAGACCCAACTGTCCAAGGTCCACGTAGAGTCATTCAAAGACGAAAATTTGAGAGGGGGGAAAGTTAGTTACGAGGAGAGGGAGTTGGGTTTGTTATGTAGGACAGAGAATAGAATTATGGCGAATCGTTGAATAATACAAAATTTACAAATGCTAGCTCTTACCTCATACGATAGAGTTACATGGGAATTGAACTGTAAATATCTACTTCTAAACGTGAATGCAGAGAATCAAAATTTCAATGCAAATGTTTGTATGCTTAATCAAATGCAGTAATGTACATGGATTGAACTAACCGTTCGCTTCCCTCTCACTAGACAGGCTATCCTCGTTTACTTAATCAACAACTTTATGTCCGCCGTTGCTAGTCACCGTAGTAATCTTCATCTTACTGCTACTAACCTTGACGGTAGTGGAATTCAGCTCTTTCCTTATGGCCTAATGGTAATGCTAGCTACCATTAATTACTACTATCCACATATAGCATGAGAATTGAACTGTAAATATCTACTTGTAAATGTGTTAAGTACTCAGTGCTAACTTTTCTTAGTGGGATATGGCCATGAGGAATTCTTCTATTTGTTATTGTTGTCTTGGTTGTATTTGGGCAGTATCAAATTCTCAGTGGGATAACAAAGGAAGGTTGGTTTTGGAAAGCATTATACGGTGGAAAATATATCTGTCAAAGTTTTTGATTCCACAATATTCAATCTTCTGCTTAAAAAGAGTTAGAATCTTTTACCCATTTTTCTCATTCTTGAATATTCAATCTTCTGCTTGAGAAAAAAATAAAATAAAAGAACCTTAATTGAGAAAATGTGTGCTCTATCCCTGTTAGAGTTCCACCAGAGCTGAAAGCTTGAGAAAGAAGAGAGAGAGAAAGAGATTGTAACTGAATTGTAACATAAAAGTGTATTATCTCAATTATGAATTCAATACAAGTGATACACTGATTTATAGTCCTTAGGACTAGTGTGTACAGCTGGCATGCTTAGATGCCACCTGTCTAACTAACACATCTAAAATGGTTAAGCTAGAGTTATATATTTAACTACAACTACTTTACAATAGATCTAAGATTACTTCTCTAATAGTCCCAAAACCCTATTTGGCACCAATGTTTTGAAAGTCAATTTTTTTTAGTAATATTGGGATTTTTATTCTAACATATTTGTTTACCGTTGATACATGTTGTGATACTGATTTTTTCATTATTAATAATTGAAGAACATTCAATCTTCTGCATGAAAAAAACCTTAATGCAATCAACATGTTGTCTCCCAAGACCCTATATATTTTGAAAGACATTTTTTTTTGTTTATTATGATAATGGAGTTTTGCACATTTTTGGAATTTGATTGCAACATATTTGCATTTTGAACTCTTTTGTGAAACTGTCGCTGCTATGAAATATTTTTTTCATTATCTATAAAGAGTGGTGTGGTATACATGAGCCCACTATTTCGACAATAAGATGAATATACTTTTTGTTCCACGATTTTTTATGGATTGTCTTGATGGCCCAAAAATGTTGGATGACGCCTTAACGCGAAAGCTAGTTGTTGCCTAAAATGCATTTTTTTTTTAAAACACGGTATCCGGCCTTAGGACTGCCTAAGATGCAATTTTAATATAAATTTTATTCCTAATTTAAGGTTTGGATGGTATCCATTGTGCTTTGATGACCTTAGTCCCTAAATGCAAAATGGATTGTGAATATGAAGTGATTTTGTAAATGCATAATGGATTGCGACTTGTGTTGGATTACCCTACTGGTAAGGGTTTCAACTGCTAAGAGTTTAAAAGGAATTCTCTAAGGAAGGAACAAGTTAACTGAATCAAAGTACAAAGAAACCAACTCTTTGGAGTCTGAACTATTGCTCATAGTATCTATCTTGTATATATTGCATTATGCAGACAAGCTCTTTGGATGTTTGCATTGTGATCAATGGAGGAAACCATAATGAGGCTGTTTGTGTTTCTTGTAGGTACATTATATGTCCTTGTAGGACCAACCAGTATTTGGAGAGGAGATGGTTAAAGGTACTGTTAGCAAAATTATAAAAGTAGAATGAGATGAGACCTAGTAGTGAATAATGGGAAAGATAACTCTAACTTTCTATCTTCTAACAATTTATTTTCCTTTCCCTTTCTCTGCATAATGGGAATTGTGTGTGACTTGATTCTCTATTTGAAAGGACAAAATTCAAGTATCATGGCCAACAGGTAAATTCATGAGTAAAAGGTATGTGTGAATGATGAACATGATTGAGATTACATGCTTTGGTTTTGTGCATTAAAGATTTGTTATGCCTTATAAGTAACCACAAACAATTGATACATGTGCATAAATAAATATGATTATGACGGTTGCTGTATGCTGAGATTCTCTTATAATGTGCTTTGAAAGCTTGTTTGTAAATTGACTAATTACATGATACTTAGACGTGTGAAAGTTGTACTTGATGACATATAAGGTTGATTTTGGATCTTGAAAGGGGTTGTAAGGATTACCACCTCATACAAAACCATAGGTGATGATGCAAGATGGCTTAGAATTTCCAGACCTAAACCTTCAGATTTTGTGTCCTACAGTATACAAACATTTTCTGCATAATTAAGGTAGTAGTGCTACATATATACATATTCCGATATTCAAGGCCTCATTAAAAAACTGTTTAATATATCCTACAGACGTTAATAAATGACCTAATATTAACTTTCTGTATCATTTTACATGTATATATTAGCATATGAAATGTTGTTTCATTTGTCTCGATGAATATTTTTAAAATATATAATTTTTAATAATAGATCATTTAAGATGTTAGAGATAGGATAGGATAAGAAACTGGGTAATGATAGGATATGATAGTGTGATAAGAAAGATGATATCATTATTTTATCATATCATGTATTTTATGCACACTTGATATGGACAAGATAAGATTAAATAAAAAAAAAATTATTATATAACAAATAATTTTTTTAGATAAAAAATATATATTTTTTAATTAACATAAAATTAAATTAAAATTAAGAAAAAATATAGAAATATATTGCCGAAGTTTATATAATAAAAAATATTTTTGTCCCTGTCAATCTGTGCAACATTGCGCATGTTAATGTACCCAAAAGTAGTAACTATTTAATGAAAAACAAAATTTATTTATTAAAAAATTATACATTCAATATAAAATACACAAGTTTCAATACAAACTTACTATTTTGAACTTATTAACATGTGCAAATTTGCACATGATAGAAAAACCCAAATAATAAAAGTATTTTGAGACATATATTTTCTCAATCAAACACGGTATCATGAATATAAAAAAGACAATAAAATCAATTGGTTTATATATATGATAACTATAATTATAATAATAGAAAAATTGATGATGATGTTGGATGTTGTAATTCAAATGTACAACATCTGTTCAGTTTAGATATTCACAGTTTATATGATGGTTGGGACCAAAATTTGTATGTGTTAGTTGTTAGTTAGATGTACAACTATAAGGTAGTTAATTGTATGTGTTACTTAGACTATAAGTAACCGTGGTTGTTGTATGTAACACCACTTGTATTCATTTTTCTCTTCCATTAATGAAATAATAACTTTTCCTCCTAAATTCTTCTCTAAGTTCTAACAGATGATGCCTTTTTGTGCGATATCAGAGTGCCTTCATCAATGGTTTATAATTATAATAATAGTAGGAGAAGCAAGATTGATGAAGAGAAATCAGAAACGCATGTGATAGGTTGTTACCAACTAGTCTAAGGATTAAAATAACAAACAGTCAATAGGATAAGATTGGTAATATGTTAAAGCTATCATTTTAATTGGTACACCAAACAATAGATAAATATAGGATAAGATAATTTTATCATATCGTGTCTCTCTATTCTAGTGTATCAAATGATTAAAGTTGTGCATTAACGCAAATAAAGTCAACATATAATTTCTATCATCCTTCAACTTGCTTGCTTCCGGATATACTACAAATTAGTACAAACATAACCATTAAATTCAAAGCCGCGTGACAACATATACCCTACCTTAGGAAGAGCCTGACTTTGAAGGAAGGTTCGTAATTCATTATTTTATTGGCTCTCACATAATCAACTAAACCATATTGTTATAAAAGGAACTTCACATATTGTTCAAATTCACACATAGAGTTGAATTTCCCTTAAAACTAAGCTATCTAGCCAATAATAAAAATGGCACAACAAAAACATGAAGTGTTCCTTAGCTTTAGAGGCGAGGACACACGCTACACTTTCACTAGCCATCTTCACGCCACTTTGACCAGACTTGAGGTCGGAACATATATAGATTACAATCTTCAAAGAGGGGATGAGATATCGTCCGCACTTCTTAGGGCCATTGAGGAAGCACAACTTTCCGTAGTTGTTTTTTCTAAAAACTACGGAAATTCTAAGTGGTGTTTGGATGAACTTGTTAAAATACTTGAATGTAAGAAGGCGAAGGGGCAAATTGTTTTGCCTATTTTTTATGATATTGAGGCCTCCCATGTTCGCAACCAAACCGGAAGTTATGCGGAGGCATTCGTTAAACATGAGGAACAGTTTCAGGGGAATTTGGGGAAGGTGCAAAAATGGAGGGAGGCTTTGAGAGAAGCAGCCAATCTCTCTGGCTGGGATTGTTCTGTGAATAGGTAATTATCACTAGTTAATTAGTAATTTAAATCTTATAATATATATTACAAGTTTTCTATTTTAAAATGATACTTCCCTCTTCTTTTTTTTTTAATTGTTGTTTTTAACCACCGTACATGTGACAATGCATAACTCTCATCACTAATATCTTTAATTATCTATTGTAAAAAATTATGAAAAGTTTGTATTTTAAACTTATTCGTCGAGATGTATTGCACAATAGATGTATTGCACAATGTTTTTAGATTAGTATTAAATGTTAATTGGATTTCAAATTTTAACAATTAGATTTTTTTTTGTAATTTGTCACTATGGTAATATTAATTAACATGATGATTAAATGCCTACAGGATGGAATCTGAACTTCTTGAGAAAATTGCAAAGGATGTAATAGAAAAATTAAATCGAGTATATGTTGGTGACTTAGATTATAAGATTGGTAAGTTGGAACAACTTGCAAAACTCCAATATCAATTCTTTGAAAGCACACTTAATGTTCAAGATTTGAACAAGCATAATGCAACAGTTGCACGTATCACTCAACTTAAAATGGAGAGAAGTCTTCGTTTGCTTCGATTGTCACCGGAGATGCTTTCACATTTGGAGAACTAATCATACAATAATCATGATTCTCCATTTTAATGTATGAGTTAATTATGAGAATTGTATTAATGTTATTGTTATTAATAATTTCTACTTATCCAAAAAAAAAAAATAGGTTTTTAAATTTCTAATTTATTGCACCGTTACCCTTCAAGTTATTATTTATTACAAAAACGCTGAAAAAACTTAGTAAGGAGGTAAATTGATTTTCTTTCAATTGTTTAATGATGTTGATATTTGTATTCTAAAACCCACCTTGTCATTCTGAGAAGGAACAAAAATGTAGAAAACTAGGTAACAAGTATACTTTGTTCACACATAAAACTTGCATTACAAATTAAGTAAAATGGTATATAATTCAACATTGTTAACCATTTTTTAATAGTACTAAATAGTCAACCTTCTAAGTTATAATATATGGAGTACAAATGTTGATATTCAGCATAAGTTTCATAACCTTAACCATCTTTCAAATTAAGCATATTAATCTAACTTATAATCATGAAAAATAAGACTCTAATGTAAGCATAGAAATAGATATTCATACTAATGTTTTAATATAAAAGACTAATAATAAAAATAACCAACAATGTTCCCTATGACTTTCCATTACCAACATCTTCCTCAAACATCCTTCTCTTTTGACTCTAACGGTAAAGAAAGTTTGCTAATTTTTGTGAGAATTTTGCTATGAGTGCATGAACTAGATTAGCACAATACCTATGAATCATAGCCCATATAAACAATAAGCTTGCAAGCTTTGAACCAATTACCCAAATTTCACCCATGTTTGTATTTTTTTTCTTTCTTTTCTCTTAATTAATTAGTACTATATTTTTCTTCTTTGTTTCAACCTTATTGGTTTTGTATATACATATAAGCCAGGAAGATTTGTTTCTTGTGAGTTTGTTACATGCATGCCATTTTCATAGTAACAACTTAGACTACATGCAAAAATGTATTGCTACCTAAGCTAGTCGTTTTGTGTTGTTGGTGATGCTCTAATCCTGATAATATCTGTTTATAATAGAGCTTCCCCATGTCACTTTTAGTGTAGGGCCAATCCATCCATATAATAACAAAAGATTTAACTTTTAATTTCAAATTAGACAATGAAATTAATATTTTCAAATTAGTCTGTCCTTGATTGAATGCCAAGTCTTAAAAAAAACGTTCTCTTCATAAGAGTCACTAAGTAACATAACAAACAATTATTATAACTTGAGCGATTCATGCGAATGGCGAGAATGTTTTCTCTTCCTCCTCCCCATCCTTCTCTTATCTCTTGAAATCGGTTTTCCCCCTTGGAAATAAAGTACGGAACATAGATTCCAAATTTTTTCTAGTGTGTTTTAATGGGACATGTCATTATGGACTTTATTTTCAAGGACAAAAATAAAATTTATTTCTATGTTCCAAACTTTATTTCCAAGGATAAAAATAAAATTTCAGGTATCTTACGACCATGTAATTTTTTTGGCTTTGAGACATTTGAAAGAAATAGAGTACCGATGAAGAAAACAATAGTATGGTTAGGGATCATGTTGACATATTAATTATTCTTTTGTTACACTCTACAAAAATGAATAGTCAACAGAGTGATATTTGTAACTATGCAAAGTGTTGTACCAATAAGATATAACTACTACTATGATTCAATATGATTTAAATTTTATTTGATGAAGTCTTAATTAGGTGTTGCATCTCGTGAGCATTTATCTAGTGGCCACATTAGGAAACATGTTATCACTCCGAGAGTCATTTTCAAAATATTTTCTCCAAATTAAATATACGCAGTTGATTTTGCAAGGGTTGTGAAGAATGTTAAAAATATTTTCTAATATTTTGTGGGCTACAATTAATTTTGAATTTTTATTTTACTAAACTGAGTCAACATTGTGGTTTATTTCTTGATAGTTAAACCTCTGAAACTTGATCAATAGTAATAAGTTTTAGACACTTAGGCTCTATTTGGTAAGACTTCAAAACGAGCTTATAGCTTATAGCTTTTAGCTTATAAGCTAAAAGCTCTGTTTGGTAACGGTCATTTATGAGCTTATAGCTTATTTTACTAGCTTATAGCTTATTTTCAAATGCTATTTCAAGTAGCTTATAGCTTTTAGCTTATCAGCTAACCGCTATTTTTACCAAACTTAACCTTAATATTTATTTATATAGAACATAGTGTATGTTCAACCACTAGAGTTCATGATAACCTTGAGGCTTGGGTTATAATAAGATTATAAATAGAGGTTTGGTTCTGTGGTAAGAATATCATATCAGTTGCAATACGGCCTGAATGTGTGTTTCTAAAATAGAGGCAATCATCACCTTATAAGTTGGTTTTATAAGGATGTGTTAGGCACAACTCAATTCTAAAACTCTTTACACGATTACTCCGACAATTATGCTAGTTTACGGTATGCGCCCTTGAGAATTCAAATCTTAAAGAATGTGATCAGGCAAAGAAGCAATACTTGGTCTAACATATATCTCGGCAATTTTGTTAAAATAATTATGATTCCAACAAGTAATAAATACTCCAAAAATATCTAATTTTATATAATACGATGACGATTTTATCTTCCATTGTGTTCTGCTTTAACTGAGGGAATACTACTAAAAAAATTCATATTCAAAGTCAAACATTTAGATGCAATGTAATTGATCCCTTTAATTATTGAAAGCCAAAAGAAAAATGGAAGATATATTATTTTGTCCTATCGAATGTCAACTTGCACTTAATTATTGGACTCGCCGCGTTTTTTGCAAAGCACTTACTATTCTTTTCATACATGAAAGTCCATTGTCGATAAACAAAAGGAAATGCTGACTTGAACTCTTTTTTTTTTTCCTTTGTAAGCAGTTGACATGAATTTTAAAGATATACTCCTATGTTTTCAATATAAAAAGATTGTCGTAAAAAAATTAAAATGCATTTAATTTATTAAAAAAATTGGCTTTCACCAACAATTTAATCTGATTTGAGGGTCGGTTCGGTTATAATATCAAGTTGTTTCAGCCCCTCCCGATTGCAGTTGCGGCAGATCAACCCATGGTCATTCCTATCAAGTTTAGTTTCAATCACCGCTTAAAAAAATTTACTTTAAATTACTTAATATGAATTTTTTTTTATAATTAATATGAATTTTTATGATACAAAGTAACATGACTCGTAAATAAAAATGAAAGTCGTGGCATTACCATATCATGATTTTTATTTTATTTTTACGAAAATATTTGTAGAGATTGATAATAGTATTATTTTTTCAGTCAAAAAAGATAATAGTATTATTTTTCTTCATATTGATAATATAACTTAATTTCGAGGAAGGTCGTATAACGAATTAACCATTAAATTCAAACTCTGGGTTGTCACAAATAACTAGCTACTAGTTTTTTCAATAACCAAAAAAAAAACTAGCTACTCTTATCCACGAAAGCTTGCATTGAAGCACAAAATTAAGTATTCATACTTTTCAAAATATATATATACTTTTGAAAAGTATAGTCACATTAACATACATATTAACATCATCATGGCATGGTCATATCCATCCTCCACATCTTCATCCAATACTACTCCTCAAGAAAAACATGAAGTGTTCATTAGTTTTAGAAGTGAAGATACAAGAAACACTTTCACAAGCCATCTTAATGGTGCTTTGAAAAGATTAGATATAAGAACTTATATAGATAACAATCTTAATAGTGGTGATGAAATTTCAACTACTCTTGTTAGGGCCATCGAAGAAGCCGAGCTCTCCGTTATTGTTTTCTCGAAAAACTATGCGGCATCTAAATGGTGTTTGGAAGAGCTTATGAAAATTCTTGAATGTAAAAAGATGAAAGGGAAAATGGTTGTGCCTGTTTTTTATGATGTTGATCCTTCTAATGTTAGGAACCAAAGGGAAAGTTATGCTGAGGCTTTTGCTAAGCATGAGAAGAACTTTGAGGATAAGATGAAGGTACAAGAATGGAGGAATGGTTTGCTTGAAGCTGCTAACTATTCTGGTTGGGATTGCAATGTTAATAGGTAACTTTATATCAATCAAATTCTTTCAATCATTTTATTTTGGTATGGTTATATTCTCCATTCCTAAGAGAATTGAGGGATCTACATCTTGTGCGGTCACCGCCTATGTGCAGTCGTGCAATCACATGTTTTTGACCGTCGTATCTTGATCATGCGGTTTAATATTTAATGATTGAAACTTTATTTTTAATAAAATCAAAAATATATCTTTATCATAAATCATCCGATCAAGATTGAACGGTCAGAAAAGTGTGACTGCACGACTACACGCAATCAGTGACTGTACAGGATCCAAGTCCGAGATATGAGGCTTCATAACAATATTTTAAAAACTAACAGAACTTGCCAATTCAATCGGTTGAACCTGAAAGCAACCAATTCATTGATTGGTTCGATTTTGGTTGTACTGCATGTTGGTTGAATCATATTGAACTAAGGTTGAATCGAGTTAAACCACTTGAATCATCGTTGAATTGTGGTTGATTCAACATTTTTTATTTTTTGCTTCTTTTTTTTATACTTTTTTAGTGTTGTTATTTATTTAATTATTTGTCATGTAATTTAAGTGTGATTGAAAATTTGAACTAGTTTGACCATGATCTGAAAGTCTCAGCGATTCTATCTTTTCATTTCTAAAACATTATTTCATAATTCAAGATTTGATTGAGATGTAAGTAAAGTTTAGTTGGACAAAGAATTTTTTCCTCAGGATCAAATATAGACCCGACGAATTTGGTAACTCTCATAAAATTGTTGCATTATTGGTTTGTTCTATTTATGTGAAACATGAGATCTTTACATATGCCATTTTTGTTAATGTTTGTGTACAGGACAGAATTGGAAATAGTTGAGGAAATTGCTATGGATGTTCTTAACAAGCTGAATCATGTACATGTTAGCGACCTGGATCATCAGATTGCTAAGTTAGGGCAACTTGCGAAGCTCCAATATGGATTCTTTGAAAGCACACTTAATGTTGCAGATTTGAACAAGCATAATGCAACTGTTCGACGAATCACAGAACTGAATATGGAGAGAAGTCTTCGCTTGCTTCGCTTGACACCTGATTTGCTTTCACATTTGGAATCAAATGACAACAACAGATTTGGATTTTAAACTTTATGAAAAATGAAATGATCAATTGTTGTTTATTAGTTATATGAAGTTTGAATTTCATGAGTATGGTTGATGAGATTTCTTAATAAAGTGAGTAAATGAATTTGTGGTTGATTAGTTTATTATTAGTTATATGAAGTTTGATTTTGTATGAAATCACATTCTATTTTTATGGTATGGTTTTACAAAATTGGGTCGACATTGTAACCTATTTGACATACTTAGGTACCAAACTTGATCAATGTTGAAGAATTTCAAAAATATACTTGAAAGGGTGCAATGGTTAGTTTGAAACAATGTGTCTATTGGTTTAGTCTTGTAACTTTTTGTGAACAAGAGCGAATCAATGTATTGTTTCAAATTAACATTGCTGAAAATCTTTCAAGAATTGTTTCCCTTCATCGATTAGTATGAGTTTCTCTATAAATAGTGTTACTCTAAAGACAGAAGACATATGCATAAATTCATGTTTCATGAGTCAAATTTATATCTAAAGTATTTCTAGGCCGTATCTTCTTTTCTCTAAAACTCATAATGGAAAACTCGGATAACCACTCTGTTGGAAACAATGGACATAGAAGCAATCTTGAAGAAAACACTAACAATTTCTCTGAAGAATTTTCTGAATACTCTGAGTTCTTTCTGTGGAGATTTACCTTCACATTGGATGAAGCAGAAAAATGTATGATTAGGCTTCTCAACAACTCAAGCGGAATATATAGCTCTTGTTGAAGGAGTCAAGGAAGCTATATGGTTGAAGGGTATGATTGGAGAAATGGGGATCAATCAAGGGTGTGTGAAGATACATTGTGACAGTCAGAGTGCCATTCATTTGGAGAATCATCAAGTGTATCATGAGAGGACGAAACACATTGACATCCGGTTGCACTTTGTTAGAGATATGATTGAGACAAAGGAAATCATAGTGGAAAAAGTGGCATCGGCGGAGAATCCAACAGACATGTTCACCAAATCATTACCAAGAGTCAAGTTCAAGCATTGCTTGGACTTGATTAACTTCGAAGAGTAGACGAAGATTGGAGAGGGAAGCACGGTGGTTGGTGGGAAGTTGGCACCGCCATCAATTTAAAGGCAAGGTGGAGATTTGTGGAGATTTACCTTCAAATTGGATGAAGCAGAAAAATGTATGATTAGGCTCTGGAGCTTGCGCTCCGCGCAGCTCCCCTCCACGCGCCGCGCAGATACTCGAGAAGAAGAGGTTGGTGTATCTGGCAGTAGGTGCGCGGCGCGCAGGCGCGCGAATCCTATTTATACAGGTTGTGTTTTCTGCTGTGACGTCACGGGAAAAAGAGGTTTTTGAGGGTTTTTCTCAAACAACAAAAGACTAGGATTATTTCATAGGGTTGGTAATCACCTATTTCATCTTGTAAACACATATCATTGAAATCTCTTGGTCACGGGAAGAGATTTGGGACAAGGGTAGAGTTAGGGTTTCTAATTCTTGCAACCTTTGTGAGAATCTTATTGTAATCAAGGAACAAAGTTTGATAGTGGAACAGAGAGCTTATAACACCCCATAATACATTGTCTAGAATACATAGAGTGTTACAGTGTACATAATTAAGTACCGAGTACATTAAGTTTACAAATACATAGAGTGTTGATTAAGCACACGCAGGTGCTAAAGTACCATAAAGCGGAAAGAAAAAGACTGAAACTAATAAACTAAAGCATCCTAAACACGGACAACACAACCACAAGCATGCTACTACTCCGCAGCTTGCTTTCCACGATCACCCTGAGTACCTGTAACATGAACGGGGGGGGGTAAGACTACTAAGTCTCGTGGATTCTACTACCCACCTAGTGGTGACTACACCATGGGGAATTAACCTGTAATCAGTCCGCACGCAATCTCAGTGCAATACATATATACATATATAAACAATTTAAATGGTGTAACACAACAATTATCTGAGTTCGTTTTAACTATGCAAGGACAATCTGAGGTGAGCCGGTCTCAGAGAGCCTTACGCTTTTCCGTACCAATCTTCGTGATCATAGCGCACTATTGTACGGAATAACTATGACATCACAATCAAGATTATTGATATCTTATCGCTTTGGATTCCTCGAATCCCTTTGGTGGTGCCAAGCAACCACACATAACTATGGACTGATACTACACATAATTCTAATGTGTTAACATACTACCAATATATCCCAAACCCGGGGAAAACTAACTTAGTTCATAACCTAAGTTAAATGATAGTATTTCCTAAACGTGCAATTATCATATTATTATTATTACCATATATTACCAATGGATTATAGACTAGGAAGGATAAGAGTTAAAACAATATTGAGTTTTGAAAAACAGAACAAGAGCCAAAATCATGTCATGTTCGCTTAGCAACGGCTGGCGACCACTAGCGAACCAAGTCAGAAGGTTCTGGCCAGCTAGCGAGCTCCAGCGACCAAAACCTGCAAACCCAGTTGCACGTTCGCCAGCTGCTCGCTTAGCGAGCAACACGGGATTTCTGCTATGTTCTGCAGAAATCATTGAAAAACCAGAAAAATTTCCAATTCCAATCCAAACCAGTTCAGCCATTAATCATACAATTGAACAACAAGTAATATGGAGAGAGTTTTGGGAGTTAAACACCTCTCATACACAACTATGTTTCCCTAAATCCTATGTTCTCAAGCATTGTTTGAGTTTGGGGAAATTCTATCTAAGTTAACCTAAGAACCCACCTTTGATTGAGCTTGAATCCTTTGCTAAAACTTGAATGCAGGTTGAATTGCTATCTTCAATTCCTCTTTAAGTTGTAATTCCCAATTTCACTTCCTAGATCACCAAAAATCAGGATAAACATGTTTTTCCAATACATGCAAATTGATGAACAGAATATTGAATTTTAGAGGAGGAATTTTGAACCCAATTTGGAAGGAATTGAGAAAGGATTTGAGGAATTAACTCACCACTAGAGATTATTACTATCTAAAGAATCATGATCATCCATATGCACTGTAACATCCCCAAATTCAGTTACTAGTAGTATATACCATTTAAGAGTATTATCTAAAATCATCACATGCTTAGAGCTAGCACTAGAGTACAAACCATAAGAGGTGTAATAGTTACTTGATAATGTGTGTGTGTAGTGTCATGGCTAGAGAAAGGACATGTGCCCCACTACTAAAACCAAGTACATGACTCTCAAGCTTAATATTCTACATCATTTCCTTGACTATTCCTTGTCATCAAAAACAGAAAATTAAAGAACAAGACTTCTCTTCCTCTTGTTCTATCTCACGCCCAAACAACAACATGAACACACCATCATCATAATTTCATTCTCTCAAAAATCACCCAAACAAAGCATGCATGTGTAGATTTTTGCCTATTGGGTTGTATTAGGTGTTGTGGTAAGTTCAATTCTTCCAAAACTCTTCTCAATTCCCTTCAATTTCGTGCTCTAAAATCATCCTCATTGGAACTCAATTTCTGTTCTGTAAATGCATGTGTTGGAAGCATGCTTACATTGGGATTTTGGATGAATTAGAAAGTGGAGCTCAAGACTATCAACCACAAGGGAATTGAAGTTGCTAATCCAAGCTGTAAACCAGTTGATAACCAAGAATTCAAGCTCCATTGAGGTGGGTTCTTAGGATAGAATAGTTAGAATTATTCCCCAAAAATTCAACCTTGCATGAGAACATAGGATTTAGGGATTGAAATGTGCATGAGAAGGGTTTAATTCCCAAAACTCTTCTCCTTTATAATTATTATGATATTCATGATGTTAATGGCTTGAAAGATTGGCAATTGTAGTGTAGAAAACTCTGTTTTGAAGTGGTTCTGCAGGGCTTCGCGCCGAGGCGCAGCACTTTCGCGCCAGGGCGCAGGCAAAATGAGACAGAGACAGAATCTGGAATGCAGGTTCGCGCCAGGGCGCAGAAGCTTCGCGCCGGGGCGCAAGCCACCAGCATTTTCCAGATTTTGTCTCCTGTTTCCTGCTTTTGGGAATTCCTACGCATTTTGGATTGTCATCTTTTAAGTCTTGTTTTCCATTAACATTAAGAATACCTTATAATTATGATGTCGTTGTACGTATAGGATTGATTATAACCTAGGCTAGTAGCTAGGTTAGTCTCCCGGGATTGGGATATATTGGTAGTATGTTAACACATTAGAATTATGTGTAGTATCAGTCCATAGTTATGTGTGGCTGCTTGAGCACCACCAAAGGGATTCGTGGAATCCATAGTTATGTGTGGTTGTTTGACACCACCAAAGGGATTCGAGTAATCCAAAGCGATAAGATATCAATAATATTGATTGTGATGCCATAGTTATTTCGTACCATATGTGCTTTGTTCACGAAGATTGGTACGGAAAAGCGTAAGGCTTTCTGAGACCGGCTCACCTCAGATCGTCCTTGCATAGTTAAAATGAATTCAGATAATTTGTGTATTACACCATATGAACTGTTTATTTATATATGAACATAGTTATAGCGCTGAGTTGCGTGAGGACTGATTATAGGTTGATTCCCCTGGTGTAGTCACCAATAGGTGGGTAGTAGAATCCACGAGACTTAGCAGTCTTACCCCCCCATTCATGTTTCAGGTGCACAGGGTGATCGTGGTAAGCAAGCTGCAGAGTAGTTAGCAGGGCTTGTGACTGATGATGTTCGTGTTTAGAACATATAGTTGTCATGTTTCCGTTTATTTTCTTTCCGCTGTGTTGTACTTGTTGTACTATAGCACCTGCGTGTGCTTGAATTATTATCTATGTATTTGTAAACTTGTTGTACTCGGTATTTAATTATGGATCTTGTAATATATTCTAGACAATGTATTATGGGATGTTATATGCACGAGTTTATGGGGCTGATTTGTGGAAGAATTTGAGAAATTGAGATGTGTATTGTTGTTTGTGTTTCACGAGAGAGAGAAGAGTGCAAGAAGAAGAGTTTCCATCTGTTTTAGCTTTCATCAGGGAAAGGCAAGATAATAGGCATAGTGTTTTTGTGAGTCATGACTCAAAGGAGACACATGTCTATGATTGGAATTGGTTTTCCTTTATGTGACAACACACTCACATACACAAGTGCTAGCTCTAGACATGTGAGATTTTAGAAAATACTCTTATGGGTATATAATACTAGTAAATGAAATAGGGAATGTTAAAATCTACCCCCCTTAAACAAATTTCGTCCGCGAAATTGAAAACATACCTGAGAAAAGATATGGATAGTTCTTCATCATTTCGGATTCCAATTCCCACGTGAACTCGCCATCCGGTGATTGAGACCATTCCACTTTGACTATCGGAATTTTCTTGTTCCGAAGAGCCTTAACGTCACGGTCCACAATTCGGATGGGATCAGGCTGATAAGTTAGATCTGGCTGTAGATCTATGTTCTATAATTCCACCGGCACGAACGGATCAGGAATAAACTTTCTGAGTTGAGACACATGGAACACGTCATGCATCCTGGACATAGATGGGGGCAAAGCTAACTGATACGCCACAGGACCAACTCGTTTAAGGATTTGATATGGTCCAATGTACCTAGGAGCAAGCTTCTTTGTCTTAAACACACCGCGCAAACCCAACTTAGGCGTTACGCGTAAAAATACATGATCACCTTCATCAAACTCTATTGGTCTCCTTCTGTGATCGGCATAACTCTTTTGTCTACTTTGTGCAATTCTCATATGCTCTCTAACCGACTTAATCTTCAGAGTAGTCTCTTGGATAATATCCGGTCCTAACACTCCTTTATCACCCACTTCGGTCCAACACAAAGGGGTCCTACACTTTCTTCCATACAATGCTTCATATGGTGCCATACTGATACTAGCATGGTAACTGTTATTGTAGGCAAACTCCACAAGGTGCAAGTGTTTGCTCCAATTACCACCATCCTCTAAAACACAAGCTCGGAGCATATCCTCAAGAGTCTGAATGGTTCGCTTAGATTGCCCATCTGTCTGGGGATGATTTGAAGTACTCATTCTCAGTCGTGTTCCCATTGCTTTTGGAAAGCACGCCAAAATTGAGAGGTAAATGTTGGATCTCTATCTGACACTATACTCAACGGAACTCCATGCAACTTAACAATCTCTTCTAGGAATATCTCAGCATACCGCGAAGCCTTATAAGTCGACTTTACTGCAATGAAATGTGCTGACTTTGTTAACTGATCAACGATAATCCAAATGGAGTCTTCTCCTTTCTGATTACGGGGTAAACCAGTTAAAAAGTCCATGGTAATATGCTCCCATTTCCACTCGGGTATTTCTAACGGTTGCAAAGGACCGGCTGGTTTCTGATGCTCAATCTTAACCTGCTGACATACAATACACCTCGATACAAACTCTGCAATCTCAGTTTTCATATTCGGCCACCAATAGTTCTTCTTCAGGTCATGATACATCTTGGTGGAACCGGGGTGAATTGAAAATCCACTCTTATGTGCTTCTTCTAAAATCAATCTTTTCAATTCCGCATCATTCGGTACACAAATTCTACTTCCAAACTGAATTACACCGTCATCAGCCACGGTAAACTCAGGTTTTCCTATCCTTCTTTGTAAATCCATGTCCTTCTCTTGTGCACTACCTATGGTGGAACGCAAGTCACATGTCAATTCGATCCTATTAAGCTTGACTCCACCCTTCCGGTAAGTGACACTCAAATTCATATCTCTGAATTTCTCATACAACCCACACTGATGCATTAAAATCTCCAATGCATACAACGCCTTTCTGCTCAAAGCATCAGCAACTACATTCGCCTTCCCTGGGTGGTAATTCAATTCAAAGTCAAAGTCTTTCAAGTATTCCATCCACCTCCGTTGTCTCATGTTCAACTCCTTCTGATCAAACAAGTATCTCAAACTTTTGTGATCACTGTACAATGCAAACTGCACACCATACAAGTGATGTCTCCAGATATTCAGGGCAAAAATAATGGCTGCAAGTTCGAGATCATGGGTAGGATAATTCTCTTCATGAGGTTTCAACTGTCGTGATGCATAAGCCACTACTGCACCTTCTTGCACAAGTACGCATCCGAGTCCTTTATTAGAAGCATCACAATACACTACATACTTCTTATCAGGATCCGGAATTACTAATACCGGAGCACTAGTCAACTTTTGTTTTAACAAGTTAAAACTATTCTCGCATAACTCGTCCCAAACAAACGCAACTCCTTTTCTAGTCAATCGAGTCAAAGGCAGCGCTATCTCCGAAAATCCCAAAATGAACCTTCGGTAATAGCCTGCTAAACCAAGGAAACTTCTTACTTCTGAAACAGTTCTAGGCCTTTCCCAATTAAGTACCGCTTCCACTTTGGATGGATCAACAGATACACCTCCTTGTGATATTACATGGCCCAGAAACTTAACTACGGAAAGCCAAAACTCACACTTACTGAATTTGGCATAAAGTTGCTTCTCTCTCAGAATATTAAGAACAATCCTCAGATGCTCTGCATGCTCCTGAGGATCTTTAGAGTAGATCAGAATATCATCAATGAAGATCACCACAAACTTATCGAGGTACGGCTGAAAAATTCTGTTCATGTAATCCATGAATACTGCCGGAGCATTGGTCAGACCAAACGGCATCACCAAAAATTCATAATGACCATAACGAGTCCTGAAAGCAGTTTTGGACACGTCAGAGGTCCTGATACGAATCTAATGATACCCGGATCTAAGATCAATCTTTGAAAAGATAGTGGCTCCTCTGAGTTGATCTAACAGATCGTCAATACGAGGTAACAGATACTTATTCTTGATGGTAACTTTATTGAGCTGACGATAGTCAATACACAACCGCATTGTACCGTCCTTCTTTTTCACTAACAGTACCGGAGCACCCCAAGGTGAGACACTCGGTCGAATGAAATGTTTCTGCAATAACTCTTCAAGTTGAGATTTTAATTCTCGAAGTTCAAGAGGGGACATTCTATATGGTGCAACAGAAATAGGCTGAGATCCTGGGACAAGATCAATTGAGAACTCAATTTCTCTTTCTGGTGGTAAACTATTTATTTCTTCTGGAAACACATCTAGATATTCTCTGACAATCGGAATATCACTGGGGCTTAGACTGGACTCTGAACTTACAGTGAACATGATACTAAAACATTTGTTCTCAACACCGAGATACTGGATTAATTGATGAGTATTCTGCAGCAGAGCAGTCAGGGCTCTACTCTCTGCATTAAGGTCGATAGGAACATAGAGATTCTTTTCCGCATAACCTATGTACACAGTGTTGGCAGAGAGCCAATCCATGCCTAGTACTATGTCCATGTCTTTCAATGGCAAACAGATTAGATCAACATGATAGATTTTTCCTGCGACGCTAACAGGACAGTTTTGACATACCCTCTTGGACACAACCTTGCCACCCGTAGCAACGGCGACAGTCATGGGAGGAATTAAGGAAGTCGAAGATAAACCCAATCTCATCAAACATTCAACAGAAATAAAAGAATTGGTAGCTCTGCAATCAAACAGTACAACAACTTCAGACTGACCCAGGTGATAGATATCAACAATTAAAGCATTATTACCTCGGGCCTGCTCTCCATCAAGAGAATACACTCTACCCTTGCTCCTCTTTGTTCCACTCGAACCTCCGGAACCATGCAGCTTTGGACACTCATTCTTGTAGTGACCGGGTTGCTTGCAGTGGAAACACACACCTTTTCCTTTCATACATTCACCATTATGGACAGACCCACATTCTGAGCATGCCTGTTGCGGTCTCTGAGAGAAATTTTGTTTTCCCTTACTCGGGGAACCCCTTGGCTTCAACTGCTCCTTGTATTTTCCCGAGTCTCGTCTCTTTTGATTCACCTCAAATCTTTCCTTTCTCATGGCTTCAAGGCTTGACTCAGCATGATAACTCTTCTGGATCAATTCACCAAGACTAGCCACTGGCTGCATAGACACGTCATGTGCAATGTCCGCCCTCAAACCGAAACGGTACTTCTTGATCTTCCACGCCTCGGTAGGAGCATCGTCACCATCCGCCACATACCGCACTAACTCATTAAACTTGGCTGTATACTCCGCCACATACTTACCTCCTTGCGTAAGTTCAATCAGTTCCCGTTCCATTGTCATCCTATAGCTCTCGGGAATGTAATGGTCGATGAAGAGACGTCTGAAATTAGCCCATGTCATCTCCATCTGACTTGCAGTCATGTAAGCTCTAACACCTTCCCACCAATCGCAAGCCGCTCCGCGAAGAAATCTTGTCGCGAAGGTAACCTTTTGTCATACCCCAATTTTTGACCTAAGATCCCGCCTCATATCCATACGTCATACATTTTTTGTCCGGAATATTTTATGCTTTTTCAAATGGAATTTCGGCAGAGAGGTATTTTAAAATACCTCATTTTTTTTGGTTTTTGGTCTGATTGTGTCCATTTTATTTTATTTTTTTTTTTTTATTTTTTTATCTTTTTACTATTATTATTATTAAAAAAATAGTACCAAAATGATTAAAAAAGAAGGCAGCGTAAACTGCCCCCTTTCTTTTTTTATTTCTTTCTTTATTTATTTATTATTATTATTATGATTTATTTTATTTTATTTTATTTTTATTGTCAAAGGTCAAAGTCATTTTTTTTTGAATTCTTGGATTCACGGTTCCAGCAATGTTCAATGTGTCTTCTTCCCCAAAAGGGGAGATTCCTTTCAACCTAGCAAAAGCATTCCTCTGTCCTTCCTCAATGAACCAAAACCCTAATTTTCTTGGGTTATAAAACAGATTGAAAAATTCAGAGGGGGAGAGGATTTTTACAGACTCAGCCGCCGCAGAACCAAAAAACAACAACAAACCCTAACCTTTTTTTCTTTAACAGAATCAAAAACCCAATACAACCAAAAATTACAAAAAAAAAAAAGGAAAAAATATACACAGCTGCAGTACAACAACAAAATCCAACACAAAAAAAAAAAACTCTTTTCTTTTCCCAATCAACAAATCCAAACCCAACACCAAACCAAAAAAAAACTTTCTTTTCAAGTAAAAAAAAAATAGAAATCCAGAACAAAAAAAACTTCATTTTTTTAAATAAACAGAACCAAAAAAAATACAAACAAACCTTCTTTCTTTCTTCTCCAAATCGAAAACACACAAAGAAATAAGATAAAGAAGAAGAGTCATAGCCGAAAAGCACCAAAGGTTGATTCTTTTTTCCTTTTTTTCTTTTTTTCCGATCTAGAACATTTGGTTAGGATTTTGGGATTTTTGGGTTTAGTTTTGGGTTTAGAATAAGGAATAAAAGGTTTTGGTTTAAAAAAAATTTGATTTTTTTGAAATTTTTGGGTTGTTGGCCGGCGGAGCCGCCGCCGGAATCGCTCCGGCGTGGCGGCGTCTCGCCGGAAGGGATGAAGATTCATCCCTTGTTCATCACCAAGGATGAACCCTAGCAAAGAGAGAGAGCAACCGAGGAAGAGAGAAGAGAAAGAAGAAAAAATGATTTTTTTTAGAGTTTTTGGGTATGTATACCCTGGACCGATCCTGTGTGAGCTGGTGCGTGGCCTTACGATGCACCAGCGCACCTAGAACCGTCTGATCTGATCAAACGCTCATGACCACTCCATCACAATTTCTTCTTGATCAGATCAGGGACGTCTGATCAATCAGACGGCCCAGATCTCTTGTTCTTTCCCTGTTTGGCGGATTCCTGCGCCTATGGGCCTTGTTGGACTGGGCCTAGTCCAGTTTGCTATCTACACCACCCTGTCTTGCTGTTTACACCCCCTGCTCTATTTTTTTTTTTTTTTATTCATTTTTTTTTATTATTTTATTTATTTGTTCTATTATATTTGAATGTCATTTAATTTGTTTATTTCGTACATTATTTACATGTTGTATGTTATGTTTAAATATCAAAAACGTCAAAAAAATATGTCATGTTATTTGTGTCGTTTATTATTGCTTAAATATCAAAAATGCAAAATATATTATTGTGTGATTTATTTTGTGCAAGTCCAAAGGGAAAAGGGAAATGTTTCGTTAACCCCGTGTTACGATGTATTTTTGCGCTTTTGCTTGTTCGCTACTTTTGACCTTGAAATAAAAAAGAATGAAAAAAGGAGTGGTTTGGCGGATGACTTTTCACTCTCCGGTGACTTCGGATTTCCTGCCGGATGGCTTGCGGTCCGAATAACCGACGTTCTAAAAAATACAATTTTTTTTTCTAAAAAAAATAATAAAAAGCAAAAACTTTTCAAATATTTTCAAAAAGAAATCTTTTATAATAAACCTCGACTTTCGTCGAGAATCCCTTTTTTTCCAAACTCTTTTCAATAAATGCTCTAACACACTTAAGCATATTTAAATATTTTCACAAAGACTAAAAAATACAAAAACAATCCAAATCTTTTGCCGCTTGGCTTTTCAATTTCAAACCTTTTTTAAAATAAATTAGACGTGAGTCATCTCTAGTTGAAATTCATCTCCCCACGACATATGGCAGGAAAAGATATAAACTTTTCAGTATGTTCGTGGCGGATTAAAAAGGAGTTTAAACTTAAGATGACGACTCGTCTTTTCTCCTAAAATCAATCAAACAAATCATTTTACAAATTTTACCCCGAACTACGAGATTTTGATCCCTCGCGGGTACGTAGTGCAAAAGACTTTGTGTCTTCCCAATTCAAAATTAATAAAACTTTTTTTTTCTTTTCTTTAAATATCCAAAATTAATAAAAAAAAATTCTGTCATCGTCACCCAATCATTTGTAAAACAAATCTTACAAGCAAAAACATTTTAGCACAAAAATACATATTTCAAGAGGTTCCCGTAGAGTACTACGGATACATAGGATGCTAATACCTTCCCTTTGTATAACTAACCCCCGAACCTTAAATCTCTAAAAATTATTATGGGTTTATTCGATCTTTTCCCCTTCCCTTGGATAAATTAAAGTTCGGTGGTGAATCATAATTTTTGAGAACCAAAGCTAACCAATAGCTTGGCGTCCGAAAATCACCGCGACACCTTTTCCAGCTCAGTACATTCCATGGAATCCAGAATCCCACTCATCCTCTGAATCCATTCTCTTGCAACCGAGGGAACATACTCTCAAACGAACTCAGGAGGATTCATCCGACAAAATTCCCTGAACGCCGCACTTCCCGTGTTCTGAGTCTTTGCATTGCCCATTTGTTGTTGGAACATCATCATCATTTCCTCATGACGTTGGGCTTGTTGAGCTTGAAATTGTTGTTGCTGATGCATCATATGTGCCCACATATTTGCATCTGGATCAGAGTATTGATATTGAGGTTGATCTTCTTCCTCTGCCACATTCCTTCGTGGCCTACCACGTCCGCGTCCGCGTCCTCCTGGTGCTTCTGCCATATTACTCTATCTGTCATAATCAAATTGAGTTAGCTAGGCTCAAGTGATACAACATGTAGAATAAATGTAAGACATCCCTAGAGTACGCATTTAGAATGCACTGTATACTTATGACTTTGGCACGGTCTGAATCGACCTGCTCTGATACCAGTTATAACACCCCATAATACATTGTCTAGAATATATTACAGTGTACATAATTAAGTACCGAGTACATTAAGTTTACAAATACATAGAGTGTTGATTAAGCACACGCAGGTGCTAAAGTACCATAAAGTACAACACAGCGGAAAGAAAAAGACTGAAACTAATAAACTAAAGCATCCTAAACACGGACAACACAGCCACAAGCATGCTACTACTCCGCAGCTTGCTTGCCACGATCACCCTGAGTACCTGTAACATGAACGGGTGGGGGGGGGGGGGGGTAAGACTACTAAGTCTCGTGGATTCTACTACCAACCTAGTGGTGACTACACCATGGGGAATTAACCTGTAATCAGTCATCACGCAATCTCAGCACAATACATATATACATATATAAACAATTTAAATGGTGTAACACAACAATTATCTGAGTTCGTTTTAACTATGCAAGGACAATCTGAGGTGAGCCGGTCTCAGAGAGCCTTACGCTTTTCCGTACCAATCTTCGTGATCATAGTGCACTATGGTACGGAATAACTATGACATCACAATCAAGATTATTGATATCTTATCGCTTTGGATTCCTCGAATCCCTTTGGTGGTGCCAAGCAACCACACATAACTATGGACTGATACTACACATAATTCTAATGTGTTAACATACTATCAATATATCCCAAACCCGGGGAAAACTAACTTAGTTCATAACCTAAGTTAAATGATAGTATTTCCTAAACGTGCAATTATCATATTATTATTATTACTACCATATATTACCAATGGATTATAGACTAGGAAGGATAAGAGTTAAAACAATATTGAGTTTTGAAAAACAGAACAAGAGCCAAAATCCTATCATGTTCGCTTAGCGACGGCTGGCGACCACTAGCGAACCAAGTCAGAAGGTTCTGGCCAGCTAGCGAGCTCCAGCGACCAAAACCTGCAAACCCAGTTGCACGTTCGCCAGTTGCTCGCTTAACGAGCAACACGGGATTTCTGCTCTGTTCTGCAGAAATCATTGAAAAACCAGAAAAATTTCCAATTCCAATCCAAACGAGTCTAGCCATTAATCATACAATTGAACAACAAGAAATATGGAGAGAGTTTTGGGAGTTAAACACCTCTCATACACAACTATGTTTCCCTAAATCCTATGTTCTCATGCATTGTTTGAGTTTGGGGAAATTCTATCTAAGTTAACCTAAGAACCCACCTTTGATTGAGCTTGAATCCTTTGCTAAAACTTGAATGCAAGTTGAATTGCTATCTTCAATTCCTCTTTAAGTTGTAATTCCCAATTTCACTTCCTAGATCACCAAAAATCAGGATAAGCATGTTTTTCCAATACATGCAAATTGATGAACAGAATATTGAATTTTAGAGGAGGAATTTTGAACCCAATTTGGAAGGAATTGAGAAAGGATTTGAGGAATTAATTCACCACTAGAGATTATTACTATCTATAGAATCATGATCATCCATATGCACGAGTTTATGGGGCTGATTTGTGGAAGAATTTGAGAAATTGAGATGTGTATTGTTGTTTGTGTTTCACGAGAGAGAGAAGAGTGCAAGAAGAAGAGTTTCCATCTGTTTTAGCTTTCATCAGGGAAAGGCAAGGTAATAGGCATAGTGTTTTTGTGAGTCATGACTCTAAGGAGACACATGTCTATGATTGGAATTGGTTTTCCTTTATGTGACAACACACTCACATACACACACTAGTGCTAGCTCTAGACATGTAAGATTTTAGAAAATACTCTTATGGGTATATAATACTAGTAAATGAAATAGGGAATGTTACAGAGCTACCCTCTACCCCAGAGTAGGTTCATTAACACCGAACTAGGTAAACAATTGTGATTGTGTTCTTTACGTTTTCGCAGTTTATTTGTTGCCGTTATTATTGCCTGAATTTCTTGTTTGATTACTTTAATCGTATTGCTCCACACACTAATTGGTGTGAAGTTTCAATCGAATTCACAACAATTGGCGCCCACCGTGGGGCAAGGATCAAACGTTTGATTTGCAAAACAGTAGGTACTGGACAGGACAGAACAGTACAGGACAGGACAGAACAAGATAATATAGGATAAGACAAAACTGCATTGGAGAGAGATAGAGAGATAATATTTTTTATATTCGAAAATAAAGTGGATATTTTCGTATTTTTTGTAGTTGGTACAGTGGACAAAAAGTTGTACTATGGTTCAGTAGGGGACAAAAATTCTTGTTTTTGTCCAGTCCCGTACTGTCTATTTGTCCAGTCCCATAAACAGTTTCTGAATCAAACAGGGTACAATAAAAGTTATCCTGTCCAGTCCCCTATTTTTTAGCAGATCAAACGCACGGATATCATGGGTTCTAAGTGGGACATTGAAAAGTTCACCGGGAGTAACGACTTCGGTCTGTGTAAGGTGAAGGTTAGGGCAATACTTACTCATCAAAAGTGCGATGAGGCGTTGAAAGGAGTGGCAGCTATGCCGGCTAATCTCTCAGACGATGAGAAGGCAGAGATGGATGGTAAAGCACTGAGTGCCATCATCTTGTGTCTTGCAGACAAGGTGCTAAGGGAAGTGGCCAAGGAAAAGAGTGCAGCTGCTATGTGGGCCAAACTTGACAAGTTATATATGACCAAGTCCCTGGCTCAAAAGCAGTGTTTGAAGCAAAAACTCTATTTCTTCCGTATGGTGGAGAATAAATCGGTAACTGAGCAACTATCGGAGTTCAATAAAATTATCGATGATTTGGCGAACATTTATGTGAAAATAGAAGATGACGACCAGGCTTTTCACTTGTTGTGTGCTTTACCTAAGTCTCTTGAGCATCTCAATGATGCATTGCTATATGGCAAAGAAAGCACTATCACCTTGGATGAAGTCCAAGCGGCTTTGAGAACCAAGGAGCTGACAAGGCTCAATGAATTGAAGATTGATGATAGTGGAGAAGGCTTGAATATCTCAAGGGGCAGAAGTGAGAATGGAGTTAAAGGGAAAGGGAAGAAGCACAGGTCTAAATCTAGGGCAAAGGTTGATAGTGGTGGCAAGTTCAAATGCTATCACTGTCATGAACCAGGTCACTTCAAGAAGGACTGTCCTCAGAGAAGGGGCAGTGATAGTTCGTCGGCTCAGATTGCTGTTAGTGAAGAGGAAGGTTATGAGAGTGCAGGTGCACTGATAGTTACTAGTTGGGAACCGGAGAAGAGCTGGGTCATGGACTCCGGATGCTCTTATCACATTTGTCCAAGAAAGGAGTACTTTGAAACCTTGGAATTGAAAGAAGGTGGAGTTGTGCGTCTTGGTAACAATAAGGCGTTCAAGGTTCAAGGTACAGGTTCTATCTGTCTCAAAATGTATGATGATCGTGACTTTCTTTTTGAAAAATGTGAGGTATATCCCTGAACTTAAGAGAAATTTAATTTCGATAAGCATGTTTGATAATCTAGGGTATTGCACTAGAATTGAACGTGGTGTGATGAGAATTTGTCATGGTGCATTAGTAATAGCTGAATGGTCTAAAATGAGTGGTCTTTACATTTTAGAAGGTTCCACTGTTATTTCTAATGCTTTAGTAACTAGTGTTGAAAATGCAGACATAACTAAACTATGGCATTTGAGGTTAGGGCATGTCAGTGAGAGAGGTTTAGTTGAGCTAGCTAAACAAGGTTTGCTAGGACAAGAAAAACTTAACAAGCTAGACTTTTGTGATAATTGTACACTAGGCAAACAACACAAGGTGAAGTTTGGGGTGGGAGTTCATAAGTCTAGTAGACCGTTTGAGTATGTTCACTCGGACATTTGGGGTCCAGCGTCGGTTCCTACTCATAGTGGAGGTTCTTATTTTCTTAGTATTATTGATGATTACTCTAGGAGGGTATGGGTACACATCATTAAAAATAAAAGTGATGCTTTTGAAAAATTTAAAGAATGGCATACCCTGATAGAGAATCAAATTGGAACTAAACTGAAAGTTTTAAGAACTGACAATGGCCTGGAGTTTGTTTCAGAGCAATTTAATGAGTTTTGCAGGAAGAAAGGTATAAAGAGGCATAGAACTATTGCATACACACCGCAGCAAAATGGTCTGGCTGAAAGAATGAACAGGACCTTGTTGGAGCGGGTGAGGTGTATGTCGTTGGGAGCTGGATTACCCAAGAGTTTCTGGGGAGAGGCAGTTAACACTACTGCCTATTTGATCAACAGATGTCCATCAACAGGAATTGATCTAAAGACACCTATGGAGGTTTGGAGTGGCAAGCCGGCAAACTACTCCAACTTGAAAATATTTGGAGCTCTAGCATTTGCTCATGTTAAACAAGATAAACTTGATGCTAGTGTTGTGAAGTGTGTGTTCATTGGTTATCCAGATGGTGTGAAAGGTTACAAGATGTGGAAGATGGGACCGGGAGGATCAAAGTTTATAATAAGCAGGGATGTCACTTTTGATGAGACCCGAATGGGGATGAAGTGCAAAGACCTGAATGTGAGTCCAGAAACGGGGGTGGAGAAATTCCAGTTTGAGGTGGAGCCTTTCACTGATAGGAGGGAAACAGAGGATCAGACTCTAGTCCCTGAAGAAAGTGGAAGTGATGAAACAGATACTTCTGACTATCAACCAGTTAGAGATAGGGAGAGAAGAAGAGATATTCGTCCACCTAATAGATACGGTTATGCTGACCTTATTTGTTATGCTTTGAATGCAGCTGAAGTGGTGCAAGACTCGGAACCAAAGAACTTCAGGGAAGCATCAGAAAGCATAGAAGGCAAGGGCTGGTTGAAGGCAATGAATGAGGAAATGCTATCATTGGAGAAGAACCAAACTTGGAAGCTTGTGCCATTACCTAAAAATAAAAGGGTAATGGGTAGCAAGTGGGTGTTCAAGAAAAAGGAAGGCATTCCTGGAGTTGAAGCACCAAGGTATAAGGCAAGACTTGTAGCAAAGGGTTTCACTCAGGTGGAGGGGATTGATTACAACGAAATCTTCTCACCGGTGGTGAATCATTGTTCTATAAGGGTACTTATGGCTATTGTGAACCAATATGATCTTGAGTTGGAACAAATGAATGTGAAGACCGCATTCTTACATGGAGAGTTAGAGGAGACCATCTACATGTAACAACCTGAAGGTTTTGTGGAAGACAGCTCTAAGGTATGTCTGTTGAAGAAATCTTTGTATGGGTTGAAGCAAAGTCCAAGACAGTCGTATCGTCGGTTTGATGATTTCTTATTGAAGACTGGATTCGTGAGAAGCAACTATGACAATTGTGTGTACATGATGAAGAGGAGTGAGAAAATCATTCTCTACCTTCTTCTTTATGTAGATGATATTCTTATTGCAGGTTCTGACAAGCAGGAGATTCTAAAGCTCAAGGAGAAACTAAATGGTGAATTTGAGATGAAGGATCTCGGTAATGCAAAGAGGATACTTGGTATGGATATCATGAGAGACCAGAGTAAAGGAGAGTTGTTCCTATCTCAGTATGGTTACTTAAAGAAAGTGGTGGAGCGATTTAGAATGACAGATTCTAAGGTAGTGAATACACCACTTGGTCACCATTCAAAGTTGTCAATAAAACAGTGTCCTCAATCCGAGGATGAAAGAAAGAAGATGGAAATTGTCGCGGTGATTTATGGATATCGAGCTATTAATTAGCGTCGAAGGGAAGGTACTAGCACCCTAAGTATCTATAGTATCCTATAGGAACCTCTTGTTTTTATTCTAACTTTGCGCTTAATTTTAATTGCTTGTAAAAAATGTATAAATGTAGTAATTAAGGTGATGATCAAGAGAAAAAAAGTTTTAAGTGATGAAAAAGAAGAAAAATGTATTTGTTGATTTTATTCATTTTATTGATTCGCCGAGACAAGTCTCATGCCTACGTACCCAAAGGATCAAAATCTCGTAGTTCGGGGTAAAAAGCCGAGTAAATTTGTTTGTTTGATTTTAAGATTTTTGAAAGTGGTTTTTAAATACAAAAGCCAAAAGTGGCAAAATGTGAGTTTGTGAAGAAAGTCTAAATGGTTAAATTGACTTGAAGTTTGATTATGAAAGGAGACGCGAACGCTTGGTTTAAAATCCAAAGTTTTTTGCAAGAAAAAAGGTTTAGGCGAGAAAATCACTTGGTTTAAAATTCAAGGTTTTTACATAATTAAAGAATGTTTGATTGAAAAAATTCACTTGGTTTGAATTCCAAGGTTTTTGCGAGAAAAAGAACACTTGGTTTAAAGTCCAAGGTTTTTGCGATAAAAACGGCATTTGGTTTAAAGTCCAAATTGTTTGCGATAAAAAGGGCATTTGGTTTAAAGTCCAAATTGTTTGCGATAAAAAGGACACTTGGTTTAAAATCCAAGTTATTTGCGATAAAAAGGGCACTTGGTTTAAAGTCCAAGGTTTTTGCGATAAAAAGGATACTTGGTTTAAAGTCCAAGTTTTTTTGCGATAAAAAGGGGTACTTGGTTTAAAGTCCAAGATTTTTGCGATAAAAAGGGTACTTGGTTTAAAGTCCAAGTTTTTTGCTTTAAAAAGGGTACTTGGTTTAAAGTCCAAGTTATTTGCGATAAAAAGGGGTACTTGGTTTAAAGTCCAAGATTTTTTGTGATAAAAAGAACACTTGGTTTAAAGTCCAAGGTTTTTTGCGATAAAAATGGCACTTGGTTTGAATTTCAAGGTTTTTGTGATAAAAAGAACACTTGGTTTAACGTCCAATGTTTTTGCGATAAAAAGAACATTTGATTTAAAATCCAAGGTTTTGCGAGAAAAAGAACACTTGGTTTGAATTCCAAGGTTTTTGCGATAGAAAGGGTACTTGGTTTAAAGTCCAAGATTTGCGATAAAAATGGCACTTGGTTTAAAATCCAAGTTATTTGATAGAAGTGTTTTGATGAATTTTTTTGTGTTTCCACGATATTTTGAAAAGAAAATATTTATGTATTTTGAAAGAGGTTTTGACCTTATTTTTAAAAAAGAATTGGGTAGCGGTGGCGCGCGAAAAATAATACTAACGTCATAACAACTAAATTAAGCGCGAAGACAATTCGCAATGATATTTTGATCAAAGCGCCGTCTTTTCCCTCGGAATTTAATATTACGCATATTGGCGGAATGCGATAAAAAATAAATATGCATGAGATGCAATTTTTCATTTATGAGTACATTGGTCCCTAATTACACTCTAAAATCTTTGCAAGAAAATAAACATGAAATGATGCAAGAGAGGGGGATGCTATGCACTTTTATTTAGAGTTTACATTTGGCCTATTTACATCCTAAATACAAGAGCAAAAATAAATGGCAATTAATAAAGCGATAAACACTCAATATTGTGACAATAATGGTATTACAAAAATAAAGGTAAAAATGATAAATAAATGGATGTAATGAAATAATATGATATGCATGGATAAATAAATAAATAAATAAATAAATAAATAAATAAATAAATAAATAAATACGAAACTAAAAAAAGATGAAAATAAGCCTCGACATCGTGCTTTACACGGCTGATAAAATAGCTAAAATAGCTTATGCCAAAAGCACTTATCTTATAAGCTCATAAATGAAATTAACTAAGAATAAATAAAGACATTAAATTAACATTAATAACATCTAAATATCAAATAAATAGGAAAATGAAATAAGCCTCAACTTCATGCTTGATTGGCTAAAATAGCTTAAAAATAAGCTTATGCCAAAAGCACTTATTTCATAAGCTCGAAAAAATAAAATAAAAACAGAGAAGGGTGCGAATAATAAAACGAAATAAAAGGGGGTGCGAAAAGCACTGCTATAGTTCAAGCCCAGACTGGGGGGTGCAGCCCAAGGGGGCGCGTGAAGAAGATTTAAGGGCAGAATCAAGGTCGTCTGATTAAAATCAAACAGTCCTGATTTGATCACAAGCAGATGGGATCTGGGACGCTTGATCAAAATCTGAAAGGTTTAGGCGCGCTGGTGCACCGTAAGGCCATGCACCAGCGCACACAAGATTGGTTAAGTCTATATACCCCAAAACCCTTAAAATTTCATTTTACACCTCCTCCTCCTCTCTCTCTCTCTCTCTCTCTCTCTCTCTCTCTCTCTCTCTCTCTCTCTCTCTCTCTCTCTCTCTCTCTCTCTCTCTCTCTCTCTCTCTCTCTCTCTCGGTTCTCTCTCTCTCATCTAAACTTCATCAAACTCCATTTTTTTCAAAAAAATTGGCCGGATCGAAAAAAAGGAAAGGAAAAGAGATTAAAGGAAAACCTTCCCTTCGTATAACCAACCCCCGAACCTTTGCATGTTAACATAGGATTAGGAATTGGATTGTGTATGAGAGGAGTTTAATACCCAAAACTCTTCTCCATTTTAATTGTTATTATGCTTATAATGTTAATGGTTGGATTGGATAATGAATTTGGATTTGAAATTCTTGGTTTATCAATGATTCTGCAAAACAGGGCAGGAATTCTGGGATGCTCGCTAAGCGAGCTCTGGCGAACGTGCAACCATGAGTTGCAGGTTTTGGTCGCTGGCAGTCGCTGGCTGACCAAAACCTTCTGACTCTGGTCGCTAGCAGTCGCTGGGCGACCATGACAGAATTTAGCCATCTGTTTTGGCTTTTGAAACTCAATATTGTTTTTAAATTTGTTATCCTTCCAGATCTATTTTCCATTGACATCATGAGATAATAATAATAATAATAGAAATGTTAATTGCACGTTTAGGAATATTACAATTTAACTTAGGTTAGGTAATAGGTTAATTCCCCGGGATTGGGATATATTGGTAGCATGTTAATACACTAGTTATTATACAAGTCAGTCGAGAGCGAGTGGTTGCATTTTATGCCCCACTTATTGGATTCGAGGAATCCGGAGTAAAATATTCTAATAATAAATGTGATGCCTAGAGGCTCCGTACCATAGTGCTTTTGTCCACGAAGATTGGTGCGGAGGAGTGTGAGGCTCTCTGAGATCGGCTCACCTCAGAGTGTCCTTGTGGAGCTAAAATGAACTCAGATAATATTTGTGTTACACCCTATTATTTGTTTATACATATATATATACATGTACTGCGCTTGTGATGCGTGAGGACTGATTATAGGTTTCCCCTTGGTGTAGTCACCATTAGGAGGCTTAGTAGTCTCACCCCCCCATTCTTCATCCTTTCAGATTACAGGTTCGCATTTGTCGCGGAGCTGAAGCGTAAAGATTCGGAATACATGGATTACATTGAGGAGCTGACAACAAGTTAATCTTATCTTTAGTATAAGATTTAGTTATGTTAGATTAGTAGTTAGCTCAGTATGTATTATTTGGTGGATTTTTATAATCCAAGTATGTATTGAATCTTTATGTAATAAAATTTTTATTGTGTCCCGATCCATTTATGTACACTCCTATTGATATTCTAGATAAATTGATATGGGGTGTTATAATTGGTATCAGAGCAGGTCGATTCATTTCGGACCTTGCCGCGGATCATTAAAATTCAATCCAAAGAAGTAAGGACCCTTTGGGAGTCTGACTGTTTACGCTGAAATCCTCGCGTACTGAGTCTAATCAGCTTAGTGTCGTGTGTGATAGGCAGGGTATTACGTTTGAGAACCAAAGTGGACCAAGGAGGTCGGGTGGTAAAAAGGAAGTTGAAGCGCAAACTTGGACGGAAGAATGAGCGAAGACCATTGGAAGCGGACGTTGGGAATGCAGTAGTCGACGCCACAAGAGGACGCGTGAAAGTGGAATAGTATGTGGCGAGCTACCAGTAGCAAGGAGCGAGTCAGGAGTTGCACGAAGCGAATGCGCTCGACTGACGGTAGCATATTTAAGGATGCGAAGAATTAAGGGAATGGAAAACCCAGTATAAAGTATGCGTTGAATGGAGTAGAGCCGAGACTGAATATTGAGGTGCGTTAACCAGACAGTGGCAGTAAGTCTGCTGGGTGCAGTAATGCGGATAATGGAATTATAAGTACGAAGAGCAGTGTAGAATGAAGTGTAGTACACCAGTAGACACCCACCCTTGGAAACCAAATTCTTTTAGATTCGTTTCATCTTCGTTCCAGCCGAGTTATTTTCCTCCCTAATGACATAAGCCTATTAGCTACACTACCAGAGGAGCCAACCTAGACTCCACACATTTCTCCAATTTTCAATATCAGCTTGTTATACCAATTTCGTAGAATGAAACCCCAAGTGTTTTCTGTAAACTAAATTCAGCCTCTCAGTTCGAACTAGTACCTTAGCCAACCAAATAGCAGCCAAGCTTCGTCTAGAGTATTTCAATTCCGTAATTACATCAATAAGCCGACAATTAAGTTCCATATTCAAACCTCTTAGCTAGTAACCCGACATTGGTTTCCCTTGTGAGAGTTCATCTGTTAATTTCTCATGAGAATCGAGTTTGTCCCCAACCCATAGAATAGTTAGTTATGAGAAATCGTGAGATGTCAGCCTAGAGCAATAGAACTATGACCTTCGATTACCTACCCTTCGCGTAAACACTAATTCAGCCAAACTCATGGGATCAATGTGATACATGATTTGTAACTAGTAAGTCTTGTTAAGTTGTGACCATATGTTCCCGTATCTACCTGAGTCTATTAATGAGATAAATTCTTCGATACTAAGAGACCTATCACCTACAGTTAATGTAAGAATCCAGTTAAGTTGAGAACCTTCCAAATTCCTCAATATCAGCGAAATCAACTCACTAGGAGAGTGTCATCCCTATGTAACCCTGCCAAAATGTCTTCAGCCTTTTAGCTTGTTAACCGTAAGCAACTCGTACGTAGGAAATATGAATTTCTTGTTAAGAGTAATAAGCCATGTATCCTTTAAGACCAACAATTATTCATATCTACCTTTAGAGCAACACCCTTACGTTTACTACCAAGAAATTCTTCTAGCTTTTAGTTCTTTATCAATGACCGATACAAAATCACCTAAGCTTATATATCCATTAAAGGTCACGAGTAATTTCAGTTTAAGTTCTTCCGGACCTTGTTAATCCAACAAACAACGTTGTAAGGTACCTCAAACGTTAGACACATTAGTTCAGTCAAAACAGTTACATTTCTCTATAACCATGTTAGCCCGGTGTTAACTCTGAGTATCTCTACCATAGTGGCCCAGCTCTATAATTTGTTACTGATAATCAGTTCAGTCTTAAAATAGAAAGTTCAAGTCTCATGTTTTCGACTAGCCAAATTCTATCATATTAGCTTTCCATTTAAATTTCAAACAAGTCAAACCCTTACCCTTACGAGAAAGTTCGAAACCCAGGTTCACCTGCATGTTGAATGTACAACTCGTTCGCTGTGTTGTACTAGGATGGATTGAAATGGTAGGTGGAAATCTACCTAAAGGACTATGGATTCGTTTACAGATGAGTTTAACGTATTAGCAAAAGAATATGTAGTATTTAGGCAATCTTCCACTCGTTTTATATTTCAATCGATTCTAGAGTATTTAAACGACATATGAGTTATGTAGTAGTACGTATGACATGTTGAGAGAATGAAGATTCTTTGAACTATCAGCATTACCGTTCCAGCTTATACCCTTCAAATAACCTTGTAACCCTAACCAGCGTCCCATGTTTCAGTACATATTCCAACCAGGCCAGATACCGACTTGATGACACGTGTTGAGTAGTGGAGCAATTGTCTGGGAAATAAGAAAGTAAATACTAAGGAGAATTGAATGCAGTTGAGATCGGTGAAGTGAAAAGTTAGGTAGAAACCGGACGTGAAGGGTAAGAATGAGTCGTATGTTAGAAGAACGGCAATATAAGACCACTGTAAGCAGTATGAGTTGATGTATCACATATATGTAAGATTACGATAAGAAGTTAAGTATAAGGTGGTGTATCAAAGTCCCGAAGTGATGTCAATTGGTACGAAAAGTATTAATAGCTGAATTAATGTAAGATGAGACGAGATAGAACAACATTTGGAAAGTTACATCTAAAACGGCAACGTCACGTGGGGAGAATGATAATAAGTAGTCGTATCAGAGTGCGCAGCCAGGTAGTGGTTGAGAATGTGGTCGACGGATTGGCTTACACGCCAACAACTCTTCGAAAGAGGAAAGTTTTATTCCAAGAAATTGGATGTGGTAGACGATAAATGATTAAGGATCGTAGGATGAGTACGTTACACATGTGTTTATGTTTGGAACTGGGATTTTAAGTGAAGGAATACCCTTGAGAGCAAATATTATGAAGGGAAAACAGTTCAATTGAGAAATTCCGCGGGATGAACAAGTAAGGTTAAGTATGCTTCAGTGTGAATTTGAAGAGTGCAGAAAAGGGAAAGTTGCGCCATGAACATTTGAGTTGAGGACATGAGTTCGATGTCTTGAAATGAACGAGTAGGATTTCGAAAAGTAACATAAGCAAGTGCTAATGCACAGAAGAATAACGACTAGTAACTTATTGAACGACAAATTATGGTCGGTTAAGTGATGAAGTCTAGAATTTGGACGAGGTATAGTCAATTTACGTTGTTTGTGAATGAAGAAGTTCTTGAATTTCGCGGACGAAATTCTTTTAAGGGGGATAGAATGTAACATCCCACATTAATTATTAGAAGTAATAATAATTAGAAGATTGAAGTGAAGTCGGTCGAATAAGTTGGACGAATTTTAACGAGAAAGACAAGTTAGTCCTTATTTTAAGTGAAAAGGATAAAAGAGTAAAATGGGGCAATTGGTTATGTTGACTATTAAAACAAGGAAAGGCAAGAATCTCAACCATTGGTTTCTTATTTTACTTATGCGTAAGAATACAGAGTTCTCATTATCCTCTCTTAACGCCAACACCATCACCACCATCACTGTTTCTCCTTCTTCTCAAATTAATCACCACTTCCGATCACTCAAACCCACATGCAAAACCATGGTTAGACTCCTAACAACCCAAAGACTAAAATAGTAACAAGCAGACTTCCTCTCCTCACCAATCTCTCTGCCTCTTGTGTTCTCTCACTCTCATAAGCCCCAATTTCACTCTCAACTCTTAGTTGCATGTGATGTTCTTTCAATCATAAAGATATGGGCCATTGGAATCCTAAGGTAAGAGTAAGTAATTTCAGTTTCATTCCTTTTTCCCTTTTATGAACCCTAAGATCAAATTTGTACTTACCCAATTGGAATACTTGATTGTGTTAGCTTTGGTGTTCTTGGTGTTGTGATGGTTGAGTATGACCAGTGGGTTGTTATAATTGTCAAGTTTTGGAGCTTGGAGATTAAAATGGTGATTTTGGGGAAAGTTATATCAAACCCGTATTCTGGGATAGGGCTCCACTAAAAAGGTAAATTCTCACTCCTCGTAACTCCGATTGAAATACCGCTTTTTGCTATGGTTAGCTAACTCATTCCGGTCAATTTGGCACCAGTTTCATAATATTTGGACAAGCATTGAGGTCTGGACCAATTTTTGAAGTTAAAGGTTCAACACAGGATTTCTGCAGAATTTATGTTGGACTGTGCTTCACTAAAATGGTAAGAACTCCCTCTCTATAACTTCAAACTGAACGAGGCTTGTTTCATTGGAAAGCTAACTCCACTCTCGATTTCGTGGTTTTGGTTTCGTGGAAATTGGATGAGAAATGAGGTCGCTAGGAGGTTTTGAAGTTGGATGTATGATGCTGCAATTATGCAGAAAACTCTGCACACGAGTTTGAAGTGGTTCCGTTGCAAATACCGCTGTTCGACGAGCTTTGGAGATGTCGGTGGTACAATTCAAGCTCAGTTTCAGGTGGGTTCTTAGGAATTAGTTAGATAGAAATTCCCCAAATTGAATTTGCATGATAACATAGGATTAGGAATTGGATTGTGTATGAGAGGAGTTTAATACCCAAAACTCTTCTCCATTTTAATTGTTATTATGCTTATAATGTTAATGGCTGGATTGGATAATGAATTTGGATTTGAAATTCTTGGTTTATCAATGATTTTGCAAAACAGGGCAGGAATTCTAGGATGCTCGCTAAGCGAGCTCTGGCGAACGTGCAACCATGAGTTGCAGATTTTTGTCGCTGGCAGTCGCTGGCTGACCAAAACCTTCTAACTCTAGTCGCTAGCAGTCGCTGGGCGACCATGACAGAATTTAGCCATCTGTTTTGGCATTTGAAACTCAATATTGTTTTTCAATTTGTTATCCTTCCAGATCTATTTTCCATTGACATCATGAGATAATAATAATAATAATAATAATAATAATAATAATAATAATAATAGAAATGTTAATTGCACGTTTAGGAATATTACAATTTAACTTAGGTTATGTAATAGGTTAATTCCCCGGGATTGGGATATATTGGTAGCATGTTAATACACTAGTTATTATACAAGTCAGTCGAGAGCGAGTGGTTGCGTTTTATGCCCCACTTATTGGATTCGAGGAATCCGGAGTAAAATATTCTAATAATAAATGTGATGCCTAGAGGCTCCGTACCATAGTGCTTTTGTCCACGAATATTGGTGCGGAGGAATGTGAGGCTCTCTGAGACCGGCTCACCTCAGAGTGTCCTTGCGGAGCTAAAATGAACTCAGATAATATTTGTGTTACACCCTATTATTTGTTTATACATATATATATATACATGTACTGCGCTTGTGATGCGTGAGGACTGATTATAGGTTTCCCCTTGGTGTAGTCACCATTAGGAAGGTAGTAGAACTCACGAGGCTTAGTAGTCTCACCCCCCCATTCTTCATCCTTTCAGATTACAGGTTCGCATTTGTCGCGGAGCTGAAGCGTAAAGATTCGGAATACATGGATTACATTGAGGAGCTGACAACAAGTTAATCTTATCTTTAGTATAAGATTCAGTTATGTTAGATTAGTAGTTAGCTCAGTATGTATTGAATCTTTATGTAATAAAATTTTTATTGTGTCCCGATCCATTTATGTACACTCCTATTGATATTCTAGATAAATTGATATGGGGTGTTATAAATGCAGTATGATGCATGATATGTTATGCTAAAAATGTGCAAAAAAAATTTATTTTGTCAAAGGACTTATAAATCAATTGTAAACATTGTAGAGACGAACATTCCATTTAATAAGTTTCATATTTTCTCTTTTTTTTCGAAACCAAGGAATAAGCTCAAAGAATACAAAGAAAGCAAAAATTTGTTTGCAATGTTTACAAAAAAAAGTTGTTTAAGTCCTTCGACATCGGATAAGAAATCTTTTATGAATGAGTGCATGCTTGCATGATGCGGAAAACATGATGGGGTTCAGGTATAGTGTTGGAGTCAAAGGTAGAACCTTTCCATATGGTAAGGACTATGGTTCATTTGTACCTGTATCACGGGTTCTACAAAGTTCCCAATGTCATCAACCGTCTCATGGATATTACCGGGATACGTGACTACTCTCGTTCCAATAATATTCACGGGATGATCTCGTTTGAGTGTAGTCTCACGTGTTGGAACAAAATGAGTTTTAGTTATAAAACACCCTAAGTTTTGATGATAACAGTGTATTAAATGGACAATTGGTATTACTAATGAATAATCTAGTGTGCAGGAACAAAGTAGAAATATCATCCACGTAGATCATCATTTGAGCATCTGAAGGACACAGTCTGAAGTGTTAAGGTTCTGAGAAGCGAGAAGCTTCAGAGCCTCTGAAGAAGTCTTCAAATGCTAAAGAAAGAAAACACAGTCTGAAGCTTGCGTACATCTTCAGAAGATCAAAGAAATGATATCATCAGATTCTGAAGAACACTCTCTGAAGGAAGACAACTCATAACTAATGAAATAGTACAACGGTCTTGTCAACAAAAAGAAGAGTGTACAACCAACGGTCCTTTCTCAACGTCTTTATATCTAGAGTATAAATAGAAGACATTCTGGTAAAGAGAAAACTACTGGAAGATCATCTGAACTCAGAAAGATTAAAATTGTATTCAAGCTGTGAACTGTTGTAATTCTTTCTTGTGTAACCTTCTAAGTAAAATATCTTTTGATATTGTGGACTCTGAACTTAGTGTTTAAAGAGTCTTGCTTAGAACTTTCAGTCCTACTTAATTTGTGTATTAAGTTAGTTTGTGAATTCTCTAATCTTGTGTGATTAGAGCAAGGAAGTCTCTTGTCTTGTGTGACTTGAGCAAGGAAGTCTTAAGCTTGTGTGCTTAAGCAAGGAAGTCTCTAATCTTGTGTGATTAGAGCAAGGAAGTCTCTTTGTCTCTAATCTTGTGTAATCTTTGTGATTATAGTAAAATCCATTGGAAGTGCAAGGGGACTGGACTACTCTCGTTTTGTGAGAGGAACCAATATAAAATTTCTGTGTGTGCTTTCTCTCTCTCTCTCTCTCTCTGTCTCATTTGCGTTTTGTGTTTTGTCTAGTTTCTTATATCCGCTGCATTTCAATATATTTTCAAGTAAAAGAATTAGTTTGTCAAAACACAATTCAACCCCCCTTCTTGTGTTTTTCACCTTCAATTGGTATCAAGAGCTCCGGTTCTGTTTTTTAATCACTTCACAGTGAGACAGTAAAAGACCTATACCTACTGCTTCAAATCTATCTCAAGTTCAATACAACTACGACAACATGACTTCTACCTCTTCAGCATCTAATCATGATTCCAGCAAAAAGGTTCCAATCTTTAGTGGTGATGCTCTAAGATTTGAATGGTGGAAAGATAGCATTTACCACTATGTAAATGGAATTGATGATGAGCTTTGGGACCTGATAGAAGAAGGAGTATCTATTGATGGAATAGGTCCTGATGGTAAGATTACTATAGCTCAGAAAATAGCTCTATCTGCTGAAAACAAGAAGATTTTTTCTAAACACAACAAAGTCAAACAAATCATGATGTCAGCAATATCTCATGATGAATATACCAAAATAATGGATAGATCTACAGCTAAAGCCATGTATGACTCTCTCTGCTCAAACTATGATGGTAACAGGCAAGTTCAGAATGCCAAAGCAAAACTACTGGTTCAGCAGTATGAGGTTTTTACCATGAAACCTGATGAAGACATTGAGACCATGTTCTCTAGATTTCAGACTCTGGTGTCTAATCTCAGGATTCTGAAGAAAAGTTATACAACCTCTGATCATGTATGGAAGATCCTGAACAACTTGACTGACAAATGGAGACCTAAGGCCACAGCTATTGAGGAAGCTAAGGATCTTGAGAAAATCTCTCTTGAATCACTCATCAGCAATCTCAAGAGCCATGAGATGGTATTGAATGCTGATGCAGTGAAGAAGAAGGAAAGATCAGTAGCCTTAACTTCAACCAAGAAATCCTCAAAAGCTTTCAAGGCTAAAACTTTGGAGGTTGAGGAGGATTCTTCTTCAGATGATCAAGAAGAAGAAGAAGATGAAGAATTTGCCATGTTCACCAGAAACTTTCAAAAATGGGCAAGGATGAGCAAGAGTCATAAAGGAAATAGTTCAAGGAATACTCCCAGTAGAGAAGAGAAAAATTGCTTCAAGTGCAACAAACCAGGACATTTCATTGCTGAATGTCCTGAAGCATCATCGAAGGACAAGAACAAGAAGTTCAGTGGCAAGAGAGAGAGCTGCAAGAGGAGATTCCAGAAGAGTTTAATGGCAACGTTTGAAGACATGGAAACATCCTCATACAGTGATGATGAAGAAGCAAATATGGCTCTGATGGCTACAGCTGATGGAGACTCTGAAGGATCAGACTCTGATGAATCTGAACAAGTATTTTTAAATTATTCTAAAGAACAACTCTTAACCTACCTTGGTACGTCTTTAAGCAAGTTTGCTGAATCATCCTCTAAACTAAAACTTTTAAAAACCCAAAAGGATGAGTTAGCAAAGAAAGCTGAACATTTTCAAGATCTATATAAAAATTCTTTAATCAAAATTGAAGAACTTGAAAATGGGTGCACAAGATGTAACAAACCTACTGATGAGCATGAGGTTGCTCTTCAGGAGTTTGTTCATCAGAACGTCAACAAAAGTAAAATGGCGTCTATGATTTATAACGTTTGTAAAAATGTTGGTGAAGGAATTGGTTACTCATATGGTAAATCATATGGGAAACAAAATCCTTATATCTGTTTAAATAATATTCCTGATAATCTTTATTCAACCTTTGTGCCTGAGAAAAACAAAGGCAAAGCTATGGTTGTTTCAGACTCTGAAGGTATCTCTGAGGTCTGCAAGACAAGCTCTGAAGTTACATCAGAGGCTGTTTCTCAGAACCTCAAAGAGAGCAACTCAGGACCTAAGTATTCAGAACCTGAGACTATCAAGTCTAAGACTCTGAAAACTTTGGGACTCAGAAGCTCATCCAATCAGACTCTAAAACAAACCAAGCTGATGATAAATAATCAACATAAGACTCTGGTAAGCAAAACTAATCCCAGATTAGAAATGCAACCTAGGTCCTATAGTGATTATCAATCAAAGCCTAAATTTCAAAATCAATGGACTAAGAGGGTCAATTTTCAAAGACCAAATTTTCAAAGGAAATTCTTTAATAGTCCACAAAACTTTTCACAGAGGCAAGGAAGAACTAGAGGTTATAGAACTAACCAAACTGGACCCAGACAACAATGGGTACCAAAGTGTAGAATTGTCTACTATTCAGATTTTGATTGTAGGAAAAACCATTTCAAATCAGATGAATGGAAGCAAGTGATCAACTGTGGAAGAAAAGCTTATGTTCCAAAACATTACTTTACTTCCAAAGCTGCTGAAGTGGACAAAGCAAATGATTATTGGAGAGAACTTCACAATGAATGTGGAGGATATTATTACAATGATTGACCTTGTTTATTCTACAGCTATCCAGACTGAAAGAAAATAGTAATCATCATGGTATCTGGATAGTGGATGTTCAAGGCACATGACCGGTAATAAGAAATTGTTCACATCATTAAAACTTGAAGATGGTGGAACAGTTGGCTTTGGAGGAAACCGGAAAGGCAAGATCAAAGGTACAGGTATTGTAGGTAACTCCTCCCTTTCAATTAATAATGTTTGGTTTGTAGATGGACTTAAACACAACCTATTTAGCATCAGTCAATTTTGTGATAATGGGTTTGTGGTCAACTTTGATAAAGGACTTTGTACTGTAATTAGAGAATCTGACAAGTCCATAGTGTTCAAAGGCAAGAGAATAGGCAATGTATTTAAAGTAAACCTTTCTGATTTGGCAGACCAAGAAGTAAAATGTTTGCTAACTCTGAGTGAAGAGAAATGGGTATGGCATAAGAGGTTAGGCCATGCTAACTGGAGGTTAATCTCTAAGCTTAGCAAACTTGACCTTGTCAGAGGCCTACCTAAGCTACACTATCACTCAGATGCTCTTTGTGGATCCTGCCAAATAGGAAAGAGTATGAAAACTTCTTTTAAACCTAAAAATGTTGTCTCTACCTCTAGGCCCTTAGAGCTGCTTCACATTGATTTGTTTGGTCCTGTAAGTACAACCTCAATCAATGGGAAGAAATATGGACTAGTCATTGTTGATGATTACAGTAGATGGACTTGGGTTAAATTCCTCAGAAATAAAGATGATGCATATGATGTCTTTAGCAGTTTCTGTACACAAATACAAAAAGAAAAATGTTTACATATTTTAAAAGTTAGAAGTGATCATGGTGGTGAATTTGAAAATGAAATGTTTGAAAAATTTTGTGAACAATATGGCATCTTACATGAGTTTTCTTCTCCTACAACTCCACAGCAAAATGGAGTTGTAGAGAGAAAGAATAGAACTCTGCAAGAAATGGCCAGAACCTAGATGCATGAGACTAACACTGCTAAGTATTTGTGGGCAGAGGCTGTAAACACAGCTTGTTATGTTCAAAATAGAATTTATATTAGACCTATTTTGAATAAAACAGCATATGAACTATTTAAGGGAAAGAAACCCAGTGTATCCTATTTTCATCAATTTGGTTGTACATGTTACATTCTGAATACAAAAGTTCATCTAAAGAAATTTGATGCTAAAGCGTATAAGGCTATCTTTATTGGATACTCTGAACGCTCAAAAGCATACAAAGTGTATAATTCTGAACTCATACAGTGGAAAAAAGTATGCACATAAAATTTGATGACAAGCAGCCTGACAAAATGTCAGAGCTAGTTGAGAACTTTGCAGATATACAACTATCAAATGATGAAGAATCAGAACATGAAGAAGTATCAGAACCATCTCAACCAACCTCTGAAGAAACAAACTCAACTCCTGAAACCTTGGACTCTGAAGATCACCCAGCATCAAAACTTATCAGAAGCAGTCCAAGCAGAGTTGAACAATCAAAACTTTCTTTCAAATACAAATCCTCTCATCTAGAAGAGCTAATCTTGGGAAACAAGGACAGTCCAAGGAAAACCAGATCAAGCTTCAGAAATGAAGACTCATTAATTGGATTGATCTCCTTAGTGGAACCAAGTTCAACTGATGAAGCACTAGCTGATGATGCATGGATTGTAGCCATGCAAGAAGAGCTGAACCAGTTTGAAAGAAATGAAGTATGGAGCTTAGTAACCAAACCTTCTAAGAACATCATTGGAACAAAATGGGTCTACAGAAACAAGTTAAATGAACAAGGAGAAGTTGTTCGTAATAAGGCAAGACTAGTAGCTCAAGGGTATAGTCAACAAGAGGGGATTGACTACACTGAAACATTTGCTCCAGTTGCTAGACTTGAAGCTATTAGATTATTTCTTTCCTATGCTACTCATCATAATATTGTTTTATATCAAATGGATGTTAAAAGTGCATTCTTAAATGGCTACATCTCTGAAGAAGTATATGTCAAACAACCTCCTGGTTTTGAGGATGCTTCACATCCTGATCATGTTTTTAAGTTAAAGAAATCTCTTTATGGTCTTAAACAAGCTCCCAGAGCTTGGTATGAAAGACTAAGCAATTTCTTAGTTGAAAAAGGTTTTCAAAAAGGACAAGTTGACAATACTCTCTTCAGTAAAACATTTAAGAATGACATTCTAATTATTCAAATTTATGTTGATGATATTATTTTTGGATCTGCTAATCCATCTTTGTGCAGAGAATTTTCTAAGATTATGCAGGAAGAATTTGAAATGAGCATGATGGGAGAGCTGAAATTCTTTCTGGGAATTCAAATCAACCAAAACAAAGATGGAACCTACATTCATCAGACAAAATATACAAAGGAGCTGCTGAAGAAATTCAACATGGAGGATTTCAAGCCAATGACAACACCAATGCATCCAACAAGCAGTTTCAGCAAAGATGATTCAGAAGGCAAAGTAGATCAGAAGCTGTACAGAGGTATGATAGGTTCTTTACTTTACCTAACTGCATCAAGGCCTGATATTTTATTTAGTGTATGTTTGTGTGCTAGATTCCAATCAGATCCTAGAGAATCTCATTTTACTGCTGTAAGGAGAATCTTTAGATATCTGAAGGGAACCACAAATCTTGGATTATTTTACAAGAAAACAAATGATTATAAGTTGATAGGATTATGTGATGCTGATTTTGCTGGAGACAAGATAGAGAGGAAATCCACAAGTGGCAATTGTCAATTTGTGGGAGAAAATCTCATATCTTGGGCTAGCAAAAGACAAACTACTATAGCTCTGTCTACAGCAGAAGCAGAATACATATCAGCAGCCAAGTATTGCACACAACTAATCTGGATGAGATATCAGTTAGAGGATTACAAAGTTAATAGCCACAATATTCCACTTTTCTGTGATAACACTGCAGCTATTCAACTTTCTAAAAACCCAATTTTGCATTCAAGAGCTAAACATATTGAAATTAAACATCATTTTATAAGAGATCTTGTTCAGAAGGGTAGTGTAAATATTCAATACATTGAAACTGAAAGACAATGGGCTGATATATTTACAAAACCCTTAGCAGTTGAAAGATTAGACTTTATCAAAAAACATCTAAACATGACTTTGGTCTCTGATGACATCAAGCTCTGAATAACAAAATTATGGATTCAGCCTCTGAACTCTGAAAGGTCTTCAGACGCTGAAATTTTTTAAAACTCTGAAGTGTTTAACCATGTGGAGTACACGTGTCAATTACTTTGTCTTTACTCTCAGTCTGTGATTGGTTAGAGTAAAGGCAGTTTATGACGAAATTCTTTATTGCAACGAATGTACTCCCTCATCATTGTTTTTGTTTTACAAGAGTTTTTCACACTAGTAGAAATATGACATATTACTTAAGGATTTTAAATCTGTGGAACATTTGTCAGATGTGAAAAGCTATATAGAGTGATATTTAAATCTGGTTTCAATAGCCACAGAAGTGAAAAATATATGGACAACACTTTTTACATCTGATATTAATATACCAGAAGCAAAACTGAACGCGGTGGTAATCTTGTAATTATGACGAAAAATATCTAAATTAAATCTACATCTGGGCATATATATACTCAGATGTAATAAGTCAACTTGAGTAAAAAAAAAAATAGTGTTTTTTGGATTCAATAATAAGTCATAGAAAAAAAGCAAATTGTTTTTGTAATCAATTGGAAAAGAATCTCAGTATACACATAGCATCCGTTGTCTCCCTCACTCACGCGAATCTCTCTCTCACTCAAGGCAATTTCAGTCGTCGTCGTCTCCCTCACTCAGCCGTCGTCCTCTCTCTCTCTCTCTCACTCTCTCGAAGCTTCTCTCTTGAACCCTATTCCCAAATCGCAGGTACTGTTCTTGAACCCTAAGCCCAAATCGCAAAATCGAATCTTTTCTGTATATTTTTCATCTGATTTCTTTGTTTTTGTGGTTTGTTACTTGGTTTTAGCAATATATTTAGGTTTTTTTTACTGCAATTGATTTAGGTTTTTTTTACTTCAATTGATTTAGGTTTTATTTATTGCAACTGATTAATGTATGTTTATATATATATTTTGGGTACTTGGAAGTAATGTATGATTTTATTTTATTTTTGCAGAGGAAATGTATGTTCTTTCAACTAGCAACAAGAAAGTTTCTATTGAATTATTAGGTACTACTGTGCCGAGTAAGCTTAACTCTATAACACTCCCATTTATTTGCTTATAATTGCTTATGTAAAGATAAATGAAACATCAATCATCAAACTACTGGCATTGGTTTTTGTTTTTGGGGAGGGTTAATAAAATTGTTGTACTATTACCGAATTGGTTGATTTAACCTGGGTTAAGATAAGGGTTTTAAATAGAGGTCGTGGTAACGGACTTTAAAAAATTGTGGACGCGGACTTTAATTTTAAAACCATTGTTAAGATGCTTTTACTTGAAGTTACAATTAGAAACTTTGATATCTAGTTTTATCCTCTAACTTTAAGGCATTATGAATATAGGTAAATTATTCTCTCGGTTTTTTGTTGTTGATGCAAAGTCCATGTTTTGAAACTATACTTTTTCTGTTAATAGATATAAAAGAACTTGATCTGTCCGGGAACCTTCTATCCGAGTGGAAGGTATGTTCTGCAATGCAACTAGGTTTTGTCTACTATTCACTCCTGGCCACTGCTGCCGCTTTCAGTGTGCTTATTTTTCGTCATGCCATTTTGCATGGCCCACCATGTTTTTAGTGATTGATCAATGTAATTTATAGTTAATCTACTGTCATAATTTTTTTGCAGGATGTCGGTTTCATTTGTGAGCAGTTACCTGCTCTGAAGGCTCTCAACTTATCCTACAACTTAATGTCACCATATAAATCCGAGCTTCCATTACTGAAAAGCATCCGTGTTCTAGTTTTAAACAATACCGGTGTAGATTGGGAGCAGGTTTTCTTCTATGTCTTTTCTCAACAAATGTATCTTGCTTAGATTTCATTCACGTTTCATTAGGTATTGCTAAAATTGATGCAATGTAGAGAGAAAATAATCAATGAAGTTGTACTTACAACTGAATTATTGAAAAAAGTTTATTTCAGATATTATTTGGATTAGTTTTATAACATCATAACATAATTTATATTAGTGTTACATTTTACTAACTTATGATATATTCATAAGCTAGTGGAAGTTATATTAGTGTGTGTTATGATGCTAAATTGAATTGTAATTTAATAGAATATGTCTGTGAATTGTGATGTTAGTTGTCTAGTTGTAATTTTTGCAAACTCCGTCAATATATTGCGTCTCCATCTCTTGGTTTGTTCAATGAGAATGTTTGTTCTATAACATGTTGTGTTCTGGGTTTTGGATTTCAATTATCCTGAAACTTTTATTGCATAAGTGTAAGAATGAAAATATGGGTTCTTGTTTTCAAACTTTGTTTTAATGACATCAAATTTTCTAAGTCACTTTAACTTGTGTATTTGATTACTTAAACCAGAATGTTCTTCACCAAATTATGATCAACTCAATATAGGTTGTGGAATGAATTACTTTTCAAATGTTCTATGTGTTGTTATTTTTCTCGTGGTTGATTTTTTTCTATGCACATGGGTTGGATGGTTTTCTCTTCATTGATTTTGTTATGCGTACATGTGTATTTTGTAGCCAAACCTTGGTGTTGAATGCTTGCATTTGTTGTGCTTTCTGGATTTATTTTGTCACGGCCTTGTAGCTTTCCTTCATGTCAGCTGAAGTTTGTGCTGCTAATATGTTTCTTATGAAGTAGTAATAGTGTTATGTTCATGACATAACTTATTGTTTCAAGTGTATGATTCTCTGAATTTTGTTACTTAATCATACTTTGTATTGTGTTCATGACATTACCTTTTTTGGTAATTTTGCATAATCTTCAGAAGAGTCCACTGGATCGACAAATGTAGGCAATATAGAACTATTGTAAAGAGACAAATGAGGGGAAGGAATGCTTCTGAGGTAGACAAAAAAATACATTGTGAATTCGTTCTTTGGTTCGCAATATTGTGTGAGTGTTTCTACATGTTCTTTTCAGATAAAGTGACTAAGTTCAATAGCAATGTGACTAACTATTGTCATTTTGGTATTTAGATTGGCAACAATCCTGGTAGTCTTGGCGGACCAGATAAAGATGTTCTTATTAGTCTGGCACAAGGACCATATACCATTGAGGGCTGTTTCGAGCTGTACAGAAACAATCTTCAAAATGACCACTAATTATATTCTACACAAATATTTTTGGCCAATCTATACTCTTTATAAGGTGAAACAGGGGCATGACATGTGATTATCATATTTCAATTTTACTTTCTTTGAAGTTTACTTTGAGTAGCTAGTAGTGCTGGTGTGGAGTGAGTGCAGCCCTTTGGTTTTCTTGTTTTGGTTAGTTGGTTTGTGTGTGTGTGTGTGTTTGTAATTTTTGTCCACTGAACATATTACTGCAGGCAGAACAATGATGCAGGGAAGATAACATTGATATGGAGTCCTATAAAAAACTTGCCACTTACTCATAGGATATGGTATATAACATATGCTATGAATAGTAAGTGCTATACAAAAAAATACTTCATTTAATTTGAAAGCAACTCAATTCATGAATACATTTCTCAGTATCTATCTTGTATTGTAGGTAATATTGGAAAGTCTAAGGATGGCATGTATTATTTCACACCCTGTATTGAATTTGTTTTAAGGTTGGGATCTTGAAAAGCTGGATAAGGTTCATATTTACTTCCTTTTGATTTCTCTTCTTTAATTTGTTCGCATTTTCGTTGTCGATTCGTCTTTTTCTTCTTATGAGTTATGTTGTGTGCAACGACAACTTAACATGCATCTATTTGTATAAAGCTGTATCATATGTTTTGATTTGTATTTTGAATGTTTTTTGTTTATGGTTTGTCAAATCTCTTAGCCTGTTCCATATTTGACATTTTACAATTTTTAACAGGATTCTGAGAGCGAGGAGGATATATTGGATGAAGGTGATGAAGAAAAAAGAACTTGGAGAGCTTGAGGCTCTTTTAGCTGATTTTGGAGTCCAGCCGAAAGAAAGTAATGATGGTCAAGCTCAATGAATCACAAGTTAGTTATTGTGCAGAATTCATGATACATTATTTGTAGGATTATGGTTTATTTTTATTAAGATTATTGATTGGTCATTTGTTCATTCATTTGTTCTACACAATTGGTCTTTCTCCATATGGACTTTTCTGGCTTTTTCCCATAGATCTACACAATTGGTCTTATAATACGCTCGATCTCGATCTCTCTCACTCACAATCTCTCACCCACTATGAGTTTTGTGCAACAACTGAATCCCTCTTCCCCCACTAGCAATCTTTCTGTGCTGCATGATGATGTCCAGTCTTTGCAACAAATACCCTTGGCTCCAAATTTATTCTACGATGATGCCGATGAGAAAACTTAGGAGCTAGCTAGGTTTGTGTGAAGTTACAATGGATTAATTAATTATGATGTTTTGATTTGTATTTTGGATTTGTATTTTGGTATTTTGGTTGAATGTTGAATTGTAATGACATTTGATTATACGTTGTAATGGTATTTTGGTTGGATGTTGAATTGTAATGGTATTTTAGATTTTTTTAATTAAAAAAATGGATGTAAAATATTTAAAAAAAAATGCAGGATTTTAATTTTTTTTTAAATAAAGTAAATATTTCACATCTGTTGGACTTGGTCAGATGTAAAATGTCCAATTTAATTAAAAAAAAAATTCAAATGTGTATACTTACTACATTTGGTGGACTTAAGTCAGAAGTAAAAGGTGTTGTTTTACTTACTATATCTCGTGCGTTTACATCTGTTTTACCGTTAGATGTAAAAAGTGTTTTTGGGCAGATGTAAAAAGTGTTTTTTCTACTAGTGTCAAAATCACTTTACTCTTTTTCGCACAAGTTTACTTTCACATCCCACACCCTTCTTCTAAAACCCAAAACGCTTTCTTCCTCCCTCATATTAGCAAAACCCTGTTCGTTAACCTCAACAATGGAAAGTTCATCTTATGTACCAAGATTCCCAGAGGATATTCCAATAAACATCTACGCTCAGGATTTCCATCTTAAAGATGCCACTATGGATCTTAGTTTTGAAGCAAGTAAATTGGTTATGGAAAGACCAATAGACTTTGAGGCCTTAAAAGTCAATGGACATGACTATAAGGAATTCTTCACTGAACAAGGATGGGGGCACTACTTGGATATGCTCAATGGACCTATCTACTCCAATTTAGTGTTTGACTTCTGGAGAAAGAGTGAAGTTGTGACTTTGGTAGATGCTTATGCTGAACTTCAGAGAACAATTGATCAGAACCCAAATGAAAATAAAGGAAAATCAAGGGAGGAATTGGGTCTGAGGAAATTCACTGAAACAGAGATTCGCTCTAGTGTTGGAGGTTTTCCAGTCATTTTGACAAGAAGCAATTTGACCAAGATGATGAATCTTCCCAACACTGGAATGATAAGGTTCTATAATGCAGCTTCTGGAAGAAAGTCAGTGCACCTCAATGATATGGCCAGACTTTGTTTCAAGGATCAGAAGTTGTCAAATAAAGTTAGTCATCTGAATGATCGTGAAAAGATTCTTGCTAAGATTATGTTCTCTTCATTTCTCCCAAGGGATACTGGCAGTGACTCTCTGAATTGGGATCAGAGACACTTTATCTACTTTCTCTCCACAAAAAGGAAAATGAATCTACCTGCATACATATTTCAACATCTATGTGAGACAATTTGTGAAGCTCAGAGGTTTGACAGTCCTTCTAAGTTGATCTCTCATCCAAGGCTCTTAAGCTCCATCTTTGAGCAACTTGGTATTCCTGATAGATTCATTCTTTCTGGGGTGTCTGAAGACCTTGAACAAGTGAGAGCACCAATTCTAGATGCAAAGGTCTTGGTGAGTCTGCGTTTAAGGAAATCAGGCAAACTTATTTATCCTCAAAAACCTCTTCTGATCAATAAGACAAAATTCAAACCTATGAGTGATGCCTTCATTTTTGATAATGAACCTCCTGAAGTTATTTTGGAATATATGAGATTAATGAAGGAAAGAGGTACTACGGTCACTCATATGGACATTGGAAGAGGTGATGGTCCAACATTTGCACAAATCATGAAAGCAGTTAAGGAAGAGGTATTCAGTGACTATGAGGAAGATATAATGGCTGAGGAACCACAAATGGAAGAAGCTCCAGTTAAGAGGTCAGAGGATGTTGATCCAGAAGTGAGAACTCCTATGGATGAAGAGTGTGGTGTTGATGAAGAGCATGTGGCTGCAGAAGCTACCGTCAAAGACTTGCTTAGTGCAAAAATTCTCAAACGATCTCGCACAAAGCACTGCACCACTAGGGGAAAGAAGAGACAAAGATTAGATGCAGGTATTAATCATTCTTTTAATTATTGCAATACAATATCTGAAGCATCTATCATTGAAAATGTCCAACCCCTAAATATCATCTACCCCACAAACTCTGGACCTGATTGCATCAATGTTTCTTCATCATCGTCTGAATCAGTCTCATCTGACTCATTATATAATGAAGTCATGGCTGATTTGGCACGACATAAAGCCAAAGCTAAGCATATTCCTGAGGAGGAAATAGCTCAGCCAACCAATGATGAAATTCCTCAATCATCATCTTGGCCAAATTGCTTATTTGACAAGAAGCAATTTGGCCAAGATGATGAATCTTCCCAACACTGGAATGATAAGGTTCTATACTACAGCTTTTGGAAGAAAGTCAGTGCACCTCAATGATATGGCCAGACTTTGTTTCAAGGATCAGAAGTTGTCAAATAAAGTTAGTCATCTGAATGATCGTGAAAAGATTCTTGCTAAGATTATGTTCTCTTCATTTCTCCCAAGGGATACTGGCAGTAACTCTCTGAATTGGGATCAGAGACACTTTATCTACTTTCTCTCCACAAAAAGGAAAATGAATCTACCTGCATACATATTTCAACATCTATGTGAGACAATTTGTGAGGCTCAGAGGTTTGTCAGTCCTTCCAAGTTGATCTCTCATCCAAGGCTCTTAAGCTCCATCTTTGAGCAACTTGGTATTCCTGATAGATTCATTCTTGCTGGGGTGTCGAAGACCTTGAACAAGTGAGAGCACTAATTCTAGATGCAAAGGTCTTGGTGAGTCTGCGTTTAAGGAAATCAGGCAACCTTATTTATCCTCAAAAGCCTCTTCTGATCAATAAGACAAAATTCAAACCTATGAGTGATGCCTTCATTTTTTATAATGAACCTCCTGAAGTTATTTTGGAATATATGAGATTAATGAAGGAAAGAGGTACTACGGTCACTCATAAGGACATTGGAAGAGGTGATGGTCCAACATTTGCACAAATCATGAAAGCAGTTAAGGAAGAGGTATTCAGTGACTATGAGGAAGATATAATGGCTGAGGAACCACAAATGGAAGAAGCTCCAGTTAAGAGGTCAGAGGATGTTGATCCAGAAGTGAGAACTCCTATGGATGAAGAGTGTGGTGTTGATGAAGAGCATGTGGCTGCAGAAGCTACCGTCAAAGACTTGCTTAGTGCAAAAATTCTCAAACGATCTCGCACAAAGCACTGCACCACTAGGGGAAAGAAGAGACAAAGATTAGATGCAGGTATTAATCATTCTTTTAATTATTGCAATACAATATCTGAAGCATCTATCATTGAAAATGTCCAACCCCTAAATATCATCTACCCCACAAACTCTGAACCTGATTGCATCAATGTTTCTTCATCATCGTCTGAATCAGTCTCATCTGACTCATTATATAATGAAGTCATGGCTGATTTGGCACGACATAAAGCCAAAGCTAAGCATATTCCTGAGGAGGAAATAGCTCAGCCAACCAATGATGAAATTCCTCAATCATCACCCAAAATTCTTACTGAAGAAGAGATTCTGAAAGAGACATCTTTCAGAGTTTCTCCAATCCATGAAACCTCTGAACCATCAAATGACTTATCATCTGAACAACTCAACTCAATTTCATCAGACTCTCACAAATCTTCATCACCTGAGATGCTTTCAGATACTGAAATTGCAATAAATGATAGAATTGATGTATCAGATGATCATGTGACTCGTTCACCTAGTGGTCCAAGTCATCCAGTCTCTGCACCACATGTAGCACAGCAAGAAGAAGAACGTTCAGACTTGACAGGAAGGGTTCTGCACATAATAAAACATGCGCTTGATGAACAAAAGGATAAGCTTCTAGAGCTGGTAGCATACTCAGGGGCATCTGAAAGGAAGGCTCGACAACTTCTCACTCTCTGCTTGTCCAAACACCCTTAGGATTCTTGTTTTTCACCTTTTGTTTTTCACTGATTAATTAAAACTTTTTGCTGATAACAAAAGGGGGAGTATTATTTAGTTGTACAATTGTGTCAGTAGTGTATTTTTAATATCTACTCATATAAGAATCTGAAACTGTCTCGAATAAGAATCTGATTTTTTTTTCTTCTTATATTGCTAAAAGTTTATAAACTTAATTGATAAGGAGAGCAAATTAATAAACATAATTGTGTTTGCATAGATGAAGGTAGTTAAGATTGTGCTCTTAATTATTTTTATCAGACTCAGGAATTGAGCTTGCAAACCTCACACTCTGAGAGTTAAGTATGTAGATACAATTATGTTGGGTTTTTGTATGTTGGCTACAATTTTGCAAAAACTAACTCTAGCCAAAATGCTGGACAAGATGTTGTAGCATATGAAGTACAGCGTTACTGCTACTGTGTTGCGCAGAATTTTTATATTAAATCTTAGAAAGATTTGTTTGAGAATAAAAGATTGCGCACGTTTTAACAGACCAAGCTGCGCCTTGTTCCTTAAGTTTCTGAAGGAGGTTTATATTATTTATCTCAATAATATAATTAAATCTTTTAAAAAATATATATTTGAAGTAAATCTTTTTGAAGAATATATATTTGAAGTAAATCTTTTTTAAGACAATCTTTGAAGAATATATATTTGAAGTTAATCTTTTTGAAGATAATCTTTGAAGAATATTTATTTGAAGTAAATCTTTTTGAAGACAATCTTTGAAGAATATTTGAAGTAAATCTTTGTGTTGATTATCTCAATGGTCCAGATTTATTCTGAAGGCTTTTCTTGTGCAACAAGTACCTGCTATCTCAAGGCTATATATATGAGGTCTAAATCATTGTTTCAAAGTATCAAAAGCCGTGTTTACTAAAGTGTGTGTGTTTTAGGGTTTTTGAGTTTTTGTTTGTTTATTGTGAGCCTTTCTTGTGTCAAGTTGATGCAAGTTTAGGACTGGTTATTTGAGTTGTATTTGTGTTCTCTCCTAAGCTTTTAAGTACGGAGATTAGGATTGTGTGAACTTCCTCCTAAGCTTTGAAGCACGGAGGTAGGTTTGTTATTGGTTGTTTCAGTGTCTGTTACGGTGAGTAACTTTCTGAGTATTGTTTTAATAGGAGTGACACGGGGTCTCATATCTAGGAGTTCCTAGGTAGAGTTAGCACGGGTAGTAGCTAGGTGATAAGTTGTAAACGGGGCGTTTGCTGAGAACTTAGAACTAGTACTATTATAGTGGATTCCTCCTGGATTGGTATCCCCCAGAGTAGGTGAGTTGCGCCAAACTGGGTTAACAAACCTGGTGTGTTATTTACTTTTCTGCAGTTTATTGATTTTTATTTACAGCGTGATTTATTGCTACGAACGTTGCTGTAGCATCTAGCGTAGCATTAGTTCTGTGCGTGTCAGATTTTTCAAATTAAGTTTATCAAATTGTTCTTATACTGATTCAACTTAATTATGGATAAAACTTAGGGGGAGCTTGCAAACCTAACCCTAATGGTTTATCAGACTCAGGGGGAGCTTACAAACCTCAACAACCTGATGTTGACATAATTAATTTAATCAACAAACAATTGTATTTAATACTTATGTTTGTCATCATCAAAAAGGGGGAGATTGTTGGAACAAAATGAGTTTTTATTATAAAACACCCTAAGTTTTGATGATAACAGTGCATTAAATGGACAATTGGTATTACTAATGAATGATCTAGTGTGCAGGAACAAAGTAGAAATATCATCCACGTAGATCATCATTTGAGCATCTGAAGGACACAGTCTGAAGTGTTAAGGCTCTGAAAAGCGAGAAGCTTCAGAGCCTCTGAAGAAGTCTTCAGATGCTAAAGAAAGAAAACACAGTCTGAAGCTTGCGTACATCTTCAGAAGATCAAAGAAATGATATCATCAGATTCTGAAGAACACTCTCTGAAGGAAGACAGCTCATAACTAATGAAATAGTACAACGGTCTTGTCAACAAAAAGAAAAGTGTACAACCAACGGTCCTTTCTCAACGTCTTTATATCTAGAGTATAAATAGAAGACATCCTAGTAAAGAGAAGACTACTGGAAGATAATCTGAACTCAGAAAGATTCAAATTGTATTCAAGTTGTGAACTGTTGTAATTCTTTCTTGTGTAACCTTCTAAGTAAAATATCTTTTGATATTGTAGACTCTGAACTTAGTGTTTAAAGAGTCTTGCTTAGAACTTTCAGTCCTACTTAATATGTGTATTAAGTTAGTTTGTGAAGTCTCTAATCTTGTGTGATTAAAGCAAGGAAGTCCCTTGTCTTGTGTGACTTGAGCAAGGAAGTCTTAAGCTTGTGTGCTTAAGCAAGGAAGTCTTTGCTAATTGATAGGGGCATAAGACTAACACTAGCTCCTAAATCACATAGTGCCTTGTCTATTACGAAGTTGCCTATTACACAAGGAATTGAAAAACTCCCCGGATCTTTTAGCTTAGGTGGCATCTTGTTTTGGAATATGGCACTGCACTCTTCAGTAAGTGCTACTGTACTATCTTCATCTAGTTTTTCCTCTTATTTGACAAAATTTCTTTTAGAAACTTAGAATAGGTTGGCATTTGTGCTATGGCTTCTGAGAAATGAATAGTTATGTTGAGTTGTCTCAAAATTTCCACAAATTTTCTAAATTGACTATTCGTTTTTGGCTTTGCTAGTCTTTGCGGAAATGGGATAGTGGGTTTGTAGACAGGAGGTGGATCCTTTGTTTCCTCTTTGTCCTTTTGTTTTGCGTTTTCAGACTCTCTTATTGGGTCTTTCGAGGGTTCACTTTTCTCATTCATCTCTTCGGTTTCCTCAAAGTTTTTGGGGATTTTGGCTCTAGGATCAACTGGGTCTTGTAGCTCTTTCCCACTTCTAGTGGTTATAGCATGTAGGGCATTTGCGTGCCCTTTAGGATTTGGTTCGGGTTGTCCTGGAAAAGTGCCGGCTGGAGCGGCGAGAGCTGCTTGATGTTGCGCCACTTGAGATATTTGAGTTTCTAACATTTTGTTATGGGTGGCTAGATTTACACATGTTTTGAACTCGATTTCATAGATTTTGCAATATTATGCTGGCATTTTATGTCTATTTCAGGTATATGTTGATTAAAGGTCCTTGTGTGTCAAAACGGTAAAAAAGCGGTGAAATAAAATTAAAAAAGAGAAAAATATAAGTTTCAGCCCAGCCCATCACAAAGAGTCAACAAAGAAATAAAAAAGGTCAACCCTTAAAAATCTACAAAAGAGGCACACGGTTAAAGAGGCAGTTTCTTCCACTCCTATTCTCCCTCCACTACCTTGGACACGTTCTCAGGAATTTCAAGCACGAGTGTGCAGTCTACAATAGACATTCAGTTATCAAAAAATTATCATCCAAGCTTATTTGTTATTAAGAGCGATAAATTCATTTGGCAAAAAGCAATTATAGTTCATATTGAATTGTGTTGCAAATTTTATTACTGAGTTTGGAGCTTTCTATTTACGTTCAACAGCTAATGAAATTCGCAATTTACCTTATTAATTCAAAGTATTCAGTCCAGTTCTATTGATTTAATTCCCTGTTGTTGCTGCTTTATAATTGTGTCTTCTGCTGCGTGTTATATTGTTGCTGCGACGTGCTATCGCTATTGTTTGTTTCATCGAGGTTTCAGCCTTTCAGGTTATATTTTTTACTGCTTTTAATTTGAATTCATCAAAAGCATGTGCAGAACTTTAGTTTATATTTCAAATTGGTATTTTGTTTAGTCGCTTAATTTATTAGTTTAGTTTTCTTTCAATTCCATATAAGTGACAGGACTTCACATTTTTTCTTTATATTGTAGTTCCTGTTTCAATGATAATGAACAGTATGAATTGTTATTTGTTTATTATTAATAATATGTGTGAGTAGATTTTTATAGAGACCGGAATGTAAGGATCATCGTACCAATGGTATTCCACTGAGTCAAAAATAAATGTTTTTAATGAGAATTGCTTAAAGGCCTGAATAATTTATGTTTTTAAAACTCATAGTTTACTGCGAAAGTAGAAACACAGCGATATCGGTTTTCAATTTGAAAGAATGAAAACTTTATATGACCGTAGAAAAATTCAGTTTTTGATTTAAAACACTGTGAAAGCAATTTTTCATCAATTAGAAAAAATTCAATTTTCAAAAAGGTAATTTTAAGAGTATAAGTGGACACGCGAGAGCGGGTGTTTATAAGCTTAAAATCCGGTACCGGACACGCGACGGCTGACGGTACATTTAAATTAATTTTTCTACCTTAAGCAACTTTTTGAGTAATTAAAAGTAGTTATTTTCATAAAAGAGATTTTCACGCCGTAACACGTTGGACACGCGAAAGCGGACAGTTAGATTACGTAGTAGAATCTATTTTAAAACTTAATCTTTTTTTTACAAGAAAATATTTTCTTATTATAAATATAAAATACGACTCAGTGATACCAACGGTCGATGAGAGTTTCATTCCGGCCTCTTGTCAATTAAAAAAGTAATTAAAGAGTTTATTTTCTATTTTTCACTAAAAAACTATTCCGTGCGCCTTAGATAAACAACGTGACAACAAAATACGGTACTTGACATTGGTCTCTGTGGGAACGATAACTTTTTATATTAAAACCGACATAGCCGTATACTTGCGGCCTATCAAGTTTTTGCAAGTGCACAGACTTATCGTGTAGTTATAAAAGATTATCGTTCCTTCAGGGACTATTTTTCCAAAACTTCGCTTATGTTTTTAATATAATGTAAGGTCAAGGCTAAATAATAATTGGAAAGTGATTTTAAAATAATTAATTTAAATTTAAACAATTAGATTTAACTAAACTGGAATGTTACTTTAAGTCGCTTCGGTAATTAAATTGCATTTAGAAATAATGTCACTTTTTAACAAACTGATATTGATTTAAAAATACGCTCCTCACACTTTCGCGCTATTGGTTAATATCATATAGTTATAAAATAAATGTTTCACTCTCGCTCTCACACTTACTTATAAAAATACTTTTTGAAAATCAATTCAATTTAATTAAAAAGATCTAGTTTTCACAAAACAATATTAGTTTAAAGACGAAGATCTCGCGCTATTGAACTTTATCATAGAATATAAAATAAATACTTCACTTTCGCTCTCGCATTTATTTATAAAATTTTTTTTTGAAAACTAATATAGTTTAATTAATTTTAAAGAGTTGTCGCGGTGTTTAAAATTAATGTCCAGTTTTTACTATCTAGTATAAATCTCACACTCTCGCGCTGTTGACTTACACTTTAGTTAATTTTCACTTTCGTGCAAAATTATAGTCTATCGTTTAATTAAAAACTGTAACAGAAAACTAGTTTGTTTGAAAATAAAGTTTGCAACTTAATTACTAAACCCAAATCAGCTTCTTATTCACATTCCAGTTATATTAAATTAGTTCGACATAATTATAATTGAAAACATCGTAATTAAATAAATAGCAATTAATTTAATTAAGAACATATCAGATAATAAATAAATAAATAAAAACTGAATCTGAAACAGGACTGTATAATTAATACTGGAACCAATTAATAAAATAAGTAGCAGTATCTATTATAAAGCACGATTCAATAATTTGTAGAGAAAATAAAACAAACAAGCTAAGTACCATATACTGTACAGTATATGGCACAAAACATAAAAGTTAAAATGAGATTGAACGTACTGGAATATTGCAAAATAAATAAACAAATTGAAAACAAAATAAAGTACTAAACTGAAATAAATATATTAAATAGAGTAACTTACAGAGAGCAACTAGAATGAAAGCAAAAACACCAGAATAATAATAGCTTAAAATCTCAAATAATGCGTAAAAAGAAGAAGAAAAAATAACAGTGAAGGCTCCTATATATATATGCTCAGTGAAGTAACTGTTGAGCCTTTTATTTTTCTTCATAATAGGAATTTCTGTTGCCTACGTGATAGATCGTGTACCAAGGATAATGCGGAACAGTACCCATGAAAATAGCTTGTTGCTGGTAGCCACAAGTCACATGACCGGGGCCACGTTGCCTAATTCATAGGGAAGTTTGTTTGTGCTGGTGGGGGCCACGTCTTCCTTCACTGACGCCATGTTTGTTATTTATTTCACGTGACTTGATTCTTCCATGACCGGGGCCACAGAAGTCATGGCTGGCGCCATGTATTGTGTTTGTAGTGTGGCTTGTAACGCCCCAAAATTTAGAACTATTATTTTATTATGATTCGATTTATTTTAATTATTGAATAATATTTATTAAGAAAAGAATTAATAGAAATATATCTTTTTTGAAAATATATTTTTTGGTCACATAGCTTGGGATATGTTTTAAATTATATATTTTAGAGATATGCTTTAGGAATATATTTGAAAAACAAAGTTTGTTAAGATATGTTTTGGAAACATATTTTGGAAAGATATATTCTAATTTTTTTTGAAACAAAATAATAGATCTTTTAGAAAATTAAATTTTGAAACAAATTAGTAATAGATTGACATTACTTTTATAATTAAGAAAAATAATTATAAATAGAGAAGGTTAAAAAGGAATTAGCATGAGCCACAAATAAGAAGGAGAGAAATCGGGAAGAAGAATCTCTGCAAAAATCTAAGGTAAGGGGTGAGTGAGTTCACATATAGGGCTAGTGTTAACCATGAGAGTAGTCGAGGGGACCTTGCCCTCCTTCCGTTTTCCCTTTTTCTTTTGAATGTTTTGATTCTTCCATGAATCTTTTACTTATATTCAGTTTGGTATATGCATCGCATGCTTTGATTCTTGCTAAAGATCTCTTAGATTGATACTTGTTGTGGTGCCTCTTTATTATGTTCATGATAAAATACATTGAGATGATTTACTGGTTCAGTTTCTTTTGTTGAAAGACTTAGGCTTGGACTATTCTTGAGTCTCAATTTTATATATATATATATATATATATATATATATATATATATATGCATCATCTTAGTGGTTGTTTGGTGTAGACGTAGTTGTTGTTCAGAGGTTGTAATATATTAAATTAATTAATTTTAAATTAAGTGGCTGATTGTTGTTACTAATGATGTTGATTTAGTTGTTATTAACGGTGTCGAGTTTATGTGTTTAATGATGATGAATTTATCTGTTTAATGATGCCGTGATAAAAAGGATGCCGTGATAAAAAAAGATGTTGTGATGAAAAATGATGCCGTGATGAAAAATGATGCCGTGATAAAAATGATGCCGGGTAATAAATGATGCCGAGAGAAATGTTTAATAAAATAGCTATTAATTAAATTGTTCTGTCTTGTTGTTAGTTAATGCATTTGTTTGTTAATACTTATGATATGTTTGATCGTCTAAATGACGATATGTTGTTTTCCCTATTCTTATGTGTTAATACACCGTTGCCTTGTGTGAATAGATTCTCACCCCTTGCTATTTGTGTTGTTTGGCTTGGTCATGCGATTGTGAAATCGCAGTATCTACAGGTTGTCGAGTTTTCGAGTTTGAGATGCCCGCCTTGATTGTGACACTTGGGAAGGAGTCTTAGAGTCTATGATATTTTATGACTTGTAATCTCATGTAGTTACTCCTCTTTATAAAGACAAAAATTTAGTTGTGCTTTTTAATGAAATAAAGTCCTTTTTTTTTAGTTATTTAATTATTAAAAGTTTGGGTCGTTGCATGGCTGGTGCCACATGAACCATGGCTGGCGCCATGTGTTGTTTGTGTGCCGTTGGGCACAAGTGCCATGGCAGGCGCCATGCACTTGTGTTTTTGCTATTGTTTTGACTTCTAGTCCCACAAAACTCATGTTTTGCTAAATTTCGGCTGCATCTGTATTTTCATAAAATGTAATAATTATTTTATTGATAACACAATAATTTAGAGAAAATATTAAAATATTAAGATAAATAATATTAAATAAATAGTGCCTTTTTCGGTGTTATCAGTGACCTAGAGCAAGGAAGTCTCTTGCTTGTGTGCTTGAACATTAGTTGTGTAATCTTTGTGATTATAGTAAAATCCATTGGAAGTGCAAGGGGACTGGACTACTCTCGTTTTGTGAGAGGAACCAGTATAAAATTTTTGTGTGTGCTTTCTCTCTCTCTCTTTCTCTGTCTCATTTGCGTTTTGTGTTTTGTCTAGTTTTTTATATCCGCTGCATTTCAATATATTTTCAAGTAAAAGAATTAGTTTGTCAAAACACAATTCAAACCCCCTTCTTGTGTTTCTCACCTTCATCGCGTGACGACTAATTTCAAGACTACTCTTGATTAGCCACCGCACTACGTCCTAAAAAGGCCAAGATGGGTTAAATGTGACTAAAGGTCCTCAACATCGTCGGTTCCTTGAAAGTAAGAACGTCAATCACGACTACTCGTGCTAACATTGTCACCTCCAAGGTTCCTCAATTGAGTGTGGTTACCACATATGCCATGGCCGAAACTTACTCTCGGATAGGCATTATGATCATACCACTATCCTATCTTATGGTTCTCTCAAGTCCGGGTGGGGGACTTATCTTACCACTCAAGAGATCCCAAGCAAACATATATACACATATATACAAGCATGAATAAAAGCACAAAGATAAAAATATAAAACAAGTTAGGCTTAACCCGCTTGGGGATTCCCCAGTGAAGTCGCCATTTCTGTCGCGGTGATTTTTGGATATCGAGCTATTAATTAGCGTCGAATCGCAATTTAATGTTTCACCACTGATCTTTAATTTTTTCTGAGGAAAAGGGGAAAAGTTCGAAATAACCCTATTTTTTTAAGAGATTAAAGGTTCGGGGGTTGCTTGTAAAAAATGTATAAATGTAGGAATTAAGGTGATGATCAAGAGAAAAAAAGTTTTAAGTGATGAAATAGAAGAAAAATGTTTTTGTTGATTTTATTGATTCGCCGAGACAAGTCTCATGCCTACGTACCCGAAGGATCAAAATCTCGTAGTTCGGGGTAAAAAGCCGAGTAAATTTGTTTGTTTGATTTTAAGGTTTTTGAAAGTGGTTTTTAAATACAAAAGCCAAAAGTGGCAAAATGTGAGTTTGATTGATGTTAGTTTATGAAGAAAGATTAAATGGTTAAATTGACTTGAAGTTTGATTATGAAAGGAGACGCGAACGCTTGGTTTAAAATCCAAGGTTTTTTGCAAGAAAAAATGTTTAGGCGAGAAAATCACTTGGTTTAAAATCCAAGGTTTTTTACATAATTAAAGAATGTTTGATTGAAGAAAATACACTTGGTTTGAATTCCAAAGTTTTTGCGAGAAAAATAACACTTGGTTTAAAGTCCAAGGTTTTTGCGATAAAAACGGCATTTGGTTTAAAGTCCAAATTGTTTGCGATAAAAAGGGCACTTAGTTTAAAGTGCAAGTTATTTGCGATAAAAAGGGCACTTGGTTTAAAGTCCAAGGTTTTTGCGATAAAAAGGGTACTTGGTTTAAAGTCCAAGTTATTTGCGATAAAAAGGGGTACTTGGTTTAAAGTCCAAGATTTTTTCGTGATAAAAAAAACACTTGGTTTAAAGTCCAAGTTGTTTGCGATAAAAAGGGCACTTGGTTTAAAGTCCAAGTTTTTTTGCGATAAAAAGGGGTACTTGGTTTAAAGTCCAAGTTTTTTGCGATAAACATGGTACTTGGTTTAAAGTCCAAGTTATTTGCGATAAAAAGGAGTACTTGGTTTAAAGTCCAAGATTTTTTGTGATAAAAAGAACACTTGGTTTAAAGTCCAAGGTTTTTTGCGATAAAAAGGGTACTTGGTTTGAATTCCAAAGTTTTTGTGATAAAAAGAACACTTGGTTTAAAGTCCAAGGTTTTTGCGATAAAAAGAACATTTGGTTTAAAATCCAAGGTTTTGCGAGAAAAAGAACACTTGGTTTGAATTCCAAGGTTTTTGCGATAGAAAGGGTACTTGGTTTAAAGTCCAAGATTTGCTATAAAAATGACACTTGGTTTAAAATCCAAGTTATTTGATAGAAGTGTTTTGATGAAATTTTTTGTGTTTCCACGATATTTTGAAAAGAAAATATTTATGTATTTTGAAAGAGGTTTTGACCTTATTTTTAAAAAAGAATTGGGTAGCGGTGGCGCGCGAAAAATAATACCAACGTCATAACAACTAAATTAAGCGCGAAGACAATTCGCAATGATATTTTGATCAAAGCGCCGTCTTTTCTCTCGGAATTTAATATTACGCATATTGGCGGAATGCGATAAAAAATAAATATGCATGAGATGCAATTTTTCATTTTTGAGTACATTGGTCCCTAATTACACTCTAAAATCTTTGCAAGAAAATAAACATGAAATGATGCAAGAGAGGGGGGATGCTATGCACTTTTATTTAGAGTTTACATTTGGCCTATTTACATCCTAAATTCAAGAGCAAAAATAAATGGCAATTAATAAAGCGATAAACACTCAATATTGTGACAATAATGATATTACAAAAATAAAGGTAAAAATGATAAATAAATGGATGTAATGAAATAATATGATTGCATGAATAAATAAATAAATAAATACGAAACTAAAAAGATGAAAATAAGCCTCGACATCGTGCTTTACAAGGCTGAAAAAATAGCTAAAATAGCTTATGCCAAAAGCACTTATCTCATAAGCTCATAAATGAAATTAACTAAGAATAAATAAAGACATTAAATAACATTAATAACATCTAAATATCAAATAAATAGGAAAATGAAATAAGCTTCAACTTCATGCTTGATTGGCTAAAATAGCTTAAAAATAAGCTTATGCCAAAAGCACTTATTTCATAAGTCGAAAAGATAAAATTAAAACAGAGAGGGGGTGCGAATAATAAAACGAAATAAAAGGGGATGCGAAAAGCACTGGTGCAGTTCAAGCTCAGACTGGGGGGTGCAGCCCAAGGGGGCGCGTGAAGAAGATTTAAGGGCAGAATCAGGGTCGTCTGATTAAAATCAAATAGTCCTGATTTGATCACAAGCAGATGGGATCTGGGACGCTTGATCAAAATCTGAAAGGTTTAGGCGCGCTGGTGCACCGTAAGGCCATGCACCAGCGCAGACAGGATTGGTTCAGTATATATACCCCAAAACCCTAAAAATTTCATTTTACACATTCTCCTTCTCTCTTCTTGGCCGCCGCCGGCTCCTCCTCTGTCTCACTCTCTCTCTCTCTCTCTCTCTCGGTTCTCTCTCTCTTCTAAACTTCATCAAAACTCCATTTTTTTCAAAAAAATTTAACACCAAACCTACATAAAATTATCTCCTAAACCCAAATTCAAACTCAAAACAATCAAAACAAACCCCTATAGGCCGGATCAAAAAAAAGGAAAGGAAAAGGAAAAGGTTTTTTTTCAGTTCTGTTTTTGACTTTTCTTCTTCTCTTCTCTGTGTTTCGTTTTTTGTTTTGGAAAAAAGGAATTTCGTGTTTGTTCGTATTTTTCGGTTCTGGTTTTTTTTTGAAAGAAGGAAGTGTATTTTTTGGTTTGTTTTCTTTTTGAATTCGAAAAAAGGGAAAGAAATTTGTTGAATGTTTTGATTTTAATTTGAAAAAAAAATGATGATTATAGTGATGTTGTGGTGTTTCTGTGGTTATTGTATTTTTGGTGATAATGTTTATGATTTTTTGGTTATTGATGATTGGAATCTGTTGAAGAAGAAAAAAAAAGAAGGTTTATGTGGTTTTAGATTTGCTTGGTGCGGCAGAGCCAAAAATTTCTTCTCCCTCCTTTTTTTTTTGTTCACTGATTTCTACCCATTATATACCCAAAGATTAGGGTTTTATTGTTCAATGGATTTTGCTGATTTTGTGCAAAAAGGACACTGGTTAGGCAGAAAGCAGAAAGTTGTTCCTGTAATGTGTGGGAGAGAGTTGACTCTGGTTATTTTATGATTTTTTTTTAAAATTAAAAAAAAAAAAAGGAAAAAAAAAGGACAGAATATATAATTAATAATAATAAAACAAAATAAAAATAAATAAAAAAGAAATAATAAAAAAAGGGAGATGGAAAAGAATGCACGTGCTGCTTCTTTCTCTTCTTTTATTTGTTTATTTTTGTTTTAATAATAATAATAATAATAATAATAATAATAATGGGAAGATAAATACAAAAGGAAAAAAAATGAGGTATTTTAAAATACCTCTCTATCGAAATTTTACTCGAATCTCCTAACAAATGAAACATTTAAGAAAAATACTCATATGTTGAAATTTCTTGCAAAGTAGCGATTATTCAGAATTAAAAATATGACTGATAAAAACATAAAATTTTAGGTCGAAAAATGGGGTATGACAGAAACTACCCCTTATGCAAGTGGATTTGGAAGCATCATGTATGGCATGGTTTGTAACTACTACAATTTTGGCATATAATAGCACTAATTTAATAGCACTTTTATGTAAGTGCTATTAAAAATCTGACTTTTACATTTATAATAGCACTTTTCTATCAAAAGCGCTATAATATAATCAAAATTATTTTTTGAAATGGCCTTCAATAGGGGTCCGGTTTTGGTGCATAAGCCCAAGCTTATGCACCGTCCATAAGCTACAGTAAACTGCTTAATACACCCCCCATGTCCTTGCTTGCTACACCCTATCAATTCGTCATACACCCACCCCCTGTACTCACATCAATTCATTTTCTGATTTCACAAAACCATTTCCACGACAACACGGTTTCCATCACAAACCCTTCGTGAATCACCGTCGCAAAACCTTCGTGAATCATCATCACCGTCGCCGGACATAATCATCGCCGCCGCCATCGTTCATCATCACAAACATCATAAACTACTTCCATCACAAACCCTTCGCCATCAGATTTTGAGTTTGAATCTCGCAATCGTAACCGCTACCGTCACTTCATCTCGCCATCGACATCGTCTTCCAAATCTCTCCGTCTTCCATCATCATGGTCTTCCAAATCTCTATCGCGAGTTCGTCTTAAACATCATCATCGTCGTTGTTGGTTTCAGCTTCTTCAACATCGCCATCTTCAGTTCATCTTCAACATCCCAGTTCATCTTCAACACTGATTGTCGTTCATCCAGTTCATCTTCAACATCATCATTCACCAGTTCTTCATCATCTTCAACACTGATTGTCTTTCATCACCATTAATCAACAATGGTTAAAAGGAAACAGGTAAATTAATTTAGTCTTGTTTAAGAATTAGGTTTCACCATTGATTTTGTTCACTGAATGTTGTTTCTGATTTTGAATGCTTGCTTGAATACTTTGATTGAAATGTATATTTGTGGATTTTGATTTTGAGCTTGAATCTCATATGGATGAATGTTGTTTTTGCCTGAAACCATTAAGCAAGTATTATGGTTTCAGTGTATATTTCACTTTTTTTAGATGTTTTGGATGTACTAAATCGTTTCGTATAATTACATTTTGGGAATTAGGTTTGATTATTTTGGAATTGTGGATTATTACTCATATGTGTATATGTTTGAACGTTTGAACTTTTGGTTTGATTATTTTTTTAGATGTTTGATTATTTTGTGCATTATGTGAGGGATGGAAGAACACCATGAAAATATAGGCAGTAAATGTGTTCATAGAAGCTTTTAATGGCTCTGTTTCTGGTGTAGGCTTTGGTATAATAGCAACAAAGTTTTGTAAGTTTATGGCTTCTAATATTCCCTTCCAACATTTGAACCAACACCATTAATCTTTTTTCAAAGTAACTTATAATTTAGTGCGGAGGAAGTAAGTTTCTCAACAATAACACCGATTTTAAACCAACAATTATTTGCATGAAATATACAAAAGTCAAGAAAGAAGGTAACATAAATTTTAATTTATACAGCTTAGTTTTTAATCAACCAAGTTTGTTTCTTTTTGATGGAACCTGTCAATTTGTCTCATAATTTTGCAGCAATACTCATTATGATGCTTATTATTTTCTTGATTTTCATCTTTATTTTGTGATCATTATGATGCTTGTTGATCTATTTCTTTCTGTTACATATCCTCCTTTGATTATCTGATTCTTATGTTATGCATTTGCATTTTATTTTGGTTAACCAAGCTTTGATCAATTGTCATTTTTTTTTTTGGTAATTTGAGAGAGAAATGGCTAACTGTTAAACAGAAAAAAGGGGTAATTAGATCTTAATATTCAACTTTGAACCAACAAATCAAGTTGATCATCTATATTATAGTTTCGATTTCTTCATGTTTTTCTTCTTTATGACAGTTCTTAGTATTTGATTGCTAAGCTCAGATCAAGGATTAGGGAATAGCTCTTATCCAGTGCATTACCATCACAAATTCACAATCATAGATATTTACTCTTAGATAGTTTTATGGAAGAAAATCGGATTTTGGAACGTTAAACCTGTTAGGCTTGGATTGAGGACATTTTAGTGGATGATCAATTATTTTATGAACTCTTTGCAGCGATTTATATGCAGATAATTTCAATCTGGTTATGCTATATCCTATTAAGTTTTACATTTTGATTCTGGTATGGTACTTTGATTTTGTTTTTGATTTTGATTCTGATATGCATGGATTCTTTTATTCTACTAGCATTATGATTTAGATTCTGATATGCATGGATTTTGTTTTTGATTTTGATTTTGATTTAGCATTATGTTTTGTCTGAAACCATTAATCAGGTATTTTGGTTTCACATTATTCTTATATTCTACTTTGATTTTGATTCTGATATGCTACAAGCTTGTATTAATTCTGGTTAAAACGAAACTGAATGTCAAACCCTTTTCTACTGTTAGCTTCTGTTTTGGCTAAGTACTACTGTTTGATACATTTTGATTTAATTGCAGTAGTTGCAATTTAACAATTTTGTTCAATTAAGAGTTATGGAATGGTGCCACACTTCTGTTTGATACATTTTGATTTAATTGCAGTAGTTGCAATTTTGTTCAATTAGAATGAAATATAATTCACCTGTTATACACTCTAGTATTCAGTACTACATTTTGCTTTTTTCTGCTATGTTTTGTATTCTTTTTCAAGTTGAATGAGAGTTTTAATGATTGTGTGCTGCCATCACAGTTTTACAAGCTTTAAATATTTCGCACTTATGAATGGCCTTGTTGCAGTTCCATGTTTTCTTTATTGTTAATCAGGAGATGCAGCTGTTTGCATTTTACATTTTAGTTATGTCCTTGCTTGATTTGATATTTTAGTTACATGCAGCTGTTTCTGTTTTTTATAAGTATACAATTGTGTTTTGTTATGTGTTTTGGGATCAGATGATGAATAATTTGAAAGTAATCACTTGTGTCATTGTCGCGTTGGACACCTAGTCTGAAATGACGATGTTACATAGCATTTGAATACTGTAAATCTGTGGGTTTGTTGACTTAATCATCAGTAGGCTTTATTATGATTTATGAATGTATTTTATGATACTTACAGTTTTACCAATAGTGCATACTTACAATTTTGAAACAGGTTCAAAATCTAATGATTTTTGTTTCTGTAATTTTGCTCTATGGCAAACTTGATTTGTTCTTAAAAATTGATTTCTATGCTTCAGATGTCTAGTACTGAATGTGAGAGAAGTGTTGAGACTCTTGCATCTGTTTATTTTCAGTGTATAAAACTTGATTTCCATGCTTCAGATGTATAGTCCTGAATGTGAGAGAATTGTTGCTCTGTTTATTTTAGTAGTTTATACTAGGGGTGCTCGCGGTGCGGTTCGGTTCGGGTTTGAGCCAAAAAGTCATCCTAACCGCAAGATAAAAATACATGCGGTTCGGTTTGGTTCGGTTGGTTTTTAAAAAGTCATCCAATCCAAACCAAACCAAACCAATGCGGTTAGGATCGGTTCGGTTGGTGCGGTTTATCGTGATATAAAAAATATGACGATATTACCAACTTGTTACGAAATAAACATAGGAAATTTTAATTTATTTATTGTTTACGTGATATAATATGCATATACACAAATTGCATATTCATAAGAACTTGTTTTTAATACCAATAATATAGTTTTGAATCGCGTTAAATGATATGTTTTCACAGCGTACTGTTTTATGGACTCAATTTGGGTTGAACTTGCTAAGTTGGACTAGGTAATATGTTGATTGCTATTAATTGATATAGTTAAGTTAAGTATTGCGGTTTGGTTCGGTTTTCTAAAATGAAAACCGCAAACCTAACCAAACCGCGCGGTTTAGATGAAAAACTATCCGTGCGGTTTAAACTAAATGCGGTTTTTTTGCGGTTTCGGTTTGGATTGGTTCGGTTTGCGGTTTTACTTTTGGATTGGTTCGGATATGATCACCCCTAGTTTATACACTGAAACCATTACTCTTGGTAAATGGTTTCAGTGTATAACTTGCTGAAACCATAAAACGATACTTATGGTTTCAATGTAATGTTTCTGTTTTTTTAGGCTTAATTACACTTTTGATCCCTTATCTTTATTTTAGGTTTCACATTGGTCCCTTATCTTTTAAAAGTTTCAAGTTGGTCCCTTATCTTTATTTTAGGTTTCAAGTTGGTCCCTTCCGTCAATTTTTTAACTATTTCCGTTAAGTTTTGACACGTGGCACACTTAGACAGATGACACGTGTCCAAATTTAACGGTAACAGTACAAAAATTGACGGAAGGGACCAATTTGAAACCTAAAAAAAAGATAAGGGACCAATTTGAAACTTTTCAAAGATAAGGGACCAACTTGAAACCTAAAATAAAGATAAAGGACCAAAAGTGTAATTAAGCCGTTTTTTTATGTGTTTTGTATATCTTTTGTATACTTATGGGAAAAATGGTTTCAATCAATGCAGGTTGACGAGTCAGGACCAAGTTTCAGCCTTGGCCTATCACAATCCTCATCTTCGCGTAGTTCCCGACAACAAAAGGGAAAAGTGCAAGATGCAAAGGCAACAGAAAATAGGTAGAGAAAAAATGAAGAAAGTAGTTCAGATGACAACCAACATCGAAAGGGGGATAATTTGAAGAAACCAACAGAGCAGGAACATAGGTTAAGACACAAGTGTAGCATCCCTAAAGTGTACGAAACTATGCAATCAATCCATAAAAAAGGAACAAAAGAGAGGATAATTGAAGTATTGCAAGAATCCGGGTTTAGAGGTATGTTGCACATCTGCAACTGGTCAAGAATCCACACATTCTTTGTGGATTGGGTCGTAAACAAATTTGATAAAGATAACATGTGCATCAGACTCTCTAATACAACAGTGCTTGAGTTGAAAAAAGACGATGTCCACCGTGTATACTCTCTCCCAATGGTTGGAAAAACAATAAACATTGCTCATTGCTCAGACGCGGCAATAAATAGGCTGAGGAGGGAATTAGGACTGAATGAGAATGGTTCTCAATATGTTAAGTTGCCCGAATTGGAGAGAGTGTTGAAGACTATTGAGGAGCCAATCACTTGGGTGAAGGGGGCAATATGTTTCATAATTCATAACTTATTGTGCCCCACTAACCATAGTGATGTGTCTCTTCAATATGCGGATATATTGGAAGATCCAGCTTGGGTTTCATCGTACAATTGGTGTGCACATGTGTTGAATTATATGAAAGAAGGACTGCAAAGTCCAGGCGTTGCAAACCCGCTTGCAGACTTCCACTTCTTACTGGTAAAAATTCTAATCATTACTCTTGACTTTAGTCTTGATAAATGGTTTCACTAATTTACACACTAAAACCATTAGTCTTGATAAATGGTTTCAGTGTATATGTGGTTTTGTAAGAAAGCGTGTGCGGATGATATGGCATCAGAGGCCATAATGTGCCTCATATTTCATGTATAGGGGTGATTATATTCAAATAAGTCATGATCTAATAGTTCTTTCATTTGGTGTTTTACTTTATTGTATTCTCTTGGTTTATGCTTTTATTCGGTTGAGCTGTAATGCTGAAACAATCTAATGGTTCTTTGCAATTGCAAATGTCTTGTAACTCAGAACTAAAAATTTCTCTGCGAGTAATTGTTCGAATTCTGATGGTGGTTTACATTAATCATGGGTTGCTGTTGATTATTTAACAACTGGCATAGTCGTTGTGACGATGATCGCAATTCGCTAATATGCAATCCTCTTTTGTCTGTGGTCACACTTTGAATTGTATCCCCCGTTTTTATGTCCTGCATTTGATCAGCTCTAGTTATGAATCATGTCTCATGAAATCAATATTTTGTTGTGTTATGGGACACAATGAGCTGGTTTCTAAGTCCTACATTGTTTCAGGCTTTCAGGTCTGGTTATGAATAATGTTTCCCAAATTCAAGATCTGTTTTAGTTTTTATGGTTATGTCATGAGCTGCCATGTCTCCAAAAGCATATTACTTTAGAGTCTATGATACATGCTGGCAAAGTCCATTTGCTTCTAATGTGTAGTTGTATATCTTGAATTCCTGCATGGTTCCTTCTTTTTAATCTAAATGTTAACTTAAATGTTATTTAGCTTCAACCTCCAAGTATGGTTGATTAACGGTTATAATTTTGAGAGATTCATATACCATGCTTGAGATGCTAAATGAAGTTTGCTCAAGTAATCCAATGAAATTTCGTAATCTTTTGGAAAGTGTACCTCATGAAAATCCCCTACTAGCTCCTTTACCTAATGGCCAGTATATATCTTGTAACAAATGGTTTAGTCTTGATAAATGGTTTCACTAATTTCTTGTAACAAATGGTTTAGTCTTGATAAATGGTTTCACTAATTTACACACTGAAACCATTAGTCTTGATAAATGGTTTCAGGGTATAACTTAGTGAAACCATAAAACCATACTTATGGTTTCAATATTATGATTTTATATGTTTAGGTGTTTTCTATAGTGAATGTGTTCTGTGTTTTGTTAAATGGTTTCAATAGTTTATACACCGAAACCATTAGTCTTGATAAATGGTTTCACTGTATAACTTAGTGAAACCATAAAACCATACTTATGGTTTCAATGTTATATATCTCTTAGGTGTATGTTTTGTTTTCCTGATATGTATGTTTTATTTTTATTCTGCAGATTAACTATTTGGATAAAATGGGGAAGAGAAGCCCATTTTTAACTGGAAAATACAAGCACCCATCACTTCGGGATTGGGATGTAAAGATGGCAAATCAAGACCTTCAAAAGGTTTATGATGTCATGGGTCTTGAACATGGTTTGACAGTTGGTGTCACACAGCTGAATACCACTGATGAACGGTCGTTTGTACTGTGTTTTGATCCTAATACATGCCCACTATCTGAGGTGAGAGAAACCATTAATATTGTGCATGAAACCATTATAATTAAATGTATTTGGTTGTCTACTTCTAAATTGAACAAGAATTGATTAAATTGTGCTCTGTAGATGAGTCTTTGCTTCTGCAAATTCATCTTGATCTACTTTCTCTAATAATAATTAAACTTATATGTGCTTTGTATATGTGTCTTTGCTTCTGAAAATTCATCTGGATCTGATTATGGTCTCTAATAACAATTGCAGGCAGAAATGCACCTCAAACATTGTAGGGCATGTATAGAAATCTACAGTACAAGCGCATACACCTTGGAACGAAGAATCTGTCAGGCAAAGGGAAAAACTTTGAGGTATAAATCTACAGCCAACAAAAAAAAAGTAGTACAAGGAGAAGATGGACAAGCTTCACAAACACCACTTTCCCCAACACAAGAAACAATCATGAAGTTTCCCGAGTATTTTCATGACGGTAAAGCTACAGATGAAATGAAGGAAGACAAAAAGGAGGAGAAATCTGATGAAATGAATGAAGAGAAAAACGATGAGAAGAAGGATGAGAGAAAGGATGAGAAAATTGAGGAGAAGAACCACGAGAAGAAGGATGAGAAAGGCGATGAGAAGAAGGATGAGAGAAAGGATGAGAAGATGCATGCTAAGAAGGCTGAGAAAGCGAATGAGAAAACTGAATACTTTTCAAGCAGTGAAGAAGAAGAAATTGATGGCAGGAAGTTGGATGACTTAGTAACGGCAGCATGCAATATGCAACTTTCACCCACACAGGAAACGATCTTGAAGTTTCTTGAATTTTTTGATGTGGGTGATGGTTCAACTAAAAGGTAATAAATGACTGTATATGCCGTATTTATTTTAATCATTTGTGTGATAAGAATGAAGAAGATTCAATTCTGCTAAATTCTAATGTGAATGTATATGATGTATTTGAATTTACAAAACCCATCTATCGCGTATTTGTGTGATATGTATTAGTAATTTTAATGTTACTAAATTCTAATGTGGCCTGTTTCAGCAAGAAAGAACATCCAAAAACTAAGACATCATCTAGACATAATCCGGTGGATGAGCAAAAGACACCATCTAGAGATCATCCGGTGGACGAGCAGAGTTTAGAGTAAGAAGCAACCATGTTTATATATTTTGATGTCTGTTGATATGTTATATAACTCAAAGTAATAGTTATGTACTCTATTTGACAGGCCAACTCCCTTACAAACTGTGTTGCCGGATCAAGTAATAGACTTAAGTCAAGAGGTAACAATGAAGCGAAAAAGAAGCAGGAAGCATGATATCTTGGAGGATTTTACATACGTTGACCGTAGACGAGCAGTCAAAAAATCAAAGTACTTAACAAGTCCTTACGATGATGTTGTCTACGAGTCAACTGCAACTAAGTTGCAGAAAGATGTATCCACATATGCATGGAGCACTGCACTTGATAAGTAAGTGAAAATCATTTTAAAATATTGTGATTAGAATAGAAATGTTAAAGTAACTTAAATTTCTTATATATAGGGAGAAAATTCTTATATATAATTTTTTTCAATTATAATGTCTTTTGTAAACAATCAGATTGTAGTTCTTTCTAAGATTGTAGTTCTTTGTAATTGAAACAAATTAAATATACACATGACTAGCTACATATGATAGAAACAAACTAAATAATAACTAAAACCATTAATATTGATAAATGGTTTCAGTATATAACTTATTGAAACCATAAAAGCATACTTTTGGTTTCAATGTTATATTAACTATTTTTTTGAGGTGTTTTAATCTACGTTGATGTGTTTTGTGTTTTTCTTGAAGATGCTGCATGAGAGTAATGCTTTGCTGAATCTATGTTGTTGTTGTTCTTGTTGTTAGTTTCTGATTCTTCATTGACATGTTTCTAATTCACATGTTTGTAACTGAATTAAATTGCTGAGTGCTTGTTGGTTGGTTTGTTGTATCAAATTATCTGTCTGATTGAGACTATTGGTTTTAGTGTTAGTAATTAATTTGTTTCGTCCAATCATTTGAAGCTAATACACTGAAACCATTAATATTGATAAATGGTTTCAGTATATAACTTACTGAAACCATAAAAGCATACTTTTGGTTTCAATGTTATATTAACTATTTTTTTAGGTGTTTTAATCAACGTTGATGTGTTTTGTGTTTTTCTTGAAGATGCTGCATGAGAGTAATGCTTTGTTGAATCTATGTTGTTGTTGTTGTTGTTGTTGTTGGTTTCTAATTCTTCATTGACATGTTTCTAATTCACATGTTTGTAACTGAATTAAATTGCTGAGTGCTGGTTGGTTGGTTTGTTGTATCAAATTATCTGTCTTTTGTAATCCTTATATATAATTTAATTCAATTATATAGGGAGGAAATTCTTTACCGCTCCGGATTTCATAAGTTTTCTCTTCTACGAAGTGATCTGTGGACCCTCAACAAGGATGAATGGGTCAATTGCTTTGTGGTAAACAGCTGGGTCAATTGCTTGAACTGGAGTCAACGTATCGGACAAATGAAAAAGCTGGTTACCCGATATGTCAACCATGTATGCATTATATTCCATGAATATTAATAGTTTACTTACTTTTAAGTTTTTTTGAAATTGATTTTATCCATTTCATATAAACAGGAAAACTTAGAAAGACCTGGTGCATTGCAAATGGATCATGCAGCTGCATTCAAAAGCTTTGTTGACAAGCTTAAATGGTTCAAATATCTGGCTTGGAAGAGAATTGACCCCACCAAACTAGAATACGTAAGTCCTTCCCCGACTATTACTGCTGTATTTCTTTTTTAATAGAGTTGTATAAACATTTTTGGTTAGAAGGTACGTTAATTCTGATTTAGTACAGAATTAGAATATGTAAGTCCTTCCCCATCAACTGTATTTCATTTTTGCTTGTTGATTGGAAAGTTAATACTGAATTAGAATTAAGGTGCATTCTCTGGGAGCATTGCAATTGATTTGATGTTAGTGGTCTAGAGACTGAATTAGAATTGATGTTTTGATTAAGGTGCATTTTTGGTTGTTGTTTTCATTTTAGTGGTCTTGAGAATGAATGCTGCATATGTTAGATTATTTTCCATACATGTTAGTAAGATTATTTTCCATACATGTTAGTAATTCATTTTCTAATGAAATTAAAATGCTATGTTCTCGGCAACTAAGTGTGCCAGTTTCATCTATGCTGCATATGAATGCTTGTTTTGTTATCGTGTTTTTCATCTGTTGTGCAAAGTTTGTTGAATGGTTTCACTGTCTTATGGTTAATTAGGTTTTACTCTTGTGTCTTTGTATCATAATTTGTGTTTGTCTGCTCACTTCTGTTCCTTTTTTATATGTGCTTTGAAACAGATAATGACACCAGCACTCATTGGTAATCCAGGGAGCCATTATGTCTGCTTTGTTGTTAATTTGAAAAGCCGCACTTTCCAATTCTTGAATAGCATTAATGGAGAGAGGTTCCTTGTGAAGTCAGGAGAACTGACCACATACAAGAAAATGTTTGATGTCTGGTTTAGGGAAGTCAAGGCATTTGTCATAGAGTTGTATAAACACTGGAATATAGCAATGCCTTTCGACTTCGCCCAATTTAAGTGGGAAACTCCCAAAATGCCAAATCAACCAGACAAGGACAATTGTGGAGTTTTCTGCATGAAGTTCCTTGCAGAATGGGAAGGTGACATTAAGACCTTGCACTCTTTCAATAATTGGACCAAACTCAAAAAGCATGACAAAGTGGCAAAGCTAATGGATATGAGGATTGACATATGCTCCACTATTTTAACTCACTCCAGCAGTTCAAATGCAGAATATGTTCAAAATAAAGCAGCTGCTTACTATGAACAATTGGCTCAAGAGCTAGCACATGCAACATGATGTCTTACTTAGTGTAACTAAGATGGATTTAGCTAATTGAAATGATGTGTCTGCTATGGTTTTATGATACTTTCTGTAGTACTAGTTAGTAGTTACTAGGACTAATGCAAAGCACACTAGAAGGGTTTAGGATATGTGTGTAATGTCATATATGTGCTTTGTGATTTTGATTACACATGTTAATTGGAAGATTGTTGTGAAGATTTAAGAGAGTATAACTCTCTTCATTGTGGACATTATTGGAACTAGCGGCCAAACGGGCACGTTCCGTGCCCGTTTGTGTGATCCGCAATTTCTAATGCGCCAACGTATGTAAATTATAAACAATTTGTATAAATTTGATTTTTAATTAAATTTATTTTTGTTATTTTTGTCAATTTTAGTTTTTATTTTATATTTTACACATATTGGTCTGCATCAAGGCATATAATAAGCAAAAAGAAACCCCAACAATAATTAAAAATATGACACCAAATTTCTTGACAAAGAAAAATATGGAACCAAACTTTACCACCAACAATATGATCAATATTCTACAAAAAAAAAAGAAGTAACCAAACACTCAAGATGATGACTAATTCCGCTAATGATCACACTCACCCCTTCGTAAGAGTTTTAAGACCATTGCAGTTGCATCTTCCAAACTCAGATTCGGGACTATCGTTATGTTAGAAAAAGATTTGTGTCATCTTATTTAAACGATCTTGAGTAAAAATATAAATACAAAAAATCTTCTTAGTAATGCTCCCAAAGGCTCTTGTGCACCAAAAATACTTGCATGAGTTTGTAGCAATGAAATTCCTATAAGAAATCCTCCCTGGTCATTCTTTCTCATGTATGGTCGAATTAAACTGCTTCACAACAATCATCATCCAATCACTCTATAAGGCAAAATGGAAAAAGGAAAAAACACCAATACTAAAGCACAATTAGATATTGTGAGTGCAATATATAGATCAATTTTAAAATATGGAAAAAAAATTCTTACAAAAGATTATGAAAATAAATAATTTTTTTGCATCTTTTAACATGACTTTTAAAACAACTTTCTTTAAAATAAGAAATTATCAGTAAACAACATATGTACATATATATAATAAGCAAAAATGCAATATAGCAAACATAAACAAACACAAAGATTTAAAAAATAAGATCTGAATTAAAAATGAAAAAATGGAGTACATACCGATTCCTTTGACACTCTGAAAAACCTTTAACAATCATGCTTTCTATGTCTTCACACACTTTAATATCCTCATCATCTTTAGAAAAAAAATATACTTTGTAGAGACATACAATTTAAAAATGCTTTGAATGATAATTATGCTTTCTAAATCTTCACAAAATAGATATAAAAGTTAGTAAAGAAATATTTAAGCAAAAAAGAAAAAAGAAGTAAAGAAATGAGTAGACATGAATACCATCCAATGACTCACCAATTTTCAACACAATTTCTTACCAATACATTTCTCACCATAGTTCTTCACTTCAAACTTTATCTTTGATTTGAAGGATGTTCATAAAATCTGCAAACAAAACAATTAAAGGAATGTTAAATGCATGCACAATGACATGACAATCAAGAAAAAACTACCAATGAAAAAGAAAAAAAAAAGAACACGTACCAAGTGTGTATCCTCGTTGTGTTGTAACTTCTCCGTCCAAAATTCAAGCAGGTATTAAAAAAAATCCAAAATGAAAAGAACTTCTTTTTTGAAATAAATTGATTAATAAATAAAAGAACTTGAATTAAGGACCAAAGTGAGATATGGAATGTAAAGAGAACCAAAATAGATATTAGAGAGACATGGAAAAGAGGGAAGAGAAACATAATTGATAATGTATTGGTTATTTTTAAAGTTTGTGTGGAAGATAATATAATGAAAGGGTTAAAGATAATAGAGAGAAGAGATATATATAAAAAAAAACTACCAATGAAATAGTTAGTTGGGAAGTTAAATTTTTTATAAAAAAAACTGAAAAGGGTATTATTGGATTTTTAAAAAAGGCTACACAAAAGTTTAAGTATTCCCTTTATTATTGTTATAGATACATGTGAATGATATTATGGTTGCCATGCACACGAGATTTGTGAAGGAAGGTATTTGAGGGTTTAAGGGCTTTGATGCAAGTGATAAAAAATGTAACCATGTATGTATCTTTTGTTTGATTCTAGCTGTATTTTGGAGATATGCACTCAATTAATAGTGATAATTGTTTGTAGCATTCAAATTAATTGTATTTTCAAAGCATTGATTGAATTTTTATTAAATCTCATAATTAACAAATGTACACTGTTTGAACATATCCAGATATAAAATTGGAAATTATAGACATAAAATTTTGCTATAACACCTAAAAAAAGAGAAATATAACATTGAAACCATACGTATGGTTTTATGGTTTCAGTAAGTTATATACTGAAACCATTTACCAATATTAATGGTTTCAGTGTCTATGCTGATAGCAAAACAGGCAGTTTTAGTTGAAAAGCAGTGTAAAACGTTCTATTTCCACTGGTGGAAAAGTAGTGTAAAACGCTGCTATTTGTAGTGCACGTAATTGCTTCTATTTCCACTGGTGGAAATTCAGTGGAAAACGCTGCAAACGCTGCTATTTTGAGTGCACGTAAAACGCTGCTATTTTGGTGAAAGGAAATAACTCTTGATTTGAGTTTTCATACTTATGTTTTTCAATATTATAACCTTGATTTTGAATATTATTAGCCCATGATGGAATTGTACACTGAAACCATTATGCTTGATAAATGGTTTCAGTAAGTTATACACTGAAACCATTAGTCTTGTTAAATGGTTTCAGTTACTTCTCCTCTCTCCCGAAATTTAGGTTCATGGGTTGATTCGAAGACACTTCTCCTCTCTCCGAGTCCAACACATTTTAATCTTTCTCAACTTAATTATAAATGAATTTGAACGACATTAACTATTAAGCAAACCCATTTTGAAAAAACCTCTCGCCACTTTCGAAATTAAAATTTTCTTTTGTGTGCCTCTAGCCACTCTCGGTGAAATGAAATAACTCTTGATTTTGGTTTTCATACTTATGATTTTCAATATTATAACCTTGCTTTTGTACACTGAAACCATAAGTATGGTTTTATGGTTTCAGCAAGTTATACACTGAAACCATTTATCAAGACTAATGGTTTCAGTACGTTATACACTGAAACCATTACTCTTGTTAAATGGTTTCAGTTTTAATTTGTATTTCTTTCTATCATATGTAGCTAGTCATGTGTATATTTGTTCCATCCAATCATATGTACCTAATATAATGTCTTTTGTTCTATCAAAGATAATGAATTATTAATAAACCATGTTTTGTAGCTAGTCATGTGTATATTTGTTCCATTCAATCATATGTAGCTAATATAATGTCTTTTGTTCTATCAAAGATAATGAATTATTAATAAACCATGTTTTGTTGTATCCAAAAATACACAAGCATGTCTCACATCCTTTACAAGTTTGATTTTAAAGCTCAAACAGACATACAAATGCAAGTTTAATCTTGAGATTTGCAGACTGAAAAGAATCTTTGCTCCACAAAGGGAATGAGATGATGGCTTCAACATCTGCCTGCAACCGTTATGAAATTCTTTGAACCTGGAGATTTCAGTATAGAAGAACATTAGATAAACCAAAATATAAAAGCATAAAATCCAGTGTTAAAGCTGCACTCAATGCATATAATTGTGTATTAAATCTGAATATTAAAACCATCAAATTGGAATGAATGTTTTAATTTGCAATTCATGCAAAAGATGTACTAAATCAGATCATGCATGTTTCAATGGCCAAGTTCTACATTAATAGAACATACATTGTTCACTATTAACTCATAAGCTTATTAAATGAAACCATATAAAAACCAGAAAACCAGAAAACTGCAATCATTTCACATACAGCTAATGTACTAAATCAGATCATGCATGTTTCTATACCCAAGTTCTGCATTAATAGAACATACATTGTTCACTACTTACTCATAAGCTTATTAAATGAAACCATATACAAACCAGAAAACCAGAAAACTGCAATCATTCCACATACAACTAATGTACTAAATCAGATGATGCATGTTTCTATGGTAAATTTCTACATTAATAGAACAATCATTGTTCACTACTAACTCATAAGCTTATTAAATGAAACCATATACAATCATTTCACATACAGCTACTAGGAAGATTACAATTCATTAAACTGAAATATCAAATCCATTCATATCATAATGCTATTGAAAGTGCTGCATTAAACTATAGATAAAATTGAAAGAAAATGTTATTACTGAAATATTCCAAGCAAAACTACTGAACATAACAAAGATAACGCAACTGTATCAAGAAATGAAGAAAAGAATGCAAATTGAAGCCAAACCTTGGAAGTCAAGAACATTACTGCTGCTCTTGCATTTGTCCTGCTGCACTTTTTTTCTTTAAAGCCTCCTCATCTTCTCTCTTTTGTTTCTTCCATTCTATAATGAATTTCTGCCTTTCTCTAGCTTTTTCATAATCACTTTTAAGTCGCTTCTTTGACTTAATTGGATTTGGTCTTTCTTTGAACTTTGGTGCAGTGGACTTCCCGGAAGATGGTTCACCAACAACAACAATTGCTTTTGAAGACTTAGACGGCGTCACTGACGACGGGTTTGTAACAATACCTTTAGAAAAAAGTAACTCCTCTGCCTTTTTCCCAGCTTCAAGAACACCATCAATAAAAATTTGAGAAGCCTCTGGATCTGCACAAACACGTGTAGAAAGCTGAACTGTAACAACACAAATTTGTTGATATCGTTGTGCTTGGGTGGTGTCTTCAGTGCCAACACTAATGGAAGATTTCAGCTTATCAACAGACAGACGCACATCTCTAGTCCAACGCTTCAAAACATATTGTGCAGGTATTGTCTTCAAACAATGATATTGCACAGAACCACCCAAGAACTCCAAGATTTTGAAAATATGTCGACATAAGAATCCCCTGTTCTCAAACATACGACATGCGCAACTAAAACTTTTGGTCCTAATGTCAACTGTGACAACCCTCTCATCAAGTCGATCAAGATCTTCAAAATTCGGGGACATTTCTTGAAATTCATCAGAATTTGAAGCCCCACCATTATCATTATCAGCATCATCATCATTATGATCATCTACTTCATCAGGATCATCAACCTTTTCAATTGTGAACACTTTGAAAAACTTATTCAACTCAGACCCTTTTGATGTGTCCTCCTGATAATAGTATTTGAAGGAAAGGTCATACTGCCTGTGGATAAATGCAAAAGAACCTGGTGTGTACTTCTTTACAACGGACCGCATCAGTTGACTGTTGGGGTAATTCTTTTTTGCTCTAGTGTTAGCAGCCTTGAAGTCCAAATCAGCATGATTATCCCTCATCCTCTGAACCATAATGTTGAAATGACTAAAGAATTGAACAAGTGAATGGTCTGGCTGCAAAAATCCACGAAGAAAAGCATTGAAAGACTCAATTAACTGAGTCGTCTTCAGACCAGCTGTAAAATGTGACTTGACCCAAGCTGAAGACCAGTGCATACGATTCCTATGAGTCTGGACAAGCCATGTCCAGTCTGAAATAGGCCTTCCATCAAAACAATTTTTCATCATTTGATCCCAGTTGTAGTCGAAATCTGATTCGTCGCCTACATTCGAAATCAAATTAGTTAACTCATCAAAAAAGCAACTGTTCGCACGAGAGCCGAGATTTTTCTTTGCATTCTCTGACATGTGCCACGAACAAAGACCATGGAAAACACCTTGAAAAAATATTTGGAACTGACTTCAACAACGCAGTAGCCTGGTCTGTATATATCGTCTGTGGTTTCTTATTAGACATGCACTTCAAGAACGTTGTAAACAACCAATCAAAAGTAGCAGCCGTCTCATCATACAGTAAGGCAACACCAAATAAGACACTCTTGCGATGATTGTCAAAACCAATAAAGGCAGCTGCAAAAATAAATGAACCAAATCAAAAAAAATTACGACATATATAAAGAAATCACTAGCCAATGGTTTCAGTGTATAACCTATCTATAACCATTCAACATCAATATTATTAGCCTACGATGGATTTGTACATTGAAACCATAAGTATGGTTTCATGGTTTCAGCAAGTTATACACTGAAACCATTTATCAAGACTAATGGTTTCAGTAAGTTATACACTGAAACCATTACTCTTGTTAAATGGTTTCAGTTTTAATTTGTATTTCTTTCTATCATATGTAGCTAGTCATGTGTATATCTGAAACCATTCAACATCATAAATGGTTTCACTGTATAACCTATCTGAAACCATTACATATCAAAAATGGTTTCAGGCAAAACAACACAAAAAAAAAATTGTTTAAATTTATACACAATTGATAACTAGATAGCACAACCAGGGTGAATATAAGCGTATATGAAAATATCCAATATCAGATCAGTCAATCAGGGTGAATATCAAAATGCATATGTATAACACATACCTTTGATTCAACTCAGTACTAATTTAAAATCAAAAAATACTAACCTAATGGACGATATTGATTGTTTGTTCGGTACGTCGTATCGAAACTGATAACATCGCCAAATAAAGAATAATCCAGTTGCATAATTCCATCTGCCCAAAAAATGCTAGCTATGTCTTCTGCAGCATCAACTTGCATATCATAGTAAAAAGATGGTTTCGACAAAGCTTCATTCCTAAAAAACTCTTGAATTACAGTTGCTTCACCCCTCTTCATCTCCTTTGAACGAATTGTCATCAAATAATTCTTTAAGTCCGAAAACCGAAATGGGAGATTCTCTGTGCCTCCAACTCCTTGACCCATGACTTCATAAGACATCCTCATCGACATTCCAGCTTTAGAATTAATTACAGCAAGCTGTCCTTGAACTTCATTTACTTCTCGGAATGATCTGAGGTATCGGTGATGCTCTTCTCTGTGTAGTGGATGACAGTGATCCCCTTCCCATCTATATATCTTATAAACATTCAATGCTTCATCCAACTTCAGAGATATTCCAGCTTTACAACCAATCCTTTCCTCCGGTCTCTCTTTCACTTTTTCAAATTCAATAACAACCGAACTGTCTGATCTTGGCTTGTTTTTCGGATCAAGCAAACTTCCTTTCTTAAAACCTTCTTTGTTACAAGTATAACGTAGATAATGTATCTTATCCGACTTCTTATTCTTTGAGTTATTCTTCGACTTCAACATACTCCTGATTGAAAATCCAGTTTTATATGCATACTGACCATAGAAATCTTCAACCTCTTTAATAGAATGAAATACCAAAGTGTCCCATGATTTCTTAATGTCAGGGTGGCAACATTGAGAGCTATCAGATGAAGTCAATGGTTCACTTCCAGATGCTTCAGTCGAATAAATATCACCAATTCCAGATGAAGTGGACGTTAAATCCATTTAAAACACAATTGAATCAAAACCTATACAAAAACACAATCGAATCAATAAAAATCAAAATCAAGAACACATTCACTATACAAAACACCTAAAAAAGTAGAAATATAACATTGAAACCATAAGTATGGTTTTGTGGTTTCAGTAAGTTATATACTGAAACCATTTACCAATATTAATGGTTTCAGTGTATATTTGTTTCTATCATATGTAGCTAGTCATGTGTATATTTGTTTCAATTAGAAAGAACTACAATCTAATTGTTTACAAAAGACATTATAATTGAATCAAAATCAAAATCAAGATCAAAAGCAGAATCAAAATCAACTTAGAATAACATATCATAATCAAAGTATTCAATTAGGAAATGGTGATGAATGTTGTTTTTGCCTGAAACCCTAATACTTGCCTAATGGTTTCAGGCAAAAACAACATTCATCCATATACGGAAATATACATTTCAATCAAAAACCAGAAATATAACAATAAAAAACAAAGTATTCAAGCATTCAAGCATGCAAAACTTAAACATATTCAAGCATGCAAAATTATACACAACTAGTTAGCAGTTAAACATATTCAAGCATGCGAAATTATACACAACTAGCTAGCTATGTATGGTACGGGGATATACAAAACACATTCACTATACAAAACACCTAAAAAAAGAGAAATATAACATTGAAACCATAAGTATGGTTTTATGGTTTCAGCAAGCTATACACTGAAACCATTTAGCAAGTATAATGGTTTCAGTGTATAAACTAGCACACTTAACCCAATTTAGTGGTAATGGTTAATTCAAAACATGAAGTTGCCGAGAATATAGCATGTTAATTTCCTTAGAAAATTAATTACTAACATGTGTGGAAAATACTCTAACATATGCAGCATTCATTCTTATTATCAAAATCAGAATCAAATTAGAATATCAAAATAGTTTCTTGTTTTGATTTAAACCATGGAGTATTTTAAACCATGAGATACATACATAGATACACAGCTTGAAATGAAATCAACGCATACATAACATTAAAATGTGTCATACGTAACTCATAAGTCCTACTTCAGATCTATATCACTTATCTCTAACCATAAGTCAGCAACTTACGTATGATGGCCGCAACTTGATCCCTGGTTAATCCCACTAATAACCAAAACAAGCTTTGACCACGAAAACAATGCCCCGGATAAAGCCAATGAAACACAATCTCGTGATGAAATCTCCAAGTCCACCTGTATGGAACTCAAAATATCAACTGAGCTAAATCTCATGTTTCAATTGTCAAACAGTCTACTTAATACAAGTATTCACCTTAATAGTTCTTCAGCTTGACTTCCTTTCTTGAGATTACTATTCCTGCAAGAGCTCAAATTATAATATAGTCAATTTGTGTTGAAGTGCTAAACATGGAAAATAATATTAAAGACAAGGCAATGATATCATCTCAAGTCTAGAATTTGGTTGAATAAACTATCAATTCAAGCATGACCGCACCTCTCTGACTATTGACATAAACACTAAAAGCGGATATCACAGTATCCTGTTATCTCTTTTTAACCCTTTCTTGGTCTTATTTATCCTTTTTTCTTACGTATGATAATACTTATTTTTTGGAACAAATTACATGCTAGAGAATTGAATACAATGAATACAAGCCATAGACAAAAGGCAGATCAGAGCTATAACGACATTTTCACAAAATAAACCATAGACAAAAGGCTAAGGAAAACAAACCTGCAGACAAACACTTGGAAAATATGAACGTATTTGTTTGAAACATTATAAATGGCATCAGCAATATGATCCTTGCCAAACAGATACACTACTTGAACAAATAAATTCACTATACAACATTAAACGCTCACCTAACTTGACGATACTTTGAAATTCTTCGTTCTCTTTGTCATAGCAAGCAACGAGATAAGCACCATACACTCCTACAAGACATTACGTCACTAATTCATTTCAGACCACTTTGAGATAAAGGGTTACATTAACGCATCTAAAGTAGGATTACAGAAGAAGCTTACTCTAGTACTCCCTCTTAATTTGATGAAGTACACAAAAATATGGTTCTTGGTTGCAAGATTAAGATGAAATATAGAAGCTAATGTTATATGATGATGAAGTGAAGTGACTTATTGGTGCAACCAAAAATTTGAAATCAATTATAGGCTAATAAGCTTCTTCTGTCAATGTGAAATCAATGGTGATGAATGATGATGCATTCAGACAAAATGAAACCAAAATGCTTGGCTAATGGTTTCAGGCAAAAATAACATTCAGTTCAAATAAAATCAAAATCAAAATCAAATTCAGTTTAGTTTAACCTAATTCTCAAAATCTAAATCTAAATCAATTGTGATGAATGATGAAATCAAATTCAATTTAGTTTAACCTAATTCTCAAAATCAGAATCAAAATCAATGGTGATGAATGATGAAACCTAATTCTGAAATCAAAACAACATTCAGTTCAGACAAAATCAAAATGAATATCAAAATCAGAAGAAACTTACAATGAACAGACAGAATCCTCGAACAATGCAGAGAGAGAACGGAGAAGACGACGACGCTTTGAGACGGTGAAGAATCGTCCAACAATGGCGAAGACGATGGAAGACTAAGAGAGAACGGAGAATACGAAGACGATGGCGAAGACAACGGCGAAGAAGAAGGACGAAAACGATGGCAAATACGATGGCGACCACGACGGATAGGACGACGGCGAATACGAAGAAGAAGATCGCGATTCGTGGTTGTGTGATCCTGAGTGTGATCCTGTGTGACAATGCTCACCGTGTGACAGAACCAGATCGTGACACGTGGCAAAATAATTCCATCATCAAATGGCTGATATTGACTTATGCAGCCTCCATAAATTGAGACTTATGGATGTTAACTTTTGCCCTTCAATAGCACTTCTATTACAAATAAAATAAAAACACGAAGCCAAGTTTCAAAACACTCAAACAAAAGAAACTCAAGAGGATTTAGTTCCAAAGCAAATCGCAGACCATCGATTTCCATTCTTCCATCGATTTCTTCTTCTTCTTCTTCTTCTTCTTCTTCTTCCATTGGAGACCCAAATTCTTATCACATAAACCATTCCTTCCATTGAAGACCCAAACCCTAATCAATCAAAAGCCCAAGAACCGATGCGCGAAACGACGAGTGAAGTTCAGATTTGTAATCGAAACGAAGATTTAAGGCATGTCTGTGATTGAAACGAAGATTCAAGCTGTAAATGATGATTGAAGCTCTCTGGTTGTGATTTCTTCGGTTGTGAAGCTCTCTTGTTCGCAATAAACAAACCAAAATTGTCTAAGCTCAGGTTTTTAATTTTCGTTATTTTCCATCGATACACCAAATATTTGTTAGCAAATGTTCTTAAACATGGATTTCTATTGATTAATACCTCTTTTTGAGTGTTAACAATGGAATGAATGGTTCTAGGGTTTTCAAGCGGTGTTGTTGGTGAATACCTCTTTTGTTTTGGTGGTGTTATAAACTATATTCATAAACTGTCTTGTTTAGAGCTGATATAAGTTTGGTCCAAATTTTCATTTATTAACTGATGGGAGTTTTCATATGTGCTGCTTTTAGGTGGAATTTATCTACTTGAAATTCACCGAATCCTTCATTTGGGATAAAGGAGTGTAAAGCTAGTTTATATGTTATGTTAGGTAGAATCCATGTGTAAAGCTTGAATCAAATTCCTAGAATGCCAAGTGTAGATGACTACTAATTTAAAAGATTAACATGTGTGAAAATATGAGACATGTATCTGTTCATCCAGCCACAACTGGGTGCACAAGGTGCAAACCGGTTCATCATCACAGTCTAGTGAGAGCTGAGCTAAGCTTCAAAAGGTATGGGCCTTGTATAGCATGGACATTATGATAATTTTAACATATTAATTCAGTTTGTTTAAAAATTATATGTTAACACTTCATATTCAAAATGCTCAATTCTTTAATTTTTCACATGGAAAACATCATCAAGAAAAATAGTTTTTCATACTCTTCAATACTTTTTAAAGTTGAATGTGTTTATATTATCGAGGTTTATATTATCGTCAACTTGTTTAATTCATCTCAAGAAGATACAAATGCTCTTTTTCTCATGCCATGGTGTTCGTTATCTTCCACTCATTTGTAAGCTAGTTGTGGAAAGCTTGTCTTAATGTCTTTAGCCGCTAAATTACCCTGCTACTAACTATGTTGAAAATGCACTCAGGATGCATCTTTAATCAACTTGCTGCATTGCCTCTTAAGGAGACATTGGAGATGAAGAGTATGTTCAGCTAAGTTGCCTCATAAGGATGCATTCTTTAATCAATTTCCTACAATGGCTCATGTAACAAGTTTGGTTTTATGCAACTTTGAACTGTTGTGTAGCTTACTTTATTTACTATGTTCGGGGCTAAACCACTTTGAGAACTTTTTCATAGTCTTATCATTTAGTTACTTGGGTTTCTAGATACTATGTTCAGGGCTTCAGGCAGTTTCTAAATCTGGTGTTCTTGCAATTGCAGTTGGATCAGTGGATGGACGGGTTGCATTGCAAGTTTCCTCTTCATCTAATTCAAATGACATTAGGTCTGTTTCCATTTTACGTATGCATATTTAACACAACCTCTCTCCCTCCTCCTGAAACATAATTAGGTGCATGATGTATATTCATGCTGTTGATGATTTTCAAATGCACAACATATGCGGCCTATTGCACATACAAAACATGGTTTTGTTAATAGTTCTTAGTTATGGATTAAAAACATGATAAAGGGTTTCTTTTTTTTATGCAACCTATAGAATATAGACCCTGTTTCGTTCACAATTATAAGTAGTAGGGATCATTCTGGTTCACCATGTCAGTTACATTTATTATTAATTATTAATTTATCATAGTTGCAAAGCTATCAAAATTTATTTTTTTCTTTCGTTTATGGCAGTAGATTGATTTTCTCTTACAAGTAATAGTCAAATACTTTTTATATTTATTTTATTCATTCTATGTTATAAGTTTCAATTGTTGTAAATTGTAAAACTTGAAAATTGATTTGTATAATTTCTGTGTAGTGTGTCTGGTGCATTTGTCACTGGCGATGATGAAGGGTATGCTACCATATGGGATGCTTGAAGTAATAAAAGACTAGTTGAGGTACTCACCTACCAATTTTAGCACTTGTGTTTAGTTGTTATATAGTAAGCTGCATTTTTCTTGCTTTGCTGCATTTTTTCTCAATTTTAGTTTTCCAGGTACTCAAATAGTGTTGCATCCTTATCTTTCAACCATTTGAGCTTCTAGCTGTAGCATCAAGTTATACTTACCAAGAAGCAAAAGAAATGTGAGTAATTCTTCTGATAACTTTTTCATTTTCATGAACCATGAAGTTTCTACTACTTTTAGTCACTGGTAATGCATAGCTTTTCTTGGCTGTGTTTTTAGATACGCACTGTCTAAAAGTTGGTTCTTATCATTCTATAATTTAGTAATACATCTTAATCTTACTGATATGCTTGCCAAAGGTAACTATAACTATACAAGTTGTTAATCTTTGCTATTTACTTCACATGTCCTGTTCAGTATTCGACTCTTTAGGTTCAGACGCATTCAAAATCTGTATAATCTTTCATTCTCTATATTGTTGATTAGTTCTCATGCTTTAGTTTTACTAGGTGTTTCTTGAGGTTATTTTTAGGAAATTGATTCTGGTGTATTGGTGTAAGAGGAGAGATTAGTCCCAATAACACCTAATTAAGATAGATAAAATAATAGTATCAAAAACCTAGTCAACAATAATCATAACTGCATTAATTAAGCTCTCTCAACCATGTACTAGACCATAAGATAACGCCATGATGAGAAGGATAGCAGCTCCTTTTTTCATTCTGAGGGAAAACTTGTTGAACAGACAAATAAGAGTAATTTCATATAATATATTCTTAATTTGTATTGAAATTTTCAATTCTGTCATTAAATAAGAGTAATCAAACATATAATAATTCTTAATTTTTCAGGGATTTCTTGGTAACATGAGAATGGTGTTGACTTGGCGAGCAATCCTAAGGCGTTCAAGTATCAATTGTTTGCTGCATAAATTCTTGTTCTGTATATAGGATCATTAAATGTGGGGAGGCATATCACACCTTTGTATTAGGCCTTGGTGTTGTTATTATTTGTATGTATCGGCATTCGGCATAAGTTAATTACTTTGATGGGTGAGACTCATGTATCGAATATCTCTATGAATGTACAATTATACATTATTCATGTTATAATGGAAAATTACTTATATTATTTGCTAGTCTTATTCTTTTTTTTTTTTGTGAGATTTGCTAGTTTTTAATGACACTGTTTTTTAATTTCAATTTAAGCTCCATGTTACATATAGAAATAAATGTTCCAGGTTGTAAATTTTTTTTCCAAAAAAATTACCTACAATAGCGATTTTTTATAAAGTGCTATTAAAACATACAGGAAAAATAGATAGGACGTACAATAGCACTTTAGTGAACAAGCGCTATTAAAGATAGAACGTAAAATAGCACTTTTAAAAGTGCTATAATAAACACAGACTTTTAATAGCTCCAGCTTCTATAGCACTTTAAAGTGCTATTAAAGCCAAAAAAAAGTGCTATACGTAGTAGACCTGATTTATCCTATGCAATAAGCGTGGTAAGTCGGTTTATGGCAAATCTGGGCCAAGTTCATTGGCAAGCTTTGAAGTGGGTTCTGAGGTATTTGAATGGTTCCTTGAAGGGAGGTCAGAAGTATAGAAGAACTGATCCAGGAAGAGATGCTTTGGAAGGTTATGTGGAAGCGGATTATGAGGGAAATGTAGATGCTAGAAAGTCTTTATCTGATTTTGTATTCACTCTATTTGGTACAGCGGTAACATGGAAGGCAAATCAACAGTCAGTTGTAGCCTTGTCAACAACTCAAGTGGGATATATAGCTCTTGTTGAAGGAGTCAACGAAGCTATATGGTTGAAGGGTATGATTGGAGAAATGGGGATCAGTCAAGGGTGTGTGAAGATACATTGTGACAGTTAGAGTGCCCTTCATTTGGCGAATCATCAAGTGTATCATGAGAGGACGAAACACATTGACATCCGGTTGCACTTTGTTAGAGATATGATTGAGACAAAGGAAATCATAGTGGAAAAAGTGGCATCGGAGGAGAATCCAGCAGACATGTTCACCAAATCATTACCAAGAGTCAAGTTCAAGCATTGCTTGGACTTGATTAACTTCGAAGAGTAGACGAAGATTGGAGAGGGCAGCACGGTGGTTGGTGGGAAGTTGGCACCGCCATCAATTTAAAGGCAAGGTGGAGATTTGTGGAGATTTACCTTCAAATTGGATGAAGCAGAAAAATGTATGATTAGGCTCTGGAGCTTGCGCTCCGCGCAGCTCCCCTCCACGCGCGCACAGATACTCGAGAAGAAGAGGTTGGTATATCTGGCAGTAGGCGCGCCGCGCAGCCTCACTGGCGCGGCGCGCAGGCGCGCGAATCCTATTTATATAGGTTGTGTTTTCTGCTGTGACGTCACGGGAAAAAGAGGTTTTTGAGGGTTTTTCTCAAACAACAAAAGGCTAGGATTATTTCTTAGGGTTGGTAATCACCTCTTTCATCTTGTAAACACATATCGTTGAAATCTCTTGGTCACGGGAAGAGATTTGGGACAAGGGTAGAGTTAGGGTTTCTAATTCTTGTAACCTTTGTGAGAATCCATCTTAGAAAAAGCTTTAGAGGAAGCCAACTTAGAAATTCATACCTTGTCTGAAAAAGTTGATTTTCAAGCAGATCTGATCATGGAAGCAATTAGGAGAACTTAGTTCTTTTAGGATTTTCGGGATTTCTATTGTCAATGTATTGTGATTTATAGATAGTTAAAATTACTCTGTATAGTATTAGTGCATTTAAAGTTCTGTGATTTCTCTTCTTTGTGTATGTTTATACTTTGTCTAGTAACTTAATTTATTTTTAGAGTGAAGACCCATTTTGGTCCCTCACAAAAACTACAAAACCCAAATTAGTCCCCGACAAAAATAAAGGCACTATTTAGTCCCTAACAAAATTAAACCGGGCCATGTTAGTCCTTCGTTATTATTTTTCTTAATATGATTTTTTTTTCTACTCTTGAACCGTGACTAGACTGCCATGTATATTATTTTAATATTCTTAAGGAACAACTTAGTCCCTGATTTTCCGTCAAAAAAAAAAAACTTAGTTCCTGATTTGAAAAAAAAAACAATACGTGTTTTTCTCTTTCACAAAATAGAAAGAGAGAATACTTTTTCTAGTTTTAGGCTTTCAGTCTTTGGTTTTTCTCCTCCCACACGGCAACACTCTTTCTTTTCCAACAAGAACAATTTTTTATGGTGATATTCATGCCAGTTGATTCAACCAGAGAAGACGGCATACAATGTACCGGAGATTCGATGATTTGATCCCTTAAAATTTTAGAGATTAATTTTAGTTTTGTAGTTTTTGTTCGGGGCAAAAATAGGTGTCAATTCGATGATTTGATCCCTTAAAATTTTAAAAATATTGTCTATGAATATTGTCTAATTTTCGTATTTTTTTTTAAAAAAAACATGGGGATCAAATTGTTCCAAAATAAAATAATGTAGGGACCTAAATGTCCCTTATGTTTGTAAATAATATACGTGGCATAAATAATACACATGACAGTCCAGTCACGGTTCAAACGAAGGACTAACATGTCCCGGTTTAATTTTGTTAGGGATTAAATAGGGACTTTTTTTTTGTCGGGGACTAATTCGGGTTCTGTGGTTTTTGTGAGGGACCAAAATGGGTCTTCACTCTTATTTTTATTGATATCATTTGGTATCTTTTTGTTTTTTGTTTGTTTACATTCTACACTTAGTTTTATTTTTAGCCTGCACAATTTTTTTCTTGTATTAAATTTTATATGTGTGGTATAAATAGGGTGACCTAAATTGCAATTAAATCATTCTAGATAAATGAATTGAAACAAATTAGGATGTAACAAATCACTAAAAGCTAAATATTACAGTCGCAATTTAAAACTATATGGATGCATACAAAATGTTAGCCATTTCAATCTTACATATTATTATTTGTAAAATAACTTGCCTACAAGCATTGTGAGTCAGGTGTTAGCTATATCAGTCCCTACTGATACTGATGGATCTGATTCTTTGGGATAGGGGGCACTAACACCCACTACTTTACTGTTTAGAGTGCCTATAGGTTGCAACACCAGAATATCCAAGTTGCTGAGGTCAATTGGAAGTCTTTATGGAAGTGGATAGGGCACCACCGTATCCAAACTTTCATTTGGTTGGTTGTTCATAAGCACATTCTTACTGCCTTTCTCATAAGCAAGTGGGGAGTGAGAATCTCACCTATGTGCACTAGATGTGGAAGTGATGAGGAAACAACTCTCCATGTGTTGTGTGACTTTGTTTATGCTACTCAGGTATGGCTTCGCCTTGTTCCTTCCAACTTTATAACTGAATTCTTTTCGTTTGATTGCATGCAGCGGATTTTCAACAACATTAATAAGCATGAGAGTGGAGGTTTTGACGCTGGTTGGAAGACAACTTTCATGACCACTTGTTGGTTTTTGTGGACGTGGAAAAACAAAGCTCTATTTTTTGTTTTTGTAGAGGAGGTGGGGATACTTCAGTGTATGTGGTCTATTCCGCAATTCTGACGGAAGATGGATTAAAGGTTACATAAAGAAGATTAGAGCTTGTGATGCCCTTCATGCTTAAATGTAGGATATATACATCGTATTGCGTGGAAGGAGCGTATTTCTCATCTCATGGTGGAGAGTGACTCAAAGGTTCTGATTGATGTGATTATGGATAACAACAAGTTTAGTGGGACGCTCCTCACTTTGGTTCGGCGCATTCGCAATATGTTGGCTTTGGATTGGCATGTCCAAATTCATCACACTTGGATGGTGTGGCTTGCCAATTTTAACCTTTCCTTTGATTCTTTAGATTGTACTATTGTGGAGACTCCAACCAGCGAGCTTCATAAGTTTCTTTTTTTATGATTTTCTGGGCTTATATGCTTAGAAATGTTCGTTTAGTTTCGTAGTTTTGCTTTGGGCTTCGACCCTCTTTTATAGAAAAAAAACAATGCTATTAATTAATTAAATAATTAATACTCCCTCTGCCCTTTTTATAAGAAACAAAAGTGAAATTTTTTTTTGTCTTTTATAAAAAACTTTGACCAACATTTAAGTGTATTAGATATTTAATTTCATTTATGCCATTATTTATTATGAGAGAGTCTTAAAAGTAAGTAACTTTGTGGAATTAAGAATAATTAAATAGGGGTATTCAAAGACTACATTTAAATTTATAGGAGTATTGAATAAAAAGGACCAGAGGGAATGGTTTTGAAGCCATTTAAGAGGTTTATGAGCTATTGCGTGTTTAAAAAAAAATCTTTATTAGTCTTTTGGTCCCTTAAAAACATTTTAGGTTTCACAATGGTCCATTAAAGAAGAAAAAATGTCCGAATTGATCCTTTATTGATATCACCATTTGCCACATTGGTCCCTTCCATTAATTTATCAACTGCAAATATATTAGATGGACCAACAGTATAAGTGGTCCACCATATACCTCAATACACCTTTTAATCTTAACCATTTGATTTGCGTTGATGTTGTTGGATTTCTGTGTTTTGTTGCTGATATTATGATGAGTTGAAGTCTTGAAGATGAATTTGTTTTGGGTTAGAGAGGAAGATGAAGATATTTTTTTGAAGTTAATGAGATCATATGTTGGTGGTTCACTATTAGATATAGTTGACCAACAAGATCTAATGGTTTTATTTTTCTTAAAAAAATTGAATGGTTAAAATTTAAAATATTATTAAGGTCTACAGTGTATCACTATTTATATTGGTTCACCATACACATCCACAATGCCACCAATATAGTATTTAACGTTTTCTGGAAAAAATAGACGGAAAGGACTATTATGGGTGTTTTGGTGAACACTTAAAGGGGTATGCAAAGTAATTAAATTGGACTGTCAATAATAATGAATAATCAGTATATGATCAAATTTTATCCGTATTTTTCCATCAATGTTACAAGTATTTATAGATTACACAGGGAGGGAATTCTTCCCGCCCTTTTTCTTCGTTGGCCTTCCCACGTTTCCCTCTATACATTTAATCACATGCATATTTGTAAGGTGATTATGGAAAACGTGGGTTGAATATTACAGTTTCATCTAAATCATACTCCTAGTCGTAAGGAATGTGGAGATAAATGAGGTGAATCATGGAAGGATGACGGTTGATCAGTGCATTTCCAATGTACTTTATTCTATCTTATGCTACGACAATTATATGATTTCTCCCATCATCTTTAGTGTTTTTAATGTGTTTCCTATGTTTAGCTTAGTTTTGCATTTATTTTATTTTCGCTACTTATTTTCTAAATAAATAATAATTTGACACCTTCTCAGTCTGCACATCATAACTAGAGATACGAATATCGGATTGAGGCGCGGGAAGATGCGTTGGAAAGAGAAAGAGCTACAACTTTCATGTTGAGGCCAGAACCCAGTTCGGAGCGCAAATGTGCCAAATAATTGCGTCATGTTCCAGACTTTATGTAATTTAATTATTTTTTATCCAAACTTATGTTTTCGGCCCATAAATTTTGGAGCCCGTATTATTTAAACCAAAACACAACCTAGGGTTAGTCATTCTGTGAATTTCGTGAACAGAACCCTAAGGGCAGCTTTTGCCTCATGGAGAACTAAAAATCTTTATCGATTCATTGGTGTAAGGAACTCCGTTTATGAATTCTTGAGGTTTGCAATTTCGTTTTATGTCTACGGTTTCCTTTATCAATTCCACGTCTCTTCATTATAAATTATATCAAATTCGAATATATTGATGCTTAATCATTCTATTTCGAGTTTATGTTATGAGATTATTCGGATTGATTGTCGCTTGTATGATTGGTTCGAATAGGAATTGATATAGGCTATGGCGCTTAGCAATTGGGTTGATTGAATTTAGTCATGATATTAACCGTGTAATTAGTGACGCTTGCTCACTACTCATGGTTTGTTGAACGCATTCTGACGCTTGATCGAATGGAATTCATATAAAACTATTTATCGCTTGTTTAATTGGTTTTATGAATCAACCGGAGCATAAGCATATAAACGAATATTTTCAATGAACCTATGATACAATCATAACGAAGTTTTCCTAAAAACCAATGGATCGATTGTCTTTTTATCAATTGAATTTCTAATAATACTATTTCGATATAAACAAATCCAAAACCCTCCATTTAATTGTGTTATTCATCGTTCTTATATTTACTAATTATCAAATCAGAGGTCCTTGTGAGACGACCAAGGTTTAACTACCTTGTTACTACATATTATAATTTAATTATTTTTGACCGCGTATGACAGCAATCAACGGTTACATTGGTAGAACATGGGATCGTGGGGTCACGGGCGTCTCGCCTATCTCGCCATATCTCGCCCTATCAGAAACAGATGTCTCGACCTCTATGTCACGCCTTTTATGTGAAGTTGGGCTGGATATTGCTTATGTGTTGGGTCATTGTTATTGGGCCGTTGTATGGATTATCAAATAATGTTTGGGTCTTGCTAAATACACCCCTTATATTTACACCTGGTTCACAGCCCCTCAAGCACGAGGAGAAGTGGAGGCGAAGTGGTGATAATGCGCGAATTGCTCGCTGATAACCGCTTTTGTGCGTGGCGAACTTTTCGGATTTGTATGTATCCCACGATACATTTCCTTCTGCTGCCGTTGAGCACTATAAATAAGAAGTCATTGAATTATGTCCATCACACAAAACTTTTTCATACTCCTTGCTTTGATATAACCATGAATTCCCCAACTTCTGTACTTGAATCTCCTGTGGTCATAATCATTAAGGCTCTGAAAGGCTTGCTTCGTCACAATATAGATGACTTGATTGATCAGGCAGATGACTTTTCTGAATTCGCTGAAGAGCTCAGGTCAGCTTCCTGGAGGTTAACTAATGTTGAGCTACGTTTCCTTGGGAGGATAATGTTCCTCAAGGATAGCCTAACCGATGATGGTGCCTTCATTGAATCTGTTGAGGATGCTCACCATCTGCATCACGAGTTGGTTTCTGACTTGTTTGATCAGACCTGGCGTCTGAAAGAGAGCATGAAAGTTAATGAGGAACTCCTGAATCTGGCGTTCATTGAAGAAGAGGCAGTGACACATTGTATGAAGGTTTTGGAAGATGAACTGAAGATTTTGGCCAAGAAGAAAGAAGTGCTTCGTGTGAGTAACAAGGATGAAATTTCTGCTTTACTCTTCAAACGTCGTGAACTTGCTCGTCCTGAAGCCAAGACAAAGACCTTGGGAAAAGGACTTAAGAAGATCAATGAAGACTTGGCGACGTCTAAGAAATACAAACGTGCCCTGGAGGATATGCAGACCATGGCTTTGGATGTTGCTCCTGATGTTTAGATGATTTTGTTGCTTTGATGTAGTTTCAATTGTTGTTTCCCTTTCAGTAATTTTCTTTTCCATGTATTTCCCTTATTGTACTTTTATTTTGGAAGAATGAAATGAATTTCCTTTCTTAAACTCCTGCTTGCATATACATTAGCAAATAACAACTAATAAAAATAAAGAAATATAGAATATCTCGCCTCTTACAGGCGAATAAAATGTCACGCCATGGGGCGAGAAGATTTTGTAATACGATGAGTCGATGAGATACCACGCCATAGGCGAAGTATCAAATGTTTTCTCTTCTATTTAAATTTCAAATTGTCAACTGTCACAAACGTGTTTCCCACGCTGACACGCGTTTCGAGACGTTGTTTTAACCAATGGATAACTAAACGTTTCCACTTCGCTGACAGGTTTTCGCTTATAAATATGTCATCTCTTCTTCTTCAACACTTTTTCCAACTCTCCAACTTTCTAATCTCCTAAAATCTCTTGCATTCATCTCAGATCTAGTGTTCTTTCTTTTCTCCTACCAGATTTCCAGCGAAAAACTCGCTTACGCTCCACTTCCTCCATTTTTTCCGCTTCTCAACCGTTTAACTTCTCAAGGTATTTTTGTTTCTCACCCTTTTCTTTCTAAGTGTTTAATTCTGTTTTAATCATGGTTCTTTTACGCGAACTTGATGGTGAGAAAGATTATCCTTTAGTAATTCACCCTGTGGGTTCCGATTGGGAACGCCAAGTTCGTGCCCATTATACTAGGGCCGACGGAACCCTAAACATTAACGGTTATTATGAATAAATTTTTGGGTTCCCGTATAGTTCTAGTGATTCTGAGTCTAGTAGTGATAACGATAGTAGTGGAAATGATAGTGATTGTGTCATTATCTCTCTGTCTTTGTTTAGTTCTAAAAACCCGAACAATCACTCTATAATTGTTGTAGACTCCGTCGCAACGATTTCTACATCCATGGAGATCTCTTCTAGGTTTACTTCCGATGAATTCGTCTCCACTTTTAGGAAAGTTATTAAGGTATCTGGTGCAGACGGCGAGAAACGAGTCATAGTAGATCCTGTCGCCGAGGGCGAGTTAGTGACCTCTGTCAACGAACGGGAACCCCATTATTTTTATATGTACACTCACATCCTCCAAACCCTAAAAAATTGGCTTCCTTTTAGTCCTTTGAGTGTCAGATCTTGAGGGTGATGAACGTCGCCCCCTGCCAACTCCACCGAAATAGCTGGGCTTTTTTGAAAACTTTTCAAATTGTCTGTGATTATTTAGAAATAGTTCCTACTACTGGGATTTTATTTTGTTTCTTTCAAGTAAAGAATGTTTCATCCCATTCTCTCATTTCTATCAGTAGTTAACCCAACAAGGGGCAATTCGCTTTATACGCCTCCAACTTCAAAAACCATAGGGACACTTTTGTCCGTTTTCGTTATGGGGAAGGGTGTCCGGAACTTATGTTTGATGCGTCTGGGAAACCTTTGTTCCCTTTTTACTGGTCTTCAGCCCCTCGCCTTATCAGGGGAACTCAGGTGAAGACCCTAATGAATATGAGCGGGATGATGTTGGGTTTCTCAGTAGGTTTAATGTACTGGGTTCCAACAATCTCATCGCTAGGGAACATAAACCTCAATCTCTTGGGGAATATATGTGTAAGTGATTTTTATCGCCATTATATTGTTATAACTTTGACTTATTATTTATTACTACGCTTTTACTAATCTTGCCTTATATGTGTTTGACTTTTGTAGCTTCAATGTCTACTCTCTCGGCTCAAAAGAAGGCGGCTCTGGTTCTCAAGGCGAGGGAACAACGAGCACAAGCAGCTGCTGTTGCCGCCTCTGCCGACGCCATGGCGCAACTGCTGGTGGAAGAGGGTGGTGCTAAAGGCACCAAGAGGAAAAATCAAGAGAAATCCTCACGGATTCCTATTGAGATTTCGAAGAAGAAGAAGGTCACCAGTGTGGAAGAGGAGGAGGACGAGGTTGAAGAGTCCTTGAGAGGGAGAAGGGTGCCTAAGGGTAGGAATTTGATGCCTCCTCCTACTTGCGTGGTTAGCCATGTGGACTTGGAGAGCATAACCAAGGATGTCCCTTCTTCTGTTACTTGCTGCAACGCCAATCCTAAGAAGGCGAAGAGGAGAGTGACCTCTCCCCCCAACTTTTGGACCAAGGATTTTGACTCCCTGTCTTATGTTGATGAGAGTTTCAAAAAGTTTGCTCGCTCCTCTTCTCTTTCTGAGCTTGATCTGGAGGATTTGAGGAAGGCGGCCATGGATCGTCACATCCAAGGCGCCATGCTTAGCTACTACCTTTCTGCTCACCAGGAGCTTGAGGCCATAGATGCCCGTAATAAGATGAAGCGGCAGATACAGGTTTGAGTTCTCTGGAAAAGGAATTCGCGGTCAAGACCAAGCTTGAGGGTGATTTAAAGGAGATGAAGGCTGGACAGGAGGGAGCAGTGAAGGCGGCCGTAAAGGCTAAGCGTGATGAGATATCCTCTCTGAAGGCAAAGGCTAAATCTTTGGAGGGAAAGCTTGTCGTGGCTACCAAGGAAAGGGATGAGACCAACTATCGGCGAGATGAGATGTCCAAGGAGATGGATGTTCTTACTGCTCAGATGGGGAACTTGGAACTGGAGGTGGCGACTCAGTATGATGACGGGTTTAAGTTCACCATCGATCAGATGAAGGTAGTCTTCCCTGAGATGCATGCCGCCAAACTTGGCGAGCTGGACTCCTTAAATCAGATAGTGGACGGAAAGCTGGTTCCCTATATTCCTCCCGCCTCTTCTTAGTTTGTTGATGTTTTCTCTTAGGCCTGCGTGCCTATATGTTGAAATTTTTTGTTGTGACTTGTGCTCGCCTTTTGGCGATTAATTCCTGAACACTTGCTTTTTAATTAATTATGTTCATGTTAATTGATTCTCGCCTATTGTTTTATCGCTATTTTTAATTGTATGTTTGTTGTTTTAAGGCGTTATATTTGTTTTGTTTTACTTCCTCGTTTATAACGGTTTGTAATTAACCTGCTTCTAATCTCCCCCACTCCCTCGAAAAATGCACCTGAATACGTTTCCCAAAGTAGTCAAGTCAATGGTAATTACTTGTCATACCCCATTTTTTGACCGATTGATTTTGTTCGGCGTTTAAAAACCTTCTTGCCTGTTTTGTCATTTCTGACGAAATTTCGGCAGAGAGGTATTTTAAAATACCTCATTGGTTGTTTCTTTTATATTTATTCTTTTTTTATTATTATTATTTATTATTTTTTACCATTATTATTATCTTCTTTCTTTTAAAATTTATTTAATTATTTTATTTACTGTTTTTATTTAATTTTCGTATTTTTATTAATTTAATTTAATTATTTTGTTTTTTTTACTTTGTCCTTTTGTCCTTTTTTTTCCTGATTAAAAAAATCAGGAAAATTTGAAAGTCAACTTCTCCAAAACAGCCAGGGACATTTTTCTGCAGAAAGCAGAAAGGGAGTGTACCAGTTTGTCCAAAATCAGATTTTTGTTCCCCATCTTAGAACCCAATTGGTGTATATAGTGAACAGCAAAAAATCAGATCTGGACACAAAAAAAATCCAGCCAGCCGCAGACAAAAAAGAAGTTTCATCTTCTTCATAAAAAAAATCAAATACAGTAAAAATATACCAGAAAACAGAAAACCCAGATCAAATCAAACCGACAAATCAGAAACAAATCCAAATCAAAACTTCAAACCTTCAAACAAACCGAAAATCCAGAAACGAAAAAACACATCATCATCGCAAATCCATAAACCAAATCGAGATCGAAACCGAACCACAAACCATCCTTCAAAACCCGAAACCACATCCGAACCGAAAACAGAATCATAAAGCCAAGAGAAGAGGACGAATCAAAAGAACAGAACTCGAAAACGTAAAAGGTTGAACTCGTTTATATTTCTTTTTTTCCTCCGATCTAGCATGATTGTTTAATTTTTTCGGATTTTTGATTTCATATTTGGGTTTAGGATTTGATAATGTTTAGTTTTGATGTTGGAAGTTGTTTAAAAGAGTGAATTTTTGAGGGTGGAGAAGAAGAAGCCGCCGCGGCGGCCATGGTTAGAGGGAAGAAGGAGGAGCCGCGGCGAGAGGAAAGAGAGAAGAGAGAAACTTATGATTTTTTTTTTCTAGGGTTTTCTTTTTATACCACAGCCTGATCCTGTGCGCGCAGGTGCACGGTCTTATCGTGCACCTGCGCGCCTTTGTCCTCTGATTTCAATCAGGAGGCCTAGATCTTTCCTTCTTTAATTTTAGATCAGGGCCGTCTGATCCATCAGACGGCCAGATTTGATCCTGTGTTTTTTTGTTTTGTTTGTTTTTTTTTACACAGCTGGGCCCTTGTTGGGCTGGACTTTCACTGTCATACTGCTATTCACCCCCCCTGTTATTTCGTTTTATGATTCACACCCCCCGTCTTAATTTTAGTTTTATTTTTTTTAGCTTATGAGATAAGTGTTTTTGGCATAAGCTATTTTAGCTTTTATTTTAGCCAATCAAGCATGATGTCGAGGCTTATTTTATTTTCCGATTTATTTGATATTTAAAAGTTGTTAATATTACTTTAGGTCTTTATTTATTTTTAGCTAATTTTATTTTTTTAAGCTTATGAGATAAGTGCTTTTGGCATAAGCTATTTTAGCTTTGTTTAGCCTTGTAAAGCATGATGTCGAGGTTTATTTTCATTTGTCTTAGTTTCGTATTTATTTATTTATGCTATTTATCCATTACATATCATACTTATTTCATTTCATCGATTTATTCATCATTTTTTTCCGTTATCGTTATTATCCCAATGTTGAGTATCTATCACTTATTAATTACCGTTTATTTTTTTGTTCTTGAAATTAGGATGTAAATAGGCCAGGTGTAAACTCTAAATAAAAATGCATAGCATACCCCGTCTCTTGCATCATTTCATATTTATTTTCTCGCAAAGATTTTAGAGTGTGATTAGGCCAATGTACCCTAAATGAAAAAATTGCATCTCATGCATATTTATTTTTATCTTTATCGATTTCCGCCAATATGTGTAACGTTAAATTCCGAGGGAAAAGACACCGTTTTGATCAAAATATCATTACGGACCGTCTTCGCGCTTAATTTGCTTATTGTGACGTTATTTTTCTTTTAGCGCTACCTTTTAAATTTTAAACCCAACCTTCCCCTTTTAAATAGTTAGTCATTTTCTTCTCAAAAAAAATGAGGTCAAAACCTCTTTCAAAAAAATACATAGTTATTTTCTTTTTCAAAATATCACAAAAACACAAAAATTTTCATCAAACATTTCTATCAAAAAACCTTGGAATTCAAACCAAGTGTTCTTTTTCCTACAAAAACCTTGGAATTCAAACCAAGTGTCTTTTATCACTCAAAACATTTTCTCAACAAACCTTGGATTTTAAACCAAGTGTCCGCGTCTTATTTCATAATCAAAATTCAAATCAATCCTAATCATTTAGACTTTCTTTCACAAATAAAAAATAAATCAAACTCACACTTTTTTTCTTGTTATCTTTAAAACCATTTTCAAAACTTTAAAATCAAACAAACATATTTACTCGTCTTTTTACCCCGAACTACGGTGGTTTGATCCTTCGGGTACGTAGGCATGAGACTTGTCTCTCCGATCAATAAAATCAACAAAAACATTTTTTCTTCTTTTTTCATCATTTTAAGCATTTTTTTATCACTACTTTAATTTCCCACTTATACATTTTTACAAGCAAATAAAATAAAAGCGCAAAGTTAGATTAAAAACAAGAGGTTCCTATAGAGTACTATAGATACTTAGGGTGCTAATACCTTTCCTTCGTATAACTAACCCCCGAACCTTGTTCTCTAAAAAAAATAGGTTTTTTTCGAACTTTTTCCCTTTCCCTCGGATAAATTAAAGATCGGTGGTGGAATATTAAATTGTGATTCGAAGTTAATTAATAACTCGATATCCAAAAATCACCGCGACAGAAATGGCGACTTCACTGGGGACAACCAAGCGGGTTGAACCTAACTTGTTTTAATCCTTGTTTTGCGCTAGTACTTTATTGCTTATTTGTTTATATGTGTATATATGTGTTTTGGGATCTCTTGAGTGGTGAGATAAGTCCTAACCCGGGCTTGAGCGACACAATAAGATAGGATGGGATGAAATCATAGTGACATGTTTTTAGATTATGAAGCACATGTGATATGATCCCGCTCGGTGGAGGCCTCATGACGGTAGTACTCGTCGTCATGATAAGTCATGATGGTGTTATTACTTTCAATGTGAGTGTCCGGAGAAGCCGAGGACCTTTAGATTACCTTTAACCCATCTTGGCCTTTTTTAGGGCGTAGTGCGGTGACTAATCAAGAGTAAGTCTTGAATTTAGTTGTCACGCGAGACTACACTCAAACGAGATCATCTTGTGAATATTATTGGAACGAGAGTAGTCACGTAATCCAGTGGTGTTCATAAGGCGGTTGATGACTTTGGGAACTTTGTAGAACCCGTCATGCAGGTACAAATAAAAGTAGTACTTATCATATGGGAGGGCTTTTTACCCTTAAGCTCCATCATTATGTATCCCAACCTTCAAGCTATGTTGTGAATCATTGTAACATAATCATGCATCCATGCATTCATTTCATCATAAAAAAAAAAAATCTTTTCGAAGGACCTAAGAGAATTATTTTGTAAACATCGCAGATTATGGACCTAAAGAAAAGGAACACTAAGAAGTACAGTTTCAAGGAACCGGACCTTTCCCAACTAAGAGAGCTAGGATCTCTAGTCCCTTTCCCCGAAGATTTCCAAAAGCAATATGGGAAGCTTTTGAGCATCCTCAATACAAATGTCGAAGAAGGGGCTCTTAACACACTTGTCCAGTTCTACGACCCAATTTATCATTGCTTCACTTTTGTTGACTATCAATTGGTTCCTACTCTAGAGGAATATTCTTATTGGGTTGGTTTGCCGATCTCGGAAAAAGTACCTTATACCGGCTTGGAAGAATTTCCCGCACCTTCAGCTATTGCAAAGGCTCTCCATTTGAATAGTTCTGACATAGCCTCTAATATCACTAAAAAAGGGGGATCTCAAGGTTTGACATCCAATTTCTTATTCAGAAGGGCATTTATGTTTGCTGAAAAGGGGAGTGTGGACGCTTTCGAAGCTATCCTCGCTCTACTCATCTATGGGTTGGTGTTATTCCCCAACGTCGACTACTTTGTTGATAGTAGTGCTATCCAAATCTTTTTGGGAGGAAACCCTGTTCCTACTTTACTTGCAGATGCCTATCATTCCATTCACTATAGGACTCAAAAGGGTAACGGACTTATTATTTGTTGTGCACCATTGCTATATAGGTGGTTTATTTCACACCTACCTCAGACCAGTCGTTTCAAAGAGAATCCAGAAAAGCTCCGGTGGTCCCAAAGGATTATGCCTCTTACCTCGGCCGATATAGTTTGGTATAATGCCGCTTCTGATATAAGCGCAATCATTGATAGTTGTGGAGATTTCCCCAATGTGCCTCTTCTTGGCATACGAGGAGGAATCAGTTATAACCCTACTCTTGCTAGACGACAGTTCGGATATCCCATGAGGGATCGGCCTGAGAGTGTCCTTTTGACCGGCATATTTTATTCCAATGAAGAAGGGAGCCAATACATGAAGAAAGAGTTTGCTCGGGCTTGGTACAATGTCCATAGGGAAGGAAAGAATCAATTAGGAAGGAAGCTTGGTATTGTCTCCGAAGAATACACAAAGTGGGTAATAAGTAGGGCTATAGAACGCGGGATACCTTATAGTTTTGAAAAATCATCTTCTGCTAATGCATCTTCTTCTACCACACCACCTTCAATTATCCCATTCGAGACTATAGATGAGTTCCAGGAACTTTTGACTAAATTGAAACTTGAGAAAGAAGCGTGGGAGGGAAGGTTCCGAGAGTCTGAGATTGAGAACAAAGAGTTGAAGGAGAAGTTGAAAGAACAAGAGAAGATGCTCTCTCTACAAAGTGGTCTGTTGGCCGAGAAGGAAGATATGATCAGGGTCAAGGACGCCTTATTGAGACAAGATAGCAAGAGGAAGAAGAGGCAGGGGGATTTATTTTCCTCCGGCTTCGATTCACATTTTGATGGCTAGTTGGCTTCATGGAAATTGAATTTAGTTTTATTTTATGTTTTTATTTTTATTTTTTTTGAAAAAAATGGTTGTAACCTTTGAATTATTAATGCAATTTTTATTTACTTTTCCTTTTCTTAAAAATGTTTACAAAATTATTGTCTTAAAGTCCTTCGAAAAAATCTTGCATATTTTAACATAACATATTCATGCATCATATCACATTCATAAGTTTCAAAAAAATCGAGTCTCATATTCTTTCTCTCCTCTCTGTCCCAGTTAAAGTGGCCCGACGACCACGCCCACAGCCATCTCGCACGTACAACACTCGAGCAAACAGGAAAAAGAGAATGGACCAAGTTGAACAAGAGAATGTGGAGCTCCATGGGGAAGTAACAACGCTCCGGGCTGAAGTGGAGAAGCTAACCGCCATGGTGACATCGTTGGTGGCTGCGCAGAATCGGCCACTAACCCCTCCTCCTCAAGCTACAGTCATCTCTGAAATTGTCACTGCCCCGGTTCCAGTGGTACCCGTCAACGCACATCAGCACATCATGCCCGAAGGTTATCCTTGGGGCATGCCTATGAATTTTAATGAAGGGCTTCGACCCCAAGTTCCCGAGGTCCCCACTCCTACTTTGCCGCATGCTACTGTTGTTCCCCAACCTGGGACGATTCTTCCTCAAGTCACTATGTGTGTCCCTCAGTCAACAATGACCGTTCCAGCTTCCGTAGCTCACACCGTTCCTTATGTGAGCGAACCAGTCTATCATGCGGAGGATCCAGAGACTTATGGCCGTATGGATAATCTTCAGGATCAGTTTGATAAAATGCAGCTCGAGATTAAGGCCCTTCGTGGGAAAGATTTGTTCGGAAAAAACGCCCATGACCTTTGCTTGGTACCAAACGTTAGGATCCCACCTAAGTTTAAGGTCCCCGAGTTTGAGAAGTACAAAGGAAATTCCTGCCCTCAGAGCCATCTGGTAATGTACGCCCGAAAGATGTCTACTCAAACAGACAACCATCAGTTACTAGTCCACTACTTTCAGGATAGCTTGACAGGTGCCGCTTTGAAGTGGTACATGGGCTTAGATAGTGCCAAGATCCAAACGTTCAATGATTTGGGCGAAGCTTTTGTCCGTCAATACAAATACAATCTAGACATGGCTCCAGATAGGGACCAACTTCGAGGTATGTCTCAAAAAGATAAAGAGAGTTTCAAAGAATATGCTCAGCGATGGAGAGAGATTGCCGCTCAGATTTGTCCACCACTAGAAGAAAAAGAGATGACCAAGATTTTCCTAAATACTCTTGATTCATTTTACTATGAACGAATGATTGCTAGTGCACCCAATGATTTCACTGAGATGGTAAACATGGGAATGCGACTTGAAGAAGGGGTCCGACAAGGACGTTTGGTCAGAGAAAGTGTTCCGGTCAACAGTACGAAGAGGTTTGTGAGTAACTTTGCAAGGAGAAAGGAGTCAGAAGTAAGTATGGTGGCCCATGGACAGCATCAACGACCGTATATGGGCTACCAACACGTTGCAGCTGTCTCACCAGTGCCTCAAAACCCGCCCTACCAGCCACAAATGACCCAAAGACCACCTTCGCACTATCCACCACTTTATCAACAAACATATCCTCAACAACCATACCCACAGCAACCACAAATTCGACCACAAACTCCCCAACAACCTTACAATTATCCCAATCGCACCCAGAGAAATCCATCATTTGATCCCATACCCATGAAATATGCCGACCTACTCCCCGCCTTACTTGCCAAAAATCTTGTCCAGACGAGACCACCTCCACCTGCGCCAGCAGTACTACCTACTTGGTACCGTAGTGACCTAACCTGCGCCTTCCATCAAGGGGCCCCTGGCCATGATGTAGAACGTTGCTACGCCTTCAAAAAAGCTGTTCAAGAATTGATCCATAATAAGGTGCTGTCCTTCAAAGATGAAAATCCCAACGTCCGAAACAATCCGCTGCCCAATCACGGGTCCTCTGTCCATTTTATCCAAAGTTGCCAAGAAACAAGCACCATTCTCAGTATAAAAGATATCAAAACCCCGTTGGTGCCCATTCATAGTAAAATGTGTGAAGCAAAGTTGTTTAGCCATGATCATGCAACTTGTGAGGAATGTTCGAAGAATCCTCACGGTTGTTCCCGAGTTCAAGAGGACATACAAAGGTTGATGGATAAAGGAGAATTGGTAGTTACAAAGAGGAGCGAGGATGTTTGCGTCATAGTACCAGAATTCAATATCTCTGACCGTCTCGAGATGATATATAATAGTGGAGAGCCCACAGTTACCCCGCTGGTGATCTGCGTGCCAGGGCCTATGCCATATACGTCCCTGAGAGCTGTGCCGTATAGATATGATGCCACCATGTTGCAAGATGGGGTGGAAATACCTATTCCTCCTTTGATATCCGTGGACAATATTGCAGATAATAGAAAAATACTGAGGAGTGGGCGTATTCTTCCGGGAGTGGTTCAAGAAAAGACCGGTAGTCCTGTTGAAAAAACACAAATTCCTGACTCTAGTGGGACTGGTGAAAGGGTGTATGAAGACTCAGATGAAATTTTGAAAATGATCAAGAGAAGTGAGTATAAGATCGTGGATCAATTACTACAAACCCCTTCCAAGATTTCAATTTTATCACTCTTGTTGAATTCTGATGCGCACAGAGATGCACTAATGAAGGTCTTGGACCAGGCATATGTCGACCATGACGTAACCTTGGGCCAATTTGGTAGCATAGTGGGGAATGTCACAGCCTGCAATAACTTGAGTTTCAGCGACGAGGAACTCCCTGAAAAAGGAAAGGATCATAACTTAGCGTTACATATCTCGGTAATTTGTAAATCCGATGCCTTATCAAATGTGTTGGTGGATACCGGGTCATCTTTGAATGTAATGTCCAAGTTTACTCTCGACAAGCTCGCATACTGTGGTGCGCCTTTGAAGCCGAGTGCGTTAATCGTGAAAGCCTTCGATGGGTCAAGAAAATCAGTAATCGGTGAAATAGACCTACCCATTTCAGTTGGTCCCTATGAGTTCCAAATTACCTTTCAAGTCATGGATATTCAAGCTTCTTATAGTTGTTTGTTGGGACGACCATGGATTCACGAAGCGGGGGCGGTGACCTCCACACTTCACCAGAAGCTGAAATTTGTGCGGGAAGGAAAGTTGGTGATCGTGAATGGAGAGGAAGCTTTATTGGTGAGTCATTTGTCGGCTTTTTCTTATATCAGTGCTGATGTTAGGGACGGTACGTCTTTCCAGGGGCTTTCTATTGAAGAGAAAAGGTCGAAAAAGGGGAAAACATTTATGTCTTCTGCAAAAGATGGGCAAAGGGAAGTACAACAAAGGTCACATCTGAAATGGGGGAAGTTATTACAAATGCCGAAAAGAAGACACATGGAGGGTCTGGGTTCTACTACGTCTACAACAAAGGTCAATCCAAATAAGGGTACTTTCGTCAGTGCTGAACCGATTTACACTCCACCAGAAACTAATGCTATCATTGAAGACAAAGTTGAAGAAGAGCAGCCTTCTTTCGTGATTCCAGGAGGAATTTGCCGCAATTGGGTCATTGTTGATGTCCCCTCTGTCACTCCTCTATCTAAGTAATATGTTTGTCTATTCTTGTTTTCCAAAAAAATTCTTTTGTCCTGCCCAAGGCAAAAGCGAACGCATGTGGGGCTTTGTTTTGAGCTTCAAGTATTTTAATGAAATTGTCGTTTTTATCATGACTTTTGTTTTTGTTTTCTTTTTATTTCTGGAAAATGGTAACACAAAAAAAACCAAAGTACATATTTTATTTTCCTTCTATTTCCTAGCTTTTAATCATTTTCCAAAAGGTTTGCATTCTTTTATTTAATAAAATCAATCATAAATCATATGCAGATTAAGCATCAATGAACCCGTTGAACACAATGTTCCTAGGCCCTCTCCCAACTTTGAGTTCCCTGTTTACGAGGCTGAAGAGGAAGAGGATGAAGGGATCCCTGATGAGATCAAACGACTATTAGATCAAGAAAAGAAAGTCATTCAGCCTCATGAGGAAGATGTGGAGTTAATTGATTTAAGTTCCGGTGAAGGAAAGAAAGAAATCAAGATTGGGGCATCCTTAGAAGCATCTGTCAAGGAAAGGGTGATCGTTTTACTCAGAGAATATGTTGACATCTTCGCCTGGTCATATCAGGATATGCCCGGTTTAGATCCCGAAATTGTGGAACATCATTTGCCTCTGAAGCCAGAATGTCCTCCGGTAAAGCAAAAGTTAAGAAGAACTCATCCAGATATGGCCCTCAAGATCAAAGAAGAGGTACAAAAACAAATTGACGCTGGTTTTCTTATTACATCAGAATACCCTCAGTGGTTGGCTAACATAGTACCGGTTCCGAAGAAGGACGGCAAAGTCAGGATGTGTGTTGATTACAGGGATTTGAACAAAGCCAGTCCGAAAGATGATTTTCCTTTGCCTCACATTGATGTATTGGTCGATAACACAGCTAAATCCAAAGTTTTCTCCTTCATGGATGGTTTCTCCGGGTACAATCAGATCAAGATGGCAGTTGAAGATAGAGAGAAGACCGCTTTCATTACACCTTGGGGCACATTCTGTTACAAAGTAATGTCTTTCGGTCTAACGAATGCGGGTGCTACCTATCAAAGGGGCATGACCACCCTTTTCCATGACATGATGCACAAAGAAATCGAGGTATACGTAGATGATATGATTGTCAAGTCGGGCACCGAAGAAGAACACGTGGAGTATTTAGTGAAAATGTTTCAAAGGTTGAGGAAATATCGTCTCCGTTTAAATCCCAACAAATGCACTTTCGGTGTTAGATCCGGAAAGCTCCTGGGATTCATTGTTAGTCAAAAGGGTATCGAGGTAGATCCAGACAAAGTCAGGGCCATCAGAGAAATGCCAGCTCCACGAACAGAAAAACAAGTTAGAGGTTTCCTGGGTCGACTAAATTACATCTCTAGATTCATCTCCCATATGACTGCCACGTGTGGGCCGATATTCAAGTTGCTTCGCAAAAATCAGGGGATTGTTTGGACAGAGGACTGTCAGAAGGCTTTTGACAGTATCAAAGAGTATTTAATGGAACCTCCGATCCTTATCCCTCCAGTTGAAGGAAGACCGCTCATCATGTATTTAACCGTGCTAGAGGAATCTATGGGTTGTGTGCTGGGGCAACAGGATGAAACCGGTAGAAAAGAGCACGCAATCTATTATTTGAGTAAGAAATTCACAGATTGTGAGTCTCGATACTCCATGCTTGAGAAGACTTGTTGTGCTTTGGCTTGGGCTGCCAAACGTCTCCGACATTACTTGATTAATCATACTACTTGGTTGATATCCAAAATGGATCCAATTAAGTACATTTTTGAGAAGGCAGCTCTAACCGGAAGAATTGCCCGTTGGCAGATGTTGTTATCCGAATACGATATTGAGTACCGTACCCAAAAGGCAATCAAGGGTAGTATTCTTGCTGACCATTTGGCTCACCAACCAGTTGAAGATTACCAGCCGATCAAGTTTGATTTTCCAGATGAAGAGATCATGTATTTGAAGATGAAGGATTGCGATGAACCGGTGTTTGGCGAGGGGCCAGATTCTGAATCCCAGTGGGGTTTGATATTTGATGGGGCCGTTAACCTCTACGGTAGTGGAATTGGGGCAATCATTGTTACCCCTAAAGGTGCTCACATTCCTTTCACTGCGAGATTACAATTCGAATGTACTAACAATATTGCAGAATATGAAGCTTGCATCATGGGCATTGAAGAAGCTATTGACTTGAGGATCAAAAACATCGACATTTATGGAGACTCAGCTCTTGTGATTAATCAGATCAAAGGAGAATGGGAGACTCGCCATACTGGTTTGATTCCTTACAGAGATTATGCAAGACGTTTGTTAACTTTCTTCAATAAAGTGGAGCTACATCACATTCCTCGTGACGAGAATCAAATGGCTGATGCTTTAGCCACTCTATCTTCAATGTACCGAGTTAATCGCCGGAACGAGATACCAACCATCAGTATTCGGTGCCTTGAGAGACCAGCATATGTGTTTGCAACCGAGGAAGAGGTGGATGACAAGCCTTGGTTTCATGATATCAAGATGTTCCTTCAGAAGCAAGAATATCCCCCTGGGGCATCTAGCAAAGACAAAAAGACTCTGAGAAGGCTGTCAAGTAGTTTCTTCCTGAATGATGAGGTGTTATACAAAAGGAATTTTGATATGGTCCTGCTGCGGTGTGTGGACAAACATGAGGCTGATCTATTGATGCATGAAGTACATAAAGGTTCATTCGGAACCCATCCTAATGGACACACAATGGCCAAGAAAATGCTGAGAGCCGGCTACTATTGGATGACAATGGAGTCTGATTGTTACAAACATGCTAGGAAATGCCATAAATGTCAGATTTATGCGGATAAGATACATCTACCGCCAACTTCTCTGAATGTTCTCTCTTCTCCTTGGCCGTTCTCCATGTGGGGTATCGACATGATTGGTCGGATTGAACCAAAGGCTTCCAACGGACATCGTTTCATCTTAGTGGCTATTGATTACTTCACCAAGTGGGTTGAGGCAGCGTCTTATGCCAATGTGACCAAGCAGGTGGTCGTGCGTTTTATCAAGAACCATATTATCTGCCGTTATGGTGTTCCTAACAAGATTATTACAGATAATGGGACAAACTTGAATAACAAAATGATGAAAGATCTGTGTGACGAGTTCAAGATTGAGCATCATAATTCATCTCCTTACCGGCCTCAGATGAATGGCGCAGTTGAAGCTGCAAATAAGAACATCAAGAAGATCGTGCAGAAAATGGTGGTCACTTACAAAGATTGGCATGAAATGTTACCTTTTGCTTTACATGGATACCGTACTTCAGTTCGTACTTCGACAGGGGCAACCCCTTTCTCTTTAGTATACGGCATGGAAGCAGTACTCCCCGTAGAGGTTGAAATCCCATCAATGAGAGTCTTAATGGAAACTGAGTTGGCCGAGGCCGAATGGTGCCAGAATAGATATGACCAATTGAATTTAATTGAGGAGAAACGCATGGCGGCTTTATGTCATGGACAGTTATATCAGAGAAGAATGAAACAGGCTTTTGACAGGAAGGTTCGGCCTCGTGAGTTCCGTGAAGGTGACCTTGTGCTCAAAAAGATTTTGTCCTTTCAGCCGGATTCTAGGGGCAAGTGGACGCCGAATTATGAAGGCCCATATGTTGTCAAAAGAGCTTTTTCTGGTGGTGCTATGACCCTTGCAACCATGGATGGTGATGAGCTCCCTCGTCCTGTGAATGCCGATGCCGTCAAGAAATACTTTGTCTAAAAAATAAAAGAACAGCTCGCTAAGTTGAAAACCTGAAAGGGCGGCTTAGGCAAAAATGAGCGTCTCGGTGGGCTGAAAACCCGAAAGGGCGGTCCAGGCAAAAATTAGAGACATAAACAGAAAATAATATCCTGATAGGTCGAAAACCTGAAAAGGCGATCTATGTAAAAGTTAAGGAATAAGACAAGTAACTGCATCGGATCAGGCATCACTTGCTCAGAGTACCTCGATTGACAGAATATCTTTGGCTTACAACATTTTAGACTGCAAATTCAAAGTTGTTAGGGAGAATAGCGATCATTGTGTTTAACGTACCTTTCCCACCCAATTACCATTTTTTCATCTTTGTAACGATCTGTGGGGTTGTGCTTTTCGCCAATCGCCACTCTTTTAATCAAATTCGAGCCTGTGCCCTCTATTTGGAATTCAAATTTATTTGCAATTTTGTTTCTCCCTCTTTCAATTTAAAGTACTTGAAGCAAAAACTCAAAAAAATAATTTAAAGTTTGTTAGTAGTTCTTTTTTTTCTTAAAAAATATACAAATGACAAACATATTTCTTAGATTCATGAGTCATACAAGCATATATCAACATTGTTCCGAAAGCAGACAGGTTCAACAAGGCAAATACAGTCATTGCTAAAATAAAAAAAAAAACAAACAAAGCTCGATAAGTCGAAAACCTGAAAAGGCGGCTTAGGCAAAAAATGAGCGTCCCGGTGGATTGAAAACCCGAAAGGGCGGTCCAGGCAAAAATTAGGGGCAAAACAAAAAAAAAATATATATATATTCCCGGTGGATTGAAAACCCGAAAGGGCGATCCAGGCAAAAGTTAGGGATTTCAAAAAAAAGAGGAAAAAGCAAAAGCATGACTGTTGAAGCAAAGACCATGAAAAAATATTCGGTTTCAGTGTACAAAATGGCGACTTCTGTCAGACCTCTGACCGATGGGCTTTACCCCAAGAAGCAATCGCTCTTAACGTGGATTGACACACCATACCGGGTTTTTACCCCGAGGATCTGATTTATTTCACCTATAACAATGGTGTCCCCAGCGGAGAACTACCGAGTGGTTGTACGGATACGTCGGCCCGATGTTCATCTTTTCTGATCAAGCTTTTGTCTCATCCAGTCGTGTACAAATATCATTCAATCATACAAATACAAGCTTCATAACAATCATTCATACATACATACATACATGCATACATACTTACAATCATTCACATGTCCATACATATATTCATATTCCTATGCAACGTGCAAACAAAATCATTCATACATGCTGCATTGACCATCACGTGTCCTGCTTCAATACATCACAAAAAGAGTCATCCCCAGTGTATCTGGTCCAGAGATGTCTCCATCAATCATACATCACAAAAAAGAGTCATCCCCAGTGTATCTGGTCCAGAGATGTCTCCATCAAGTATATTTCCAGTAGCAGGTTTTGCGAACAATCAACTGCAAACTTATGGTTGATTTCCCCAAAAGAAGTCATTTCCAGTGTGTCTGGTCTAGACAAATACATATTCTTGTCATGTCTCGCTCTCCCACAATGTCAGCAGACAATTTATTTCCTCGATGTGTCCTTACCATCCCACAATGTTGGTAGACACTGCCTTTACTTGTCCTTACCATCCCACAATGTTGGTGGACACTGTCTTTACTTCTGTCCGTACACAGGACTTTATTGCTTTCTGTCTTTACTTCTGTCCATACACAGGACTTTATCGCTTTCAGTCTTTACTTCTGTCCGCACACAGGACTTTATCTGCTTCTGTCCGCACACAGGACTTTATTGCTTTCCGTCTTTACTTCTGTCCGCACACAGGACTTTATCTGCTTCTGTCCGCACACAGGACTTTATTGCTTTCTGTCTTTACTTATGTCCATACACAGGACTTTGTCGCTTTCAGTCTTTACTTCTGTCCGCATACAGGACTTTACCGCTTTCTGTCTTCATTACTTTTGTCAAAAAAATCTTCATTTCATTCAAACACTCATAAACATAACACTCATGACATCATATCATAGCATTTTATAGTTTAATCCGGTCAAAAAAAAACGGTGTACTCTGTATTTAAGTCTCTTCCACCGTCGAACCAAAACAAAAACATCATTAAAAATCATCTTTTTCTTTTTATCTCCGACGGAAGAAACTTAAATAGGGGCATCTGTCATACCCCATTTTTTGACCGATTGATTTTGTTCGGCGTTTAAAAACCTTCTTGCCTGTTTTGTCATTTCTGACGAAATTTCGGCAGAGAGGTATTTTAAAATACCTCATTGGTTGTTTCTTTTATATTTATTCTTTTTTTATTATTATTATTTATTATTTTTTACCATTATTATTATCTTCTTTCTTTTAAAATTTATTTAATTATTTTATTTACTGTTTTTATTTAATTTTCGTATTTTTATTAATTTAATTTAATTATTTTGTTTTTTTTACTTTGTCCTTTTGTCCTTTTTTTTCCTGATTAAAAAAATCAGGAAAATTTGAAAGTCAACTTCTCCAAAACAGCCAGGGACATTTTTCTGCAGAAAGCAGAAAGGGAGTGTACCAGTTTGTCCAAAATCAGATTTTTGTTCCCCATCTTAGAACCCAATTGGTGTATATAGTGAACAGCAAAAAATCAGATCTGGACACAAAAAAAATCCAGCCAGCCGCAGACAAAAAAGAAGTTTCATCTTCTTCATAAAAAAAATCAAATACAGTAAAAATATACCAGAAAACAGAAAACCCAGATCAAATCAAACCGACAAATCAGAAACAAATCCAAATCAAAACTTCAAACCTTCAAACAAACCGAAAATCCAGAAACGAAAAAACACATCATCATCGCAAATCCATAAACCAAATCGAGATCGAAACCGAACCACAAACCATCCTTCAAAACCCGAAACCACATCCGAACCGAAAACAGAATCATAAAGCCAAGAGAAGAGGACGAATCAAAAGAACAGAACTCGAAAACGTAAAAGGTTGAACTCGTTTATATTTCTTTTTTTCCTCCGATCTAGCATGATTGTTTAATTTTTTCGGATTTTTTATTTCATATTTGGGTTTAGGATTTGATAATGTTTAGTTTTGATGTTCGAAGTTGTTTAAAAGAGTGAATTTTTGAGGGTGGAGAAGAAGAAGCCGCCGCGGCGGCCATGGTTAGAGGGAAGAAGGAGGAGCCGCGGCGAGAGGAAAGAGAGAAGAGAGAAACTTATGATTTTTTTTTTCTAGGGTTTTCTTTTTATACCACAGCCTGATCCTGTGCGCGCAGGTGCACGGTCTTATCGTGCACCTGCGCGCCTTTGTCCTCTGATTTCAATCAGGAGGCCTAGATCTTTCCTTCTTTAATTTTAGATCAGGGCCGTCTGATCCATCAGACGGCCAGATTTGATCCTGTGTTTTTTTGTTTTGTTTGTTTTTTTTTACACAGCTGGGCCCTTGTTGGGCTGGACTTTCACTGTCATACTGCTATTCACCCCCCTGTTATTTCGTTTTATGATTCACACCCCCCGTCTTAATTTTATTTTTATTTTTTTTAGCTTATGAGATAAGTGCTTTTGGCATAAGCTATTTTAGCTTTTATTTTAGCCAATCAAGCATGATGTCGAGGCTTATTTTATTTTCCGATTTATTTGATATTTAAAAGTTGTTAATATTACTTTAGGTCTTTATTTATTTTTAGCTAATTTTATTTTTTTAAGCTTATGAGATAAGTGCTTTTGGCATAAGCTATTTTAGCTTTGTTTAGCCTTGTAAAGCATGATGTCGAGGTTTATTTTCATTTGTCTTAGTTTCGTATTTATTTATTTATGCTATTTATCCATTACATATCATACTTATTTCATTTCATCGATTTATTCATCATTTTTTTCCGTTATCGTTATTATCCCAATGTTGAGTATCTATCACTTATTAATTACCGTTTATTTTTTTGTTCTTGAAATTAGGATGTAAATAGGCCAGGTGTAAACTCTAAATAAAAATGCATAGCATACCCCGTCTCTTGCATCATTTCATATTTATTTTCTCGCAAAGATTTTAGAGTGTGATTAGGCCAATGTACCCTAAATGAAAAAATTGCATCTCATGCATATTTATTTTTATCTTTATCGATTTCCGCCAATATGTGTAACGTTAAATTCCGAGGGAAAAGACACCGTTTTGATCAAAATATCATTACGGACCGTCTTCGCGCTTAATTTGCTTATTGTGACGTTATTTTTCTTTTAGCGCTACCTTTTAAATTTTAAACCCAACCTTCCCCTTTTAAATAGTTAGTCATTTTCTTCTCAAAAAAAATGAGGTCAAAACCTCTTTCAAAAAAATACATAGTTATTTTCTTTTTCAAAATATCACAAAAACACAAAAATTTTCATCAAACATTTCTATCAAAAAACCTTGGAATTCAAACCAAGTGTTCTTTTTCCTACAAAAACCTTGGAATTCAAACCAAGTGTTCTTTTTCCTACAAAAACCTTGGAATTCAAACCAAGTGTCTTTTATCACTCAAAACATTTTCTCAACAAACCTTGGATTTTAAACCAAGTGTCCGCGTCTTATTTCATAATCAAAATTCAAATCAATCCTAATCATTTAGACTTTCTTTCACAAATAAAAAATAAATCAAACTCACACTTTTTTTCTTGTTATCTTTAAAACCATTTTCAAAACTTTAAAATCAAACAAACATATTTACTCGTCTTTTTACCCCGAACTACGGTGGTTTGATCCTTCGGGTACGTAGGCATGAGACTTGTCTCTCCGATCAATAAAATCAACAAAAACATTTTTTCTTCTTTTTTCATCATTTTAAGCATTTTTTTATCACTACTTTAATTTCCCACTTATACATTTTTACAAGCAAATAAAATAAAAGCGCAAAGTTAGATTAAAAACAAGAGGTTCCTATAGAGTACTATAGATACTTAGGGTGCTAATACCTTCCCTTCGTATAACTAACCCCCGAACCTTGTTCTCTAAAAAAAATAGGTTTTTTTCGAACTTTTTCCCTTTCCCTCGGATAAATTAAAGATCGGTGGTGGAATATTAAATTGTGATTCGAAGTTAATTAATAACTCGATATCGAAAAATCACCGCGACATTACTATTTTGCCTAGATTTACGCATTTGAACTTATCCTTTTTAGGGTTTTAAAGTTCTATAAAAGGAGACACTCCTATTACTAATTCTTCACACTCACCAACTTCTTCTATCTTTTTCCTCTTGTTTATTTAGAATTCATGGAAAAATCTTCCAAGAAACAAAGTGTTGCTCCAACGCGTAGAAGTTCTAGGGTTAATTCGTCTAAAATCCTTCCATCAAAACCCAAATCTCTCAAGAAAACTTCTACCACAACTAAAAATTCCAAGAAACACAAACGTCAGATCGTGGAGGCCGAAGCCTCTGACTCTGATAAAGCTGATTCAGATTATGCTGAATATTTAAGGACCTACCATCCTGAAGATGAATCTTGGGATTCAGATCAAGAAACCTCCTTATTAACGGTGGAATCCAAGCTAATTTAGCTCCTCATAAACTTCTGGTGACGCCTGTTTGCTCAGTTGATAATTTAGCTCGCCAAAGCCTTAGACTTATATGACGGCCTTTAATAAATCACTCGCCAAAACCTTAGACTTACATGGTGGTGTTGATAACCTTGTTCGTCAAAGCCTTAGACTTACATGACGGTCTTTAATAAATCACTTGCCAAAGCGTTAGACTTACATGGCGGTGTTGATAACCTTGCTCGTCAAAGCCTTAGACTTACATGACGGCATTAATAATTCACTCGCCAAAGTCTTAGACTTACATGACGGAGCTGGTATTATATAATTCTTTTTTACCAGATAATTACTCTCACCAAAGTCTTAGACTTACATGGTGGTGCTTGTATATTTTTTTTTGTAACCAATGTCTTAGACTTACACGGTTTTGCTGGGTACTTCAATTCGCCAGATACTATTTTTTTTATCGATGCCTTAGACTTATATGATGTAAACTGGGTACTTAAATTCGCCAGACAAATTCACTCGTCAAAGCCTCAGTCTTACATGACGGTGCCGGTATTATATAATTCTTTTTTACCGGATTTTAGCTCGCCAAAGCCTGAGTCTTACATGGCGGCCATTCGCACATCAAAACCGTAGACTTACATGATGGCGCTGGTATTATATATTTCTTTTCTACCAGATTTTTTTTTTTTTGTAGCTCGCCAAAGCCTTAGACTTACATGGCGACCATAATGATTCACACATCAAAGTCGTAGACTTACATGATGGCGCCGGTATTATATAATTTTTTTTTACCGGATTTTTCTTTTTTTGTAGCTCGCCAAAGCCTTAGACTTACATGGTGGTCATAACGATTCACACATCAAAGCCTTAGACTTACATGATGGTGTTAATTTCTTTGTGGCTGAGGCCTTAGAATTACACAGCGTTGTTCCATTTTTGCGAATTTGCTGAAAGCTCATAAATAAAACAATTAAATAACACACTGCAATCTTTCTGAAAACGGCGGACCTCAATAAAAACTCTTGCAATTGCAAGAGAAAATAGTGTCCCACTGTTCTTTATTCATCAGCTTCTTTGATTTCAGTATACATAAGAGATTATAATACATATTATAAAGATGTAATTCACCTATCCTGATGTATCAGAAATCAAAAAATAAACGTGAGCTCGTCTTGGCGAGCTCACTCACAAACCATTCACTTCAGCTGTAGTAGAATCTTTAGCCGTAGAAGAGTCATCCACGGAAAGAGTCCATGGTTCGGGTTCATTTTCACTTGGAGGATCTGTTAGTTCTAGCACAAAATCTGCCAATGCTTGAGAATTAATTGCTCATCTTGGCATGTATGTGATGTCAAACTCTAACAGTTCAACTGACCATGCCACCATTCTTCCTGCTAGATCTGGCTTTCGCAGCACATTTTTGATGGGGTAGTCAGTTTTCACTACAATTTGATGGCTCTGAAAGTATTGTCTCAGCTTCCTAGCCGTTATTACCACGGCTAAACATAATCTCTCAATCTTCTGATACCTCGTTTCTGCTCCTCTTAACGATTGACTTACAAAGTAGATAAGCTTCTCCTCTCCTTCTATTTCTTGGACGAGTGCCGAGCTGAGTGCTTTTTCAGATACTGCCAAATAAAGGTATAGTGTTTTTCCCTGTTCAGGGCGAGTAAGGATGGGAGGTGAGGCTAAAAATACCTTTAACTTTTGAAATTCTTCTTCACATTGAACGCTCCATGTGAACCTCTCGCTTTTTCTCAAAGTGGCGAAGAAGTGACACGCCTTCTCACCAACACAAGATCGGAATCTGGACAGTGTTGTTATTCGCCCTGTCAGTTGTTGTACCTCTTTAACAGAAGTGGGGCTTCTCATGTTGATGATGGCTTGACATTTGTCAGGATTCGCCTCTATTCCTCTATGCGTGAGTAAGAACCATAGAAATTTGTCAGCCTGAACACCCAAGGAACACTTGGTCGGATTAAGCCGCATGTTATACTTTATGACTGATTTTAGAATGTTAGCCAAATCCTTATCGTGCTAGACCTCTTCCTCCGTTTTGACTACCATGTCGTCAATGTAGACTTCCCGGTTTTTCCCTATTTGCTCCGCAAAAACTCGGTCCATCAGTCTCTGGTAAGTGGCTCCTGCATTCTTCAGGCCAAAAGGCATAACATTGTAAAAGTAATTGCAGGTATTGGACATGAAAGTTGTGTGTTGTGCGTCCATGGGGTTCATCTTGATTTGGTTGTATCCAGAGTAAGCATCCATGAAGCTCAACGTTTTGTACCCTGATGCTCGGTCAATCAGCCTGTCGATGTTTGGTAGTGGGTATGGGTCTTTTGGACAGGCTTTGTTCAAGTCTGTGAAATCTACACACATTCTCCACTTGCCATTCGCCTTTTTGACCATCACCACGTTTGCTAACCAGGTGGGGTATTTGATTTCCTCTATGAATCCTGCTTCTTTTAATTTAGCCACTTCCTCTGTAATGGTTGCTCTTCTTTCTTCTCCCACCTTTCTCTTTCTTTGGACCATGGGTTTGGTAGTGGGCATGATGGATAGCTTGTGCGTAATCACGCTCTCGTCGATTCCTGGTATGTCAGATGGCTTCCATGCGAACAAATCTTTGTTGCTGCATAGTATGGTGACGATTCTCTCTTTCTCCGTTGGTTAGAGACTTGTCCTAATGTTGGTTGTCTGGTGTGGCTGCTCGCCTATTTGGACATGTTCCAAATCTTCAATTGGACTGACTCTTCTGTCCTGGAACTCTTCTCTAGGGTCCAAGTCTGTGATGCTAACCATATTTACTCTGTTGGCTCGCTCTCCGTTGTCTGGGGGCGTGATGGACTTAGTGGGTTTATGCCTGATCTTTAAGCTTGACTCGTAACACTTTCTCGCTAATGCTTGATCGCCTTTTACCACCCTTATTTTACCGTTGTTTAACTGGTACTTGATCGCCAAGTACAAGGTAGACATGACCGCGCCTAATATGTTGAGCGTCGGTCTCCCAATGATAATATTGTATGAAGTGAAAGGTGTTTTGACCACTAGATATCTAACCTTAATTGTTTTGGCGTTCTCGCCTTCGCCAAAGGTAGTATACAATGTCATGTGACCCATGACGTCCACTTGTTCTCCTGTAAATCCTACTAGTGCGTCGTAGTAAGGGTTCAGCTGTTCGTCAGATAAACGCATCGCCTTGTATACGTCCCAATATAAGATATCTGCAGAGCTTCCTGGATCAATGAGGACTCTCTTGACGTCACAGTTCAAGATCTGAATTTGTATCACCGAGGGATCGTCATCATGGGGAATAACGTCTCGTCCATCTTCCGCATTGAACGAGATTTCAGGGTTACGGGGGAAGGTTGAATTTCCCACTGAGCATATTTCGAACCTTGAACACCTAACGTAGCACTTTCTAGCCGAATTGGATTCGCCTCCTCCTGCGAATCCTCCTGAGATAGTGTTAACCGCTACTCTGTGCTTTTCTCCTTTGTTACCGCTGTCGCATTCGCCTTTTGGCGGATATGGAATTTGTTTTGGGAGGGCGATTTTCCCTTTGGCAGCGTCCTCCAAGAATTTCCTCAGGTGTCTGCTTCTTATTAAATCCTTGATCAAATCTCTTAACCGGAAACATCTCTCAGTGTCGTGGCCCTTGCATCTATCGTAAGCACACCACGCCTCTGTATTTGGGCCCATGACGGTGTTGTTCATTCTGGGGGAGGCAAAGATGCTAGACCTGCTTGTAAAATCTTGTGTAATACATGCACTCTAGCTCTGTTCAGTGGTGTGTATTCCCTATCTGCTGGATACCGCCTGTGTTGGGGGTAATTCATACCACCACTACCGTTGGGAGGGTAGTAAGGCTTACTACGATATCCTTGTTTATGGGTATCCTTGTTTTGCCAGTTGCATTGAGGTTGTGAGTTTTGACCCTTGCTGTTGTTGCTTCTCAAGTCTTTTTCTTTGGCGTCTCTTGAGTGTTTCTCTCCTCGCCTTTGATGTAGCAATTGGCTCTTTTGATGACCTCTTGCATTGAGGTAGCGGGTTTTTGTGCTAGCGACTCGTTAAAGTGTCCAGCCTTTAAACTGTTGTGGAAAGCTGTAACGAACATCTCCTGGTTTGGATTCGACACCGTGATCGTTGCCTCGTTGAATCGAGCGAGATATTCTCGAAGAGTTTCAACATAGTTTTGGCAAATTGTGAATAAACTGGTCGTCGCTACCTTGATGTGTTTAGCTCCAGACAATGTGTGTATGAACTTCTTTTGAAAGTCAGCATAACTTTCAATAGAGTTATTGGGTAAGTTCATATACCAACGCAAAGCAGCGTCTTTTAATGTCCCTGAAAGGAGCTTGCACCTTAGGTGTTCTGATGCTCCAATGTTGCAGTTTGAGTTCCAACAGCCATTAAGTGCTCCAAAGGATCTGTTTTTCCATCGAAGGTTGGTAAGTGTGGTGACTTGAAATTGTCTGGGACTTTGGAATCCCAGAGTGATCGACGAAGGGGCTGAGACTCAATGAGACTCTCATCCTCAGAATCTACATTTTGTTTAGCCCGCTCCTTCTCCATTGTGGTTAATTTTATTTGCAGGCTTCTGATCTCTTCAATTGCGGTTTGCAACGAAGGTGTTTCATGGTTAGCTGCCATGGTTGGATCTCTGCTTGTGGTTTTTCTTTCTCTCTAAGTGGTAGGCTGGGAATCGTTTTACCGCAGCCCCACGGTGAGCGCCAAAATGTTCTGGTGAACACGTAAAGGGGTATGCAAAGTAATTAAATTGGACTGTCAATAATAATGAATAATCAGTATATGATAAAAAATTATCCATCGTTTTTCCATCAATGTTACAGGTATTTATAGATTACACAGGGAGGGAATTCTTCCCGCCATTTTTCTTCGTTGGCCTTCCCACGTTTCCTTCTATACATTTAATCACATGTCTATTTGTAAGGTGATAATGGAGAACGTGGGTTGAATATTACAGTTTCATCTAAATCATGCTCCTAGTCGTAAGGAATGTGGAGATAAATGATGTGAATCATGGAAGGATGACGGTTACATTGGTAGAACGTGGGATCGTGGGGTCACGGGCGTCTCGCCTATCTCGCCCTATTAGAAACAGATGCCTCGCCCTCTATGTCACGCCTTTTATGTGAAGTTGGGCTGAATATTGCTTATGTGTTGGGCCGTTGATATTGGGCCGTTGTATCGATTATCAAATAATGTTTGGGTCTTGCTAAATACGCCCCTTATATTTACACTCGGTTCGATGGGTAACAACGATATCATTAAGGGACCAATCCGAACCTTTTTTTTTCTTTAAGGGACTATTGTGAAATCTAAAATGTCTCTAAGGGACCAATAGACTAATTAAGCCAAAAAAATTTATTATTTTATTGTAAAAATCAAAAAAAGAAAAAAATTTAAGTATTTGAGTTGAATCTAACCAGACAAATTGAGTTGTTCAAAAACTTTAAACGAGTTGAACTCAAACTAAAAAATAAATTCTTATATATTAGCCTCGAGCCGAATTTCAATCTTAACCAATTCTTTGTGATTATGGATGCGGCTGCGCTGAATCAGCTGAGCACATTTTTCTCTCTTGCATCACTTTTAGTTCCCTTTGGCCATTAGTCCGATCATGGATTGGATTCTCGTCTGTGGATTCTCAAAACATTTCCGATCATTTTTTTCCAGTTTACTTTTGCATCCGGCGATCATCGAGCACGACGGTCTTTTTTGCAGCTCATTTGGCTTTTGTGTGTTTGGATCATATGGAATGAACGAAATCAGAGATTATTCAGAAATTCCGTTACTCCTCTACCTCAATTGTTACAAAAGGTCAAACTTGTTTCATATCAGTGGTTGAAGATAACAAATACAAATTTAGTTTCAAACTATCATATGTGGTGGTCCAGCCCCTTTACATGTTTGGGCATCGATTAATTTTTACGTTGTAAATCTTTGATGACATTGTGTAATTTTGTGTAGTTTTCTTGGCACTATTTGTGCAAAGGAGACTACCTTGGTTATTATATATATTATTTTTATCTCTTCAAAAAAAAAATCTTAACCAATTCTTATCGAGTTTAGATTAGGCGGATTAAACTGTATTCATTTCCAACCTTACTCTTATATCTAGCAAGTTATTTTTCTTTTCTTTTGTTTTTCTGGTCAAGATTTTTCTTTTATTTATAAATAAATAAATACAGGTAATCTTATTTTTTATTTTAATAGGACCGGATCGTCGGGCAACAAAAACGGTGGTAATTAATAAAAAAACAAATAAATAAAAACTACTAAATGTCAAGCGTCTAACACTTGGACGGATGAAGAAGCATATAGGTTCCTAATATTTATTTTTATTTTCTTTTGACCAAGGGCTTAAGAGTCCGATTAAATTGACTTATTTTTAAGCTTATGTAAAATAATTTGTATAAATATGTAAACTTTTATGTATTTTTTATAAATTTGTTAAAGTATTTTATAAAATAATAGTTGCTCCAAAGGATCTGTTTTTCCATCGAAGGTTGATAATTAAGTGTGGTGACTTGAAATTGTCTGGGACTTTGGAATCCCAGAGTGATTGACGAAGGGGCTGAGACTCAATGAGACTCTCATCCTCAGAATCTACGTTTTGTTCAGCATGCTCCTTCTCCATTGTGGTTAATTTTATTTGCAAGCTTCTGATCTCTTCCATTGCGGTTTGCAACGAAGGTGTTTCATGGTTAGCTGCCATGGTTGGATCTCTGCTTGCGGTTTTGCTTTCTCTCTAAGTGGTAAGCTGGGAATCGTTTTACCGCAGCCCCACGGTGAGCGCCAAAATGTTCTGGTGAACACGTAAAGGGGTATGCAAAGTAATTAAATTGGAGTGTCAATAATAATGAATAATCAGTGTATGATAAAAAATTATCCGTCGTTTTTCCATCAATGTTACAGGTATTTATAGATTACACAGGGAGGGAATTCTTCCCGCCATTTTTCTTCGTTGGCCTTCCCACGTTTCCCTCTATACATTTAATCACATGTCTATTTGTAAGGTGATAATGGGGAACGTGGGTTGAATATTACAGTTTCATCTAAATCATGCTCCTAGTCGTAAGGAATGTGGAGATAAATGATGTGAATCATGGAAGGATGACGGTTACATTGGTAGAACGTGCGATCGTGGGGTCACAGGAGTCTCTCCTATCTCGCCCTATTAGAAACAGATGCCTCGCCCTCTATGTCACGCCTTTTATGTGAAGTTGGGCTGAATATTGCTTATGTGTTGGGCCGTTGTATGAATTATCAAATAATGTTTGGGTCTTGCTAAATACGCCCCTTATATTTACACTCGGTTCGATGGGTAACAACGATATCATTAAGGGACCAATCCGAACTTTTTTTTTTCCTTTAAGGGACTATTGTGAAATCTAAAATGTCTCTAAGGGACCAATAGACTAATTAAGCAAAAAAAAATTATTATTTTATTGTAAAAAGAAAAAAATATAAGCAATTGAGTTGAATCTAACCAGACAAATTGAATTGTTCAAAAACTTTAAACGAGTTGAACTCAAACTAAAAAATAAATTCTTATATATTAGCCTCAAGCCGAATTTCAATCTTAACCAATTCTTATCGAGTTTAGATTAGGCGGATTTAACTGTATTCATTTCCAACCTTACTCTTATATCTAGCAAGTTATTTTTCTTTTCTTTTGTTTTTTTGGTCAAGATTTTTCTTTTATTTATAAATAAATACAGGTAATATTATTTTTTATTTTAATAGGACCGGATCGTCGGGCAACAAAAACGGTGGTAATTAATAAAAAAACAAATAAATAAAAACTACTAAATGTCAAGCGTCTAACACTTGGACGGATGAAGAAGCATATAGGTTCCTAATATTTATTTTTATTTTCTTTTGACCAAGCGTCTAAGAGTCCGATTAGATTAACTTATTTTTAAGCTTATGTAAAATAATTTGTATAAATATGTAAACTTTTATGTATTTTTTATAAATTTGTTAAAGTATTTTATAAAATAATAGTTTATAAAGATACAATTTTTACTATTAAAAATTTTGAATTAACATAAAAATTTATTTATTTTGATAAACTATTTTCATAACTATATAATTTAATCCAAACCGGACATATTTTTGTAACAAATTTTTTGCTTAATACATACAGTGACAAATAATAAAAGATAAAACATTTGATTCCTGTACAACGTACCTATACACATACACGTTAAATTCAAAGCTTGTGAGATATATAGTACTTGCTGGGAAGGTTCATAATTCATTATTGTGTTAGTTCTCACATAACTATTGTTATAAAAGGAAGAGTTACACTTCCCTTATAATTAATTAAGCTGCCTAGCTAGCTAGTCAATAAACATGGCATGGTCAACCTCTTCGTCTACTCCTCAACAAAAGCATGAAGTATTTCTTAGCTTTAGAGGTGAAGACACACGCTACAGCTTCACTAGCCATCTTCACGCTACTTTGACTAGACTTGAAGTCGGAACATATATAGACTACAATCTTCAAAGAGGGGATGAAATATCGTCCGCACTTCTTCGGGCCATTGAGGAGGCACAACTTTCCATCGTTATTTTTTCCAAAAATTATGGAAACTCTAAATGGTGTTTGGACGAACTTGTCAAAATACTCGAATGTAAGAAAATAAAGGGACAAATTGTTTTGCCTATTTTTTATGATATTGAAGCATCCCATGTGCGCAACCAAACGGGAAGTTATGCGGAGGCATTCGTTAAACATGAGGAACGATTTCAAGGAAATTTGGCGAAGGTGCAAAAGTGGAGGGAGGCTTTGAGAGAAGCAGCTAATCTCTCTGGTTGGGATTGCTCTGTGAACAGGTAACTACCTTTGGTTTGGGGAGGGGTCGGGACAAACAGCCGAAGTTTGGATTTTAGGTGTTAAAATTTTTGTTCAAAATGACAAAAAAAAAATCCATCTTAGTTAAACCATTAACTTTATAAAAACAAAATTAGGTTATTTATTTTCATTAAGTTCTATTTTTTAAAAATATATCACAATAAAAATTGATTTAGGCCTCTAAATATGTTGGGTCGATCTTAAAAAATATATTTTATGATAAATTTTGATGAATTCTCTTTAGACTCCTCAATATATGCTATAAAGTTCTTCAAATTTTTAAAACATGTTAAGATGTCTTAGAGGAAACTTTCTCTCCTCACCGCCACATGTCTTTTTCACCCCCAAAAAAATCGGGTACTAGTTCCTGAATTTTTTTCAGTGTTAATTTTGCACTATAAAACATTTTGGACCGTATTTCTCGATTTTTTTTTTTTTTGCTTGCTGAGGGGGATGAAAAAGGCATGAGGGGGTGGGGAGAGAATCTCTGCATGAGGCCTATATTTGGAAGGCCCGTTTAACCAAAATGTACAATGATAATTTTATTGGGAAATTTTTCATTATTAAAGGGGGAAAAATCTGGTCTAACTATCTATTTTTTTACTATTGTTCTGATTTTTATAAAAAAGTTTATTATAAGAGTTTGACATTGTAATCGAGATCAAATCTCTTAGAGCAACTCCAGCGGTCTAAATTTGAGTATCGTCCGCCAGCTTGTAGTTATAGCATATGAGTTGTTATGTCAAAGTAACCATTGTAGTCCACCACGTTCGCAACACGGTGCATGCAGAAGTGAACGGTACTTTGAAAGTTGCTTCAATTAAATAATATATATGTTGGTTGTTTAAATAACATATTATGTTACCTGGCTAGACTTAATATTGTTCCCATTGTTACAGGTTATTTTTCATTTTAATTTAAATTAATTTTTCTAATTATGCAATGTTTTTAGTTTTTAATTATATATATGATATATTTAGCATTAATTTTCAATTATTTTCATAAATATTAAAATTACTAATATTTTAAGTTGCATTAAAATTAAATGTGAATAAAATATTAATATGCGAGGTAAAATTGTGGGACCCAATATAAGTTCTTTCAAGTTGCACCATTGGAATAAAAAATTAATGAGTTACTTCAAAGTTATGTGGCATTGATGGAACCCACAAAATACTTTTGTGAAGGTTGCACCATTGGAGGTGCTCTTAGAGGTTGTTGAAAAATATTCATTATTATAAATAAAAAATAAAATTATGCCAATGATCTTTTATCTTTTTTTTTACGCATGATTTTTTATCTTATTTGTTTGTACTAGTTTTGTCATTTATATTATTTTTTTATAATATGTCTTTTATCTTTATAAATGTTCACAAGTTAATATTTCTTCTTTATAAATGTGAGAGAGTTAATCTTTTGATATTTTATTTATTTACATAATGAAGGGTTTGAAACATTTTATAAAATTAGAAACGATGATGAACATTCATCTTGTTCATCCTCATGTTCATCATCTTAGTCACTACTCCCTCCGTCTCAAATCTTTTGTCCTTTTACCTTTTTAGTTTTGTCTCAAATCTTTAGTCTCTTTAAAAAACCTGCATAATTAGTTATATTTTATCATTTGCACCCTTACTACAGTTAAAACATTAATTAAATATATTTTCTCTTTGTTAATAAAGTAAGTGTAAAAATTACTTAACTTATTAATGTTTATCATTTCTTAATCTTCGTGCAAACCTCTAAAAAGACTAAAGCTTTGGGACGGAGAGAGTATAGTTTTGCCGATAAAAAACATAACTATCATCATCTACTATCTCCATATCAAATCGAAACCATAGACTAAGTGGATGGTAAATAAATTTTTTGTTTAGCAATACTGTGAGAATTAATGGTCTTTTTATTTGGATTTCAAAGGTTATTGTTAGGTTTTTTTTGTAATTTCTCAGTACATTAACTCTTACCATGATCATTATTACCCACAGGATGGAATCTGAACTTCTTGAGAAAATATCAAAGGATGTAATGGACAAATTAAATCAAGTATATGTTGGTGACTTAGATCATAACATTGCTAAATTGGAACAACTTGCAACGCTTCAATATCAATTCTATACAAAAATAGTTACTCTTGAAAACTTGAACAAGTATAATGCAACGGTTCGACGTGTCAATGAACTAAAACTGGAGAGAAGTATGCGTTTGCTTCGCTTGTCTCCTGACATGCTTTTAAATTAAAATTTGGGAAAATTAATCATAAACTATAATGATGGTTTTCCATTTTAATGTACTAATTGCTTGAGAAATCAATTCTTGTTATTAGTTTTTTTATTTTTGACTAATTGTTGTTATTGGTTAATGAGCTGACTATTCGGTAATAAGAGATTGATTTTGTAAGGACGAGTTTAGATTGCATATGAAACAATGGTATAACTATCTGTTAAAAGATAAGGATATGACAGTACAACTTCAGTTGTAGTAGTACTGTGTTTAATTTTAAAATTGTTTCTTGTACTAGACAAATTGACGGCCAAATGAAATGCATATGAATGTGCGACATCTTATATGGAATAAAAGTTTAATTAAATATGATGTTAGTCCTCACAAGATATTAGTTTTGCCTTTAAGTGTTTTTGTTTGGATTAATTCAGTACCTATTGTCATTCAAAAACAAAAAAATTAGTCCCTACAAATTAAAAAACGATTTTTTCTAAACCATCTCTTGATGATTTAGGTGTATTTACTCAACAACCAATAAAAATAAACGATATGGATTTGAAATAAAAGTTGTTTGCAAGTTAGTTTCGGACACCACAAGCAAATTTACTTATATGGTTTATTGTCATTGGTTGTTGGATAAATAACCTCAAATTATCAAGGATGTAGAGTAGGCATCACCAATACATTAAAATTGTTGCTTTTATTTCCTAAAGTCATCTTATTGAGCCATGTGGCAAACACATGTCATAATTATACTAGACCACATATGACACCAAGGACAACATACACAAATTTTTGAATTTGCAAGGACTGAATCCAAACAACTTACAGGTATTAAAGGTATTAAAACATTATATTTGTAGGGGCTAAAATTATATTTAAACCTAAAATAAATAAAAAGAAAACGTACAAAAGACTATAGGACATAAAACTTGCACAATCTAGCAGCGCACTAGCTCGAAACCAAATTGCAAAAAAGTCAAAAACAGGTGTGTAAGGTGAAAAGCACCGAGCAAACAACCACACATCACTTGCACAATCTAGCAGCGCATGAGCTCGAAACCAAATTGCAAAAAAGTCAAAACACGTGTGTAAGCTGACAAACACCGAGCAAACAACCACGCATCACTTGCACAATCTAGCAGTGCATGAGCTCGAAACCAAATTGCAAAAAAGTCAAAACACGTGTGTAATCTGACAAACACCGAGCCCAAATTTTTATAACAGCAAATGACCGAATGCCTTATCGAATAATTTTTTATGGGCTTTGCTATTTGTTACGAAAATCAAAAGCAAGAAACACAAGAATTGCTCTTGTAAAGAAGGATAAAGGCAAACATAAAGGCATGTGGTGGAGCAGTTGAGAATTGAGAATAAAACCAATATATGTGTGTTATTTTTCATTTTCTTCGCCTCTAGTCATTTTTTATTGTCTAACAAATCTTGACCTTGTGTTTCAAAGAAAAATGAAAGTGTAAGTTACGCTCAATATCTTTAGAAATTAAACATGTCGATCAATGAACTAAAAATGGATTCATCAAAATGGTGACCCCTTAAATGAACTAAAAATGGATTGATCAAAATGAAAATGTTGATCAATGACTCTTGTGTAAAAAAATTTGGTTGGGAGCAGTGGTAGTAATATAGAGAGAGAGTATTATTATAAGGTATATAGGTTGCAATTTAATTTTCTAATGATCAACTTCATACTTATTACCACTTAAATTTTTGTATGCAATAAAAAACTTGTATTAAATTAATATATTACTCCCTCTCTATCGGTAAATTTTGGTCATTTTAGATTAGACTTGGACACATAAATTAAGAAATAACTAAAATTTCGCACGGGTCTAATTAGCTGTAATATGTAACAATAAAATAAAATAAAATAAAATAAAATATGAAAATTGCAATATTGAAATGTATATGAAAAAAATTGAGTAACATTAAACAATAGTTCAATAATAAATTTGGATAAATATTACATTAGGATTGTGCTTATCAGGAACGTTCCACATATTTGCCACATGAATTTTCACTTTCAAATATTTTTTTAGGAGAGAGACCAGTCAATGAAGTATAGATGTCAGACATGAATGATAAAATATAGTAGTCCAAAAGCAAATAGATGGTGCTCAATTTCTAAATTTGAATATTTAATGCATAAGGGTTGCTACTTATAGTAAAAATCTAGTATGAAAAAATTAGGATTAGATATTTTTTAGGATTATGCTTATCAGAAATCAATATTGGTGTGAGAGATATATATTGGTGTGAGAGATTTGTAACCCACTATTAGCTAACTCATCCAAATTTAGACTGTGTTTACCATAAATCAATATTTGTGCGATATATATAGGGGTTTTCTAACTTAGACCCAGCTAAAAACATGAAGGTCTAAGTTAGTCAGGTGTATCTTTTCACTTTTGACAAAAAAACCAATTACCACTACTCAAACATGTTATAAATAGAAGGGTAGTTATGTCAATGTCTTTTAGTTAATTAAAGAAAATAATTAATTGAAGTGGGAAAGTCATGTGTCTTTCAAGCAACTTCATCTATCCGATAAATCAAGTATTCCATGTTAAGTCATGTGTCCCTTTTTAAAATAAAGTGGCTGTAAATTAGCAAAGTGAGTGCAAATTAAGAAACATTTTAAATAAAAGTTACAAAACTATCCCTCAAGTTACTAGTTTTAAATAATAAATATGAATGATTTTTTTGTCCAAAGTGAAAATGTGCATCTTGCTAACTTAGACCTTCATGTTTTTATGTGGGTCTAAGTTAGCAAACTTCACACGCACACACACATATATATATATATAGGGAGCATATCAACCATCTAGAGATGAATGTCCACATCCACCGTGGCGGTTGGTGTTGAGAAAGAAAGATTCAGGGAAGGACACACTTAAAAATGTTTTAATCTCAACCATTTATTTTAATCTAAAGGCTAATAATTATTTTTATCATTCTCATATAGAGATGTTATTCTCATTTGATATGCTCCCTATATATATATATATATATATATATATATATATATATATATATATATATATATATTTGCGAATCCCTCTATGAAATTTAAATGGAAACTTTTCTTTTATATAATAACTAGACTCCAACTCGTGTGTTGCACGGGTTTTGTGGAGTGTCACTTATATGATTTAAATTAGTCTAAGATTATAAAAAAATCACATATAGAAATCACATAAAATAGTCTAAGATTATAAAATAAAATAACAATCGAAAAAATGGGATATATTTAAGGCAACTTTTATATTTTATTTGTATGATTTATTTTTGCGAGACAGAATATTTATTGTGACAAAGCGGGATATATTTAAAAACGAAAAGTAAATCAAAAAATAAAAAATGTTGCATAATTATCCTATAAGCCATAACAACGGGTTCTATTTGTATTTGTAAGGCAAACATTTTTTTTTGCTAAGGCAAGATTTTATATTTTTAATTGGACGTAATTTTGTTAAATAAAAGTAAAATATCATAATTGATAACCAATATGTTCAGTTTTTTTATAAGAATAACCAATGTTCTATTTATTGATCGAATATATTAATTTATTTGAAATTTGTTATCCTAAATATAAGAAAGCATAAGAACAATAAATATATTCAAGTCAACATAAGAAGACAATGGATTTCAAATGGCTGGAAACTTTTGCATTTCTTCAAAATCATATTTTTCATTATAATAATCAGATTAATTGAAAAGTTAAAATACAAAAACTAAAAAAAAAAAAAAAAAAAATTGATAAGGTTCTCAACTCAAAAGAACAACATTAACCATAAAGTTTAAGTATTAGGATTGAAGTATGGTTCCGTCATGTAAAAAGGAATATCTCTTTCATCTCTTCCATCTCCCAGGATTTACATCAGCACCTGAAAAACATCGATCAACTTCTGTATACAAAAAAAAATTGGAACTTTTTACAAAAAAAAAAAACAAATAAAATTAAACATCAGTATACAAAAAACATCAATATACAAATGATATCAACATGCCAGAAGTAACATCAGCAGCTAAAAAACATCGATCAACTTCTCTCGATCCGTTGCAGGATTATGATTTAAAGGACCTATTATTGTATGAATAAAAAAAGTAAGGAAAAATATAAAAATGTAATTATAAAGATAAACAACTAACACTTATAAAAATATTTTCAAACCTCTCAATAAATTTAGAGAAAGATGAGTAAAAGGATTAAGATTAACCATTTTTATTGTAGCATTGAAGGAGAACCTGTCCACAGAACCAAAATAATAGATGTGAGTTTGAGGGATGAAGGAGATAATAGATGAAATTTGTGAGGAAACAACAAAGGAGCCGGTTAGACTGCAAACAACGACAATTGCAAACTTGTGAAATATACCGTTAAAAACCAGCATTGACATACATAAAAATACAAACTTTCAAACAAACATAGACACTTAAGAAACTTTATTTGTAAATAAATCAATTCATAGACACTTTCAAATATAAAAAACTGAACTTTCTCTCAAACAAACATTGTTTGACTTCTAAAAAAAATCAACGTGAAATCAACATGTATGTATATCAAATAAGTGATCATAAATTTTTGAGAGTTTGTTATGGTGTATATATAATATAATAATATGGGATATATTTCAAAAGAGTTGGTTATGTTGCTATGTATATCAAATGAGTGATCGTAAATTTTTGAGAATTTGTTATGTTGTATATATATATATATATAATATAATATATTAATGATAATATATGGGATATATTTAAGGTTTTTTTTTTCCGTAGACATTAGACATATTACCCGTATTCAAGTATTATATAATAATAATATATAATAATAATAGTAGAAAGTTAATATAATAATAAATAAATATTTAACATGGTGAGAGATTCCATATTTATTAGATGTTGATTGCAAAATAATAACATAATAATAATAATAATAATAATAATAATATATAATATAATATATATAATAATATTTGTAGAAAGCTAATAATAATAATAATAATAATAATAATAATAAATAAATAAATATTTAACATGGTAAGAGATTCCATATTTATTAGATGTTGATTGCAAAATAATAACAACTTGATTTATGTAGTGTAGTAGCAAAACACACAAAATAAATCTTAAATGTTGCCGGTTTGATTCTCGGTGAGGCCTTTTTTAAACATTTTATTTTAATATTTTAGGGTAAAATGAGAGGAAAAAAGAGCGGGAAAAAAATTAGGGTTAAGAATAGCAAAACGTATTGGTGGCTGAAAGCCCACAATGCCAATCTAAGTATAAATATTCACTTGTGGTGGTCGAGCCCGTTGGTTTGTCTGGGTATTGACTAAGATTTTGTTACATTGTGACACTGAAGGTTGTATAACTTTGTGGCTCTGTCTGGCATACCTTGTGCTAAGCAGACCTATCTTTTTGTGTTAATATATATATTCCATTTTTGATTGTTCAAAAAAAAAAGAATAGCAAAACGGAACAAGCTTATAATATAAGAGACGACTGTCATTAATATATGTTATTAATACTCTAATTTTTATTTTTCAATTATTATTATTATTATAAACTATTATTGTTCAAAAATTCTGAATAATAATAAAAATTCGAAAATGATATATTAATACTATCCTTTACTTTTTTTATATTCATGCATTGTAGAAATTAATTTAAATTAAAAAACCTACATTTAATCATTGTGTCATTTGCTAAAAAAATAACTATATATATCAATGTTTTAAGAACCGAAACGGACCGGTTGGTTCGACCGGTTCAACCGTGAACCGGTGCCAGTACCGGTCCGAACCATGGCCAGAACCGCTAGTCTGTTAAACCGCCAAAAAATCGTATTGAACCGGTACGAACCGGTGCGAACCGGAAAAACCGGTGAACCGGTCCCGGTTCTAGGAAACCGGCCGGTTTTATATCAGTTTAAAAAAACACAAATTTCGTTTTTTTGTTGCTGTTTTTTATTCGTTTTTCTTCACTGAAAAACTGTGAAACTTGTAAGATTCATTCTCAAATGCGCAAGAAGCAGTGAAACGGTGAAACCTTTCTATTGGATATATTTTGCAGAGGAAAAAAAAATTATTAAGAGCATTAGAAAAAAAAAACAGTAAGGAAAAAAGAAAGAAAAATAAATGGAAGAGAAAAGAAGAAAGAAGAAAATAAGAAGAAAGAAAAAAGAGGGTAAGAGAGAAGAAGATGAAAGATATGGGGTGAGATGTGAGAAAAAAAGAAGTGCAGAATGGTTGTTATCTTGTTATCCAACAAAAATTTATAAAAAAAGGAGAATAAGTTGAAGTTGTTATATTTGTTGTCTCTGGCGGCTAGGTTTTAGAATCACTAGCAAACAAACTCTATATATAGTATATCATATATGGGCTTTAGGGTTAGTGTAAATGGGCTTGGATATGTGTCTTTTTCTTTTGAAAGCATGTGTTTTTCACTATTGAAATTTGAATTTGGTCTTAAAATGTCTGTTGGAACAAAATGAGTTTTATTTATAAAACACCCTAAGTTTTGATGATAACAAGGTATTAAATGGACAATTGGTATTACTAATAAATGATCTAGTGTGCAGGAACAAAGTAAAAATATCATCTCGTAGATCATCATTTGGCATCTAAAGGACACAGTCTGAAGTGTTGAGGCTCTGATGATACTGGAAGCATCAGAGCCTCTGAAGAAGTCCTCAGAGGCCAAAGAAAGAAACACAGTCTGAAGCGTGTGTACATCTTCAGAAGATCAAATAAATGGTATCATCAGATCCTGAAGAACTTTCTCTGAAGAAAGACAGCTAATAACCAATGCAATAGTACAACCGTCTTATCAACAAAAAGGAGAGTGTACAACCAACGGTTCTCTTCTCAACGTCTTTATACCTAGAGTATAAATAGAAGACATCCTCATAGAGAGAAGACTACTGGAAGATCATCTGAACTTAGAAAGATTCAAATCGTATTCAAAGTTGTGTACTGTGTTATTCTTTCTAGTGTTATATTCTAAGTTAAATATCTTTTGATATTACAGACTCTGAGCTTAGTGTTTAGAGAGTCTTGCTTAGAACTTTCAGTCCTACTTAATCTTTGTATTAAGTTAGTTTGTGAAGTCTCTTTGTCTCCAAACCTCATCTGAACATGTTGTTTCAGAAGAAAACCTGAACCTCTCACCACCAAACCATGTTGAGGCTATGGTCAAAGAACTCTTTACAGAAGATTTCCATCTCAAAAACTTTGATCATACCAGCCCTAGTCCTCAACAGTCCCAACAAATATTGATTCACTCCAATCCCCAACTCACAAATACACCTTTATCCAATGAACCTCACTCAACCGAATCAAACAATCCTGATGTCTTGAGCAATTGCAATGACTTGTTTAAACAGATACATGGTTTTTATGACCTAAGGCAAACAGATATGCCTTCATCTGAGTATGCTGCTCAATGGATAAGTCTGACAGAGGAACTGATAAAGGAACTACACAATCTACAAAGGGTAGCCGTGGAAGAACAGAGAAAATGTGACAAAGGGAAGGACATCAATGCTGAGGAAGACATTCAGACTCAAAGAGACACAGAGAGGGATCATCCTGAATCCTCTACTGTAAGAGAAAATATTGGGCAAGACCTTAGGGAAAGGTTATCTTCAATAATGGACGATCCGAATGTTCCTTTTCAAGACAGTCTGAGGGGTGATCAAGTCAATCAACAGCATCTGAGGAACCCTGTCTATGAGAATGACATCAGAAGGATTGAAGCTAAAGTGGACAAGTTTGTGGGATTGATGGAAGAAGTAAATACTAATCAGAAAAACATAATGACAACCCTAGCACCTTTCTGTAGTCAACCCCAACCCTAGGACTTATTTGATTGCTTATATGACTTCATGACTGATAATTTGCTAAGCACTTTGACTAGGTTAAACTTTTGGTTAGGATACAACTCTGCTTGTTAATCTAACATATCTATCTGAATGCTTATTTGTCTGTCGTTAATTCTGTTTAGTATGTCGTTTGTTTGTTTTAATTCTTTAACTGATTTTCATTTTCGTTAAAACAAACAATCTTGCAAATTGCTTTTTCAAACTCTTGAGTTTCATTCATATAATTTGACAAGTACAATATGTGGATATTCTTAAAGAATCAAATTACATAACAAGAGAAGAAATATTAATAAGAAATCAAAAATTAAACAAGCCAAAAGTAATGGATTTTATTTCATTGAGAACATAAGTTCTGAATTACATATTACATTTCTAAGAACTATCTTCTGGATGCTCTAAAAGGTCATGTTTGTGGTTACAAGCCTACATGACCTTTGTAGAGGGGAAAGGTTGAGGTTTTGGCTGAAGCCATCCAACCAGTAGTCCTTCTTGAAGAAACCAATTCTGATGCATCAGTTTGGTTTTCCTCAGGAAAAGACTCTAGCCCCTCTAGAGCCTTGGATATCAGTTTGATTTTCTTCAGGAAGATATGTCTTCAGAACTTAAAACAGTCAGAGTCCAAAGATTTCTCTTCAGACTCTGAACTGAGTTCTTCTGTAACGGACACTGGTTTTGTTTCCATTGGTTTCTTCTTATGTTTTCTCCTATCTTGACTATTTCTCGTTGAAACTACTTTCTTATTCTCTGAGCGTTTCATTTTTTCTCTCAAGAGATCTATCAATACCCTAAGATTATTCTGTGTGAGTAAAATGACTAGGTATCTCTCTCCTTTTATAAGCATAATTCAATGGCCGAGTATTAAATGTGTTCAACCACTCCTGATTTGACGGCATTGAAAGTTGAAATTTCTATTCATTGCTTATACTACCTTTTTGATAATGACAAAAGGGGGAGAAAGAATATTGGTAAATCAATTGTTGGAAGAAGCGAAATTACTTGGCTTTTTAGGGCCTTGTAGTGCTTCAGAGAGAGAACGTAGGAGAGTGGTCAAAACAGTAGCATGAGGTACATGCTTTGATATGACAATCTGATCTTTGAGGATTTCAAAATATTGTACTAAAGAGCTCTGAACTGTTTTCAAATTTTTGTTCAGACTCTGAGCTATTTTCTTTGAAAAGATTTTTTTTTAAGCTCTGAACTGTTTGAAAATATTTTGAACTCTGAAGTTGTTAATGATAACCATCAGAATCAAGTGTGTGTGTAGAAGTCTCTAAGTGCCTCTGATCCTATTTTGTCATTCAATTTAAATATTGCTTCATCTTGCATCTGCATTAAGGGCTTAATTTCAAGGAGAATGCATTTATTAATTGAAGTTTATTATTCATAGTTAGTTCTTGAGTAAGGGTGCAACTTTATTCAAAGATTATCACACTATAAAAAGAAGAAGCTTGCAAACCTTGTTCTTTATATAGTGAAATATGAATAATTTAAGTCATATAATAAAGTAATTCTGAAACTGATTAAAATTAACTATGGATACAAAATAGGGGGAGCTTACAAACTAACCCTATGGGTTATCAGACTTAGGGGGAGCTTGCGAAACTCAGAAGCCTATTGTCAACATAGCTGATTTTTATCAACAACAATTGTATTTAATACTTATGTTTGTCATCATCAAAAAGGGGGAGATTGTTGGAACAAAATATGTGTTAATACACACCCTTCGGTTTTGATGATAACAAAGTATTAAATGGACAATTGATGGTACTAATGTTTAAATTAAGTGCAGGAGAATTCAACGTTATATCAAGAGCACACTTAATTTAGACTCTGACGAAACCTATGGAAGTCTGAATATTTACATTCTGAAAGAGTTCAGAAGCTACAACGTGGTCAGGAGCTAAACAAAGTTCAGGAGCTCAAAGAGGATCAGAACGTCTGAAGGAGTTCAGAAGCTCAGAGAAGTTCAGAAGCTCAAGGATGTTCAGATGCCTACAAGAGTTCAGATGCTATCTGCTAGTCATGAGTCATTCAGAGGATGAAGACGTTCAGAAGCTGAATTGCGAAGGACTATCAGAGGCCAACCATTCAAAGACCAATCAGACTCCAAGTTATCAAAGGTTCATCAGAAGCAAAGGAATTCCCCAAATCATCAGAAGGGCTACTTCAACTACAATTATCAAGCCTGATGATTTGTTCTAAGGTCAACTAATTGCAACGGTCACAAAGGATGTGATCCCTCTCTCTCTAGGAGCTAGTTGTACCTTATAACTGTATTATTGGACAAACAGTAAAGGTGAAGCCTCTCTACAAAGGAAGACGTGGCTTTACTCAACGGATCTTCAAAAACTACAGCTGTCCATTTTACAACGGGAATTTCTCCAACGTCTCAATGCCTTTCTCAACGCATATAAATATGCCAAAGAAAGAATTGATGACTAGCGATCTTCATTAGAAAACATCTCTCAGAAGAAAGTGAGAATCTGCACTGTAATAGAAAATATCTCTCAAATGAAGTGAGCATAGAAACTAGCTTAAGCCTCTGAAGTTATTATGTTTGTAATAAGTTTAAGCTTATAAGTTAGTGGTAAGTCTTCTACTTAGTGTAGAAGCAACAAAGTCTTCTGCTTAGTGTAGAAGCACAGAAGTCTCAATCTTAGTGATTAGAGCAACGAAGTCTTCTGCTGAGTGTAGGACAAAGGAAGTCTCTCTGTCTTGTGTGACTTAAAGCATGAAGTCTTGAGCTTGTGTGCTTGAGCAAGGAAGTCTCTGATCTTGTGTGATCAGAGCAAGGAAGTCTTTGATCTTGTGTGATCAGAGCAAGGAAGTCTCTCTGTCTTGTGTGACTTAGAGCAGGAAGTCTTGAGCTTGTGTGCTTGAGCATCTATTGTAATCTTTGTGATTATAGTGAACTCTCTTGGAAACAAGGGGACTGGAGTACTCTCAATTTGTGAGGGGAACCAGTATAAATTGTTGTGTGTTCTTCTCTCTCTCACTCTCTTATTTACTCCTTCATCATTCACTTAACCGTTAGTTTAATTGTGTAAACAAATCCGCTGTGCTTAAAGACTCTGATAGATTTAAATATCTTGAAAAGTTTTTAAATACTCAAAACACAATTCAACGCCTCTTCTTGTGTTTTCTCCACGCACCTTCACATGATTCACATGAATTTCATTATGTATCTACGAGCTGAGTTATATTCATAGGACCACAATACAAAAATAACGCATTTAAACAATTCTATAAATAATAGTATTAAACATCATACAACGATACATTATTTTTCCTATATAACGCATTTCATACAATGAAGTCAGTCACTCATTCTCTTCAAAACATGAATATTTTGATGAAGACCATCCACTTCATCTCATTAAGTGGTATTCTATAGGGTTTAAAGTTCGGTCCACCTAATAATGTAAAAATTTCCCAACTGAGATACATTCTTAGACCACTGGGATGGATATTTTAAACGTAATTTTAAAAAACAAAAATTGGTCCTTTGATCCATGACTAAGGTGTATATAAATTAATATACACTTTCAATTAATATAGACTTTGAATAAGCTTTTAAATATAAGAATAAATTAATATAATGAAACATTATATATTATATTGTATAATTACCAAAAAAAAATCTATTAATAATATATCATTAATTATTTGTGATATATTAATTAATGATGGGTGGAGCATCCAGATTTTCATACATAGGGTGAAAGTTCTCTAGGTTATATTAGTGGCTAGACTCAATGTATAATGTATAATAATAATAATAGGAAGCTAAAAATAATAATAAATATTTAACATGGTGATATATATATATATATATATATATATATATATATATATATATATATATAATTCCATATTTATTAGATGTTGATTGCAAAATTATATCAAATTGATTGATCTAGTGTAGTGGCAAAATGCACACAATACATCTTAAAAGGTGTGGATTTGATTCTTTGTGAGATATTTTTAAACATTTTATTTAAATTAATTTAGGGTAAAATGTGAGGGAAAATGAGCGGAGAAAAATTAGTTAGAATAGCAAAATGGACCAAATTAACCTATAATATAAGAGATAAGAGATAAATTTAGATAGGTTAAGACTTTTATACCCTTAATACATAGGAAAAATTGGAATTTCAATGGATCCATTTTTTTCTACCTTATCGATGGATCCATTATCAATACTATATACTAAAGCAAGTTTTCAATTGCTGATGTGGCATCTCTACAAAGCTCTTTTGCTTATGTGTCATCCCTACAAAACACAAGCTTTTTCTCTATATTGAGTGCATTCTTTTTGTTCTCTTCACCTACTAATTAATTGAATAATGAAACATGATCATACAAAAAATGTTATGAAAGGTGAAAGATCACCCCTTTTAATGTTGTTTGTTTTGTGTACTTATGTTTCTTAACCTTTCAATCCCTTTATGTACAATCTCTCCTCATATATATATGGACATGTGAATTTTCTATTTGAATCTTGAAAGGGTTATTCACCTACTAATTAATTGAATCCTTCACCTACTAATTAATTGAATAATGGAACATTATCATACAAAAAATGTTATGAAAGGTGAAAGATCACCCCTTTTAATGTTGTTTGTTTTGTGTACTTATGTTTCTTAATCTTTCAATCCCTTTATGTACAATCTCTCATCATATATATATGGGCATGTGAATTTTCTATTTGAATCTTAAAAGGGTTATTAGTGATTTTGTAGAAGAATGGTAATTTTCTAAAATTTAGTGTTCTCATTTTGTCTTTTTTTTTCCCTTTCTTCTCCATGTTCAATGAGTGAGGCCATTGTTGTAGTGCATATGTATACACACTCCCATGTTTTCTTCACATATTGTATATGTCATTAATTTTTTATAATTCCATTTATCATTATACTAATTCATGCACCTTATGGACCTATTGATTTATTGAATGTGAAGCCACTATAATGAAGTAGACGAGATGAATCATGTTAAAGTTTTATATGTGCTTATGATTACAACCTTTCAAAATTCTCTTACCCTTTGATCTTTTTATACAGGTGCTTGAACAACGCAATTTTTTTTCTTTCTAGATTTGTGATCTCACATTGTGTTTGGGTCTTTTTTAGATTCAACAGGCCGGTGAGACTAATGTAGTGCATTGTTTTTCACTTTCAGTATTTTAATTACTTTTACGGTTTAATTAGTATTTTATATATTGTGCACTTTAAAAAATAGCATTTTATATTGTGTATTATATGTATATTGCAGATGGTGTTGTAGATCACGTCATAAAAATTGTCCTAGAGGAGCATAAACTATGTTGGAGCACAAATAAAATGTTGGGAATAGAGGCAAGATCAATTTATAAAAGATAAGACAAGTGTATGTCACTCTCATGTCGAGTTTGAAAGTATACAAACAAATGAGACAATTCATGTAATTGCTATAAGAATCTTTTAGTAAAAAAAAGTGTCTGAATTTTTCTATATTAAAATAATAATAAAGAGATTAATTAGAGTATATAGAGAATAATGTTGCTAAAAGAATATGGTGATGAGTGAAAGACATGCATGATCCAAGTTATACATTTTAAGTAGTTTGTCTAGAAAAAATGGTAATTGAATTTATACAATAAAATTTAATTTTTTTTGCAAATTAAGGTTAAGACAATTCATTGAAAAAAAAAATCAACAAAATTAAATTTAAACGATTAACTAAAACATAAACTAAATTTTTTAATCTCCATAATTTTTGTTCTTTAACAAAAAAAATTGAAAAGAAAATAGATCTACTCTTTCACAAAAGAAAATTAAGACTAGCTATTATTGATATCCTTACATCTGATATTAATTGTAATTTTTGTTTGATCAAAGATATCAATGGTAATTTATTAATATATTTATACAAAAATACTTTAAGTTATAATTTGCTATATTTTTGTTCAAGTAGAAAGTGTCATATTATTGTAGATAGATAATCTTTAGGATATGCATCCTTTTCCACGAAAACTAAACATAGACTAAAATAATACTAACTACATATATATTTTGTTCTTAAAACCTCCTTTAGATTTATTTTTAAATTTTTTGTGAATATTATAATTAAATACATACAAAGTTATGTAGAAATCGTCATATGATTAGAAAAATTTCGCATCCGAATTTTCATAAAAAATGTTATTTAAAATTAATCAAATAATAGAAAAATATTAAAAGTGGTTTTAAGAGCTAAAAATAATACTTAATGTTATTTTTGTTTATCTGAATGTCGCACTAACTTTTATCATCTATCTATTATGACTTTTAAAAATTCTGAATATTTGCGTTTATTTATAAAAGTGAACAATTTTTAAAAGTAACATACACTTCATTTAATCATGATTAAACAACTATATAGGTTTAACATTGAACTACTATTTTTTCATATTCCTTAACTCTTATTCTTAATTATGATAATTTACTCTTTTTGCAACAACCGTTGAACTACTATTTTTTCATATTCCTTAACTCTTATTCCATAGTTAGCGCGACATAAACAAAAATAATAGTTTCTACGTAAAAAATAAAAAAAAGTACTTAATGCTATTTTTGTTTATCTGAATGTCTAGCGAAATTTTATCATCTATCCGCAGTTAAATCATATAGTTGTTTAAATCTATATTATCATCTATCCACAGTTAAATCTATATAGTTGTTTAAGCATGATTAACTGTTGTGTAGGTTACTTTTAAAACTTCTTCACTTTTATAAATAAATAATAAAAATTCAGAATTTTTAAAAGTCATTAAATTTAATAAAATAAAATAGCAATATTAAATATGTTGGACCAAAAAATTGTACAAGTGCATTCTAAAAAAACCGTGCAACACACGGGTTATCCACCTAGTATTAATGTTAAAGGTAGTATTTTAATCAATACTACCTTTTGTTATACGATTTTATTATTGTATGATTTTTTAAGAATTGTGTTCTACCTTAACCGAGGGAGGGAGTACTACTAAATAAATAAAGAATTAATATATAAGATGTCACATTTTCTTTTACAGAATAAAGAATTACTTCCTCCGTTTTTTTGTAAGTGTCCGTTTAAAATAATAATAAAAAATTAAGAAAGTGTATTTTTGCACATTATCTTCCTACTATACCTTAATTTTAATCCACCAATAAATTCATATTTTTTTGCACATATTGTTTGTTTCCAATAAATTTAATATATTATGTAAAAAAAAAACAAAATATATTTGTTATGGAATTTAATTGTTGTGCACTGTCGGTGTAATACTTTTTTACACATACATCCAATAATATACCAACACATCATGTATTGTGTTTAAAAACACATGATATGTCACATTCATTAAATGATGTGGCAACACATCATTGGATGCATGTGCAAAAAACTTTTACACTGACGGTGCACAACAATTAAACTCTTTGTTATGTTATGTACCAAAAAAAATGTTTAAAAAAAATATTTTGTTTTCTAAATATATAGCATTAATTAGTTTTTTTGACAGTTTAATTAGTTTTATAGAAAAAAGATAAGAGTAATTGACAAAGGGTGCAATTGAGAAATCGTAACCTTAAAACACTAAATGAACAATTAATTAGAAACGCTAAATCTGACGAAACTGGACAATTAAAAAAAATACGGAGGGAGTAATATATAAGATGTCGCATTTTCTTTTACAGAATAAAGAATTAATATTTAAATAGAACATTTTTTTTACAGAATTTAAAATCAAAACATTTATTCTATTTGTAATTGATCCCTTTAATTATTGAAATAATAACAATAATAAAGGGAAGACATTAGTTTGGTGTAGCCTTTTTTTTAGAAATGCTAAAATACCCTTAATATTTTTTTTTTTTATTTACAATCTTCTTTAATAACTTCCAAAAATAAACTACTATCCTTTAAGTTTAATTTCTAAAACCAACTACATCTTCTCCATATTTCTTCAAGAAAAATCATATTCATTCCTATTTATTTTTTTCTCAATTTTTTTAACTTAAATATTTGTCAATTATTAATCTATAATTCTATATCATCACTTGAATCTAATATTTCAACCTTGAATATAGTGTGTCACTTACATTAATTCATAACTCTGTTCTTCTAATTTTGTGTACATATTTCATTTTTATTCATTTTCTCATTGGTTTTTGTTTAGTTTTGTTTTGTTTTTAATTTCCATAATTTTTATTCGATTTTTTTTGACACATAAAGAAGGGTTATTTCATTTAATTTTTTCGTTTGACTATTGTTTCAATCGTTGCCAGTTCAACAATTTTTGTTGGATTGGCCATATTCTAAGCACAAAAAAAGGAAACAGAGATTATCCATGTATTATTTTCTCTACAATCTGGATATTCTTCTAACAACATTCACGATGGTAATTAATTTAACTAGATTTTAATTTATTTACCATTCTACTATTTTAATTATAAATAGTAAAAATAAATTATTGTTTACAACATTTGGTAATATAATTTAGTCACACACAAGTTGAGACAAGAGTGGATAGTTGAAATTATCTAGAGAATGTGCAAGCAACATTAAAATAAATAGACAAAGTGATATGAAAACTCAAGTAGGGATAGCGATGAGATGGAGGAAACTAATTATTATTTGTTTACAAACATTTGGTAATATAATTTAGTCACACACAATTGAGAAAAAAAGAGAAAGAGAATATATATATATAGAGTTATTTTAATATGTATATTTGTGTAGTAGATATTGCATCACAAAGTCTTATTTCGTTATTGATAAGTGTATTAGAATACTTAAAATATATTTTTTTTTTTGCAAAGAATATCTAAAATATTTTTTTTTATTAATTGTAAGTCTTATTTCATCACATTTCATCCCTAAAGAGATTTTTATACTGGCTTCAATGTCTCTACGTGACTATGTTTTGAACTACACAATATAAGTATTATATGCTTCTTTTGGTATTGTAAAAAAAAAATGTTCTTTTGGTTTTACTTCTATTAGCAAACTTACATAATTCATATTGCTATCTTTTATCTTTTTTCTAAGGTGTTACTTTACCGATGGTGTGGATCAATGCATGTAAATTATAATATTTTTTAGGAAAACTGAAAATACACACATTAGTTTCAATAAAAATCGAATTTATAATAAACCACTGCTTACAATTGATATACATCGGCAGAATAAAAAACATGGATCACACAAACGGGCACGGAATAATAATAGGAAGCTAATAATAGGAAGCTAATAATAATAATAATAATAATAAATTAATAATAATAATAATAATAGGAAGCTAATAATAATAATAATAATAATAATAATAGGAAGCTAATAATAATAATATTAATAAATATTTAACATGGTGAGAGATATATAGAATTCCATATTTATTAGATGTTGATTGCAAAATAATATCAAATTGATTGATGTAGTGTAGTGGCAAAAAGCACCAAATAAACCTTAAAGGTTTTGGGTTCGATTCTTGGTGAGACCTTTTTTAACATTTTATTTTATTATTTTATTAGTGTAAAATGAGAGGAAAAATAAGCGGGAAAATAATTAGGTCTAGGGTTAGCTTTTCAGAATAAGCTTATAATATAAGAGATGATGATTTACTCTTTTGTAATTCATATATATTTTGTTTCTTCAACTTTTTCTTTATTTTATTCTTCTTTTATCTTTTGATGATTCCCTCTTCTATTTTTTCAGGAATGAGATCGTAATGAAAGCTATGGAGAGAAGATTTTTAAGTGTCTTTTCAATTTTAAAAACACTTTGGGATGTGCCACGGGGTCAAAACCAACAATTGTTGATGAATGGTTTTGTAACGAAATACTTTTTATGTAGATGCTTTTTATTCGTTATATGTAGATGTTAATCGGAAAAGTAGTTATGACAAGATGAACTTCATATGTATTCTTAATAAGTTATTTCTTTTGTACATCAAGCAAAAGTATAGTTGTTATGTTTGAATTTTTTACTCTAATTATTTTTTGACATGTTATATATGTTATAGGATCAAATAACACTAAAGTGTTAAAGTTTAATTTGACACTAAAGAATTTCACAAAATTAACTATTTATTGATTTTATTTAATCCAAAGGTTTAAAATAATCACTAAAGAATTTCACAAAATTAACTATTTCTTGATTTGTCTCACAATCTTTCCTTAAATAGAAGATCTTTTTCCTTTTTTTTTTTGCTACAAGATTTTTTCCTCTCTCTATCCATCACCTATGGAGAGATTTATATGGTCAGAGACATTCATAATCACTATGTCATCCCATGAATACCAAGTTAAAATTAAAGGATCGAAACTTCATACAAAAAATTCCAAGTGATATGGTTAAGGATCCTAGCCAGCACTATAGTTATTATATGATGTATATGCTTGAAGACCTATCTTAAATTGGAGTGTCTTTTGTTTTGAATTAATTTCATTGTCTTCATGGGCATGATTCACATGAATTTCATTATGTATCTACGAGCTGAGTTATATTCATAGGACCACTGGGATGAAAATTTAACAAATATACGAATGAATGTTTAATATAAATTCTGAATTTCAGTCTTATATTAAATTGTATAAAATTTTAAATATAAGAATAATGGGATGAAGCATTATGTTATATCGACTAATTACACAAAAATACAAAAATAATTCTATAAATAATAGTATTAAACATCATACAACGATACATTATTTTTCCTATATAACGCATTTCATACAATGAAGTCAGTCACTCATTCTCTTCAAAACTTGAATATTTTAATGAAGACCATCCACTTCATCTCATTAAGTGGTATTCTATAGGGTTTAAAGTTCGGTCCACCTAATAATGTAAAAATTTCCCAACTGAGATACATTCTTAGACCACGGGGATGGAAATTTTAAACGTAATTTTAAAAAAAAAAATTGGTCCTTTGATCCATGACTAAGGTGTATATAAATTAATATACACTTTCAATTAATATAGACTTTGAATAAGCTTTTAAATATAAGAATAATTGAATATAATGAAACATTATATATTATATTGTATAATTACCAAAAAAAAATCTATTAATAATATATCAATAATTATTTGTGATATATTAATTTATGATGGGTGGAGCATCCAGATTTTTATACATAGGGTGAAAGTTCTCTAGGTTATATTAGTGGCTAGACTCAATGTATAATGTATAATAATAATAATAGGAAGCTAACAATAATAATAAATATTTAACATGGTGATATATATATATATATATATATATATATATATATATATATATATATATATATATATATATATATATATATATAATTCCATATTTATTAGATGTTGATTGCAAAATTATATCAAATTGATTGATTTAGTGTAGTGGCAAAATGCACACAATACATCTTAAAAGGTGTGGATTTGATTCTTTGTGAGATATTTTTAAACATTTTATTTAAATTAATTTAGGGTAAAATGTGAGGGAAAATGAGCGGAAAAAAATTAGTTAGAATAGCAAAATGAACCAAATTAACCTATAATATAGAGTAAGAGATAAATTTAGATAGGTTAAGACTTTTATACCCTTAATACATAGGAAAAATTGGAATTTCAATGGATACATTTTTTTCTACCTTATCAATAGATCCATTATATTAATGTTAAGGTAGTATTTTAATCAATACTACCTTTTGTTATACGATTTTATTATTGTATGATTTTTTAAGAATTGTGTTCTACCTCCGAGGGAGGGAGTACTACTAAATACATAAAGAATTAATATATAAGATGTCACATTTTTTTTTTGCGAAGAAACTAAGAGAATTATATTAAAATGATAAAACAGACTAACAAGCACAAGTTGTGCCTGTTAAAATCTGAAAGAGTATACTTTACACAAAAAGTAGGACGCCCAAAATGCGCCTTAAAAGCAAAAAATACAAGACAACCAAAAACGACAAGAACCGAGAAACAGCACACTACAAGATTGCCTGAAAACCAAGCCAAGGCTGTTGTCTCCACACAGAGTAATCAAAATCAAAATAAATATAACGAGATTTTAACCACCAAAAAGTTTGTAATTTAACTTTCTCCGCCAGTTTCTCAATTGGATCAAGAACTGACTTAAAAAGTCGGTTGTTTCTATCTCGCCAGATCACGTACAGAGTTGCAACCCAAATGACCGTAAGACCGATGAAAGATGCTTTTTTATTAGAATCCAACCCACTAAATTGGATTGAATGTGCGTTGAGCTCACCCTGAAGAGCGGTTGAAACACCAAGCCATTGTAATATCATGAGTCATAACCGACTGTACACATCACACTGAAAAAATAAGTGATTTAAATCCTCCGTGTTACCACACATAGTTGAACAATACACGTTTTCTGCACCCAAAGAGCCGCGCCGCAATAAATTTAATTTGGTAGGTAGTCTATCCAGAAACAAACGCCACACAAAGATGTTAACTTTCAAAGGAACCGAACGTAACCAAAGAAACTTGTCAAAATTTCCATTAAGCCGAACTTCAGAAGCCGTTAAATAAGAGTAAGCCGATTTAACTGAGTAGCACCCTGAATTGTGTAATTGCCACACCCAGCTATCGGGAACTCCAGCCTGCAAAGAAACGTTACACAGCCTAGCAATACACCCTGCAACTAACTCCTCCTCCCATGCAAACAACCTCCTCCGCCACTTCCAAGCCTCACCACCAACCCCCCAACCAGCTGCAAACATATCAGCTACCAAAATATTTTTATCAACAGCTAAAACATACAATCTGCTAAAAGATCTACTAAGTGGACTATCCTCCAACCATGGGTCTAACCAAAATAGAGACCCACGGCCACCACCGACCTTTTTCCTTATATTGTCTAACAGCCACCTGTCATCTCGCAATCCTACTCCTGACCTAACTGAATTCAAACCACGCCACCATGACGACCCAACCCCCTCAGAAAACCGTACCCTCCCACCTTCCTCTCCGTACTTAGCTCGCAAGACTAAGCTCCACAGACTATCATTCTCAACTAAACACCGCCACACCCATTTTCCCAATAACGAAATATTAAATTCCTTCAGTCTCCTCACCCCCAACCCTCCGTTCTCCCGATTCAAACAAATAGTATCCCATTTAATCCATGCAATTTTACGATTAGCCTCACACCCACCCCAAAAAAAATGACAAAAAATAGATTCAAGGGTAGAAATGATACCTGAGGGAGCTTTGAAGAAAGAAAGAAAATAGACCGGAATGGAGGACAAGACAGATTTCAATAAGATTAACCGACCTCCAAAAGACAGGTTTTTGCACTTCCACCCAGACAACCCCTTTCGAATTCTATCAACCAACAGATACCAGAAACACAATTTTCTCGGATCACCACCTATCGGTAACCCTAGATACAAAAAAGGGAGTTGACCGTGGCGACAACCTAATACCACAGCTGCTTCATGAAGCCAAGTCACATTAATGTTCACACCGAATAACATACTCTTATGAAAATTGATTTTCAAACCCGATGTAGCTTCAAAAAGTAATAAGATTGCCTTAAGAGCACGAACATTAGCCCAACTCTTGTTACCTACTAAAAGAGTGTCATCTGCGAACTGCAAATGAGAAATCTTCACCTCTTGCCTCGGCCCTATAGAATAAGGAGTAAATAAATTGTTCGAAACCATAGCCGTCATCATAATATTAAAGCCTTCAGCTGCGAGAAGAAAAAGAAAAGGTGATAGTGGGTCACCTTGTCTCAAACTTGAACTCATCTGTCGGACTGCCATTAACCAATACTGAAGCAGTTGCGGTAGTAACACATTCCATAATCCATCCTCGCCAAAGATTCGGAAAATTCATCTTTAACATCACCTCATCAAGGTAACCCCAATCCACCGAATCATATGCTTTTTCAAAATCTACTTTGAACAACAATAAATCTTTTTTACCACGCCTAGCATCATCAACAACTTCATTCGCTATAAGAATCCCATCCAGGATATGTCTATCTTTAATAAAGGTTGTTTGTGACTCGCCCACTACATTCCCAATGACATTACGTAATCTATTCGCCAAAAATTTTGCAAGAATTTTGTAAATACTACTAACCAGAGCAATTGGTCGAAATTCGGATACTTTCAGCGGACACTCGACTTTCGGAATTAAGGCAATGAAAGTGGAATTTATACCCTTAGTGAGCACACCATTACGATGAAATTCAGCAAAGAAGTTCAACAAATCTACTTTCAACAGATCCCAGAAATCTTTAAAGAAACCGATATTCACTCCATCAGGTCCAGGACTTTTATAACTATCACAGTCCCACACCGCCGCTTTAATTTCATCTAATAAAAAAGGTTTAACAAGCTCAGCACTGTTGTCTTCAGAAATAGTTTTAAAACTCAGCCCTTGCATATCTGGCCGTGACACAGTTTGCTTACGAAAATGATTACAGAAATGTTGAAATACCTCCCATCGAACCTCCTCGACTCCCTCTACCACTCGCCCATCAGCCTGTAACGAAATGATGGTATTAGATTGCCTCCGAGAAGACATCAAACCATGGAAGAACTTAGAATTAGCGTCACCCTCTTTTAGCCAATTAACCTGCGATTTTTGCCAAAGCATGCTAGCTTGCAGTTTTGAGAATGACACAATATTTGCCTGGACCGAGTGCAACTCCAACTCTTCATTCGTATCTAATCGTCGAGTTTCACCAATAACATCAAATTCTTCTAAACGATTTTTAGCATCCCGAATTTTGCCATCTAAATTAGCCGTATGATTTAAATGCCAATTTCTCAACTCTGCTTTAATAAATTTGAGTTTAGTTTTCAAGATATGCCCGCTCCAACCATGCACCTGAAAAGATAACCATCTTTCTTTTACAAAATCATGATAGCCCGGAATATCCACCCAACACTTCAACATACGATGAGGTGTAGGACCCCAGTTCAACTCGTCAATACTAAGCTGAACGGGACAATGATCTGATAAAGTTCTGGGAAGCGCTTCTTGAATACAATTAGGGAAACTAGAGATCCAAGACTCCGATAATAAGAAACGATCAAGACGACTCATAGTAATTCCGTCGCCTCGATACCAAGTAAACTTTCGGCCACCAAGAGGTAAATCGATAAGAAAATTATTTTCAATAAAAGAATTGAAATCCGAATACTCTACAACTGAGTTCTGTATCGGATTGCTCGACCGACCACTCCGCTCTTCACTACCCCGGACCGCATTAAAATCTCCTACCACACACCAGGCCATATTAACGAAATGAGAAATTTTACCTTCCAAAGCTTGCCATAGCAATGCCCGCCCGGAAGCTTCACTTGGCGCGTATACATTAGCAAAACAAAAAGGAAAGTTGTCCTTTATAAAACGACCTCCAATAATCACACAATGTTGCAAACTGATGGTAAAAAGAACGCACACCGAACTAGGATCCCACATAGTAATAATTCCACCTGAAGCCCCGACTGAAGGCTGAAAAGAAAAATTTACCGCATCCGATCCCCAAAGAAAACGTATCAAATCAATATCTACCACTTCCAATTTAGACTCCTGAATACATAAAATGTTCAATCTCTTCTCTAAACACAATTTTCGTATAGCTCTTTTCTTCTCCACCGCCCCCAGACCACGAATATTATAGGACACCATCTTCATTATGAACACCCCACCCCTCACTCCACCCTCCCCGAAACCCACCAACTAAACACCACCACCACTACCACTCTGCTTTACCTCCACCTTTTTCACCCTGCCACCTCCTCTACTAAGAGCCTCAAAACTGTTACTACACGCCACTCCTATAATCTCACCCACCTTCTTAACATCATTTTCAACTTGTTTTTTATCACCATGCAACGTTAACCAGTTACTATATTCTGTAGAATCAGAATCCTTACCCGAACATCTCGAACCTGCGGATAATGAAGTGCCCTGTCTATTCCGAGAACATGAGTTAGGAGACTTTTTCTCTCGTTTCATACACCTTGATTTTTTGAGAGACCGAATCAACGCTAACCTGTCCTCCTCAGAAAGTCGTGCTATTTTCTTTAAACCAACCACCGAAGGGAAAACCTTCCTTCGATAAGGATATTTCGACATGCCTTTCGAGTGTTGTTTCCATTGCTTGTGTTTGTCTTTACTACTGCGGTCATCAGCTGAAAGGTTAGACCCTTTGGAATTAATCGGTTTCGCTGCTGGAGAAACCTTAGCCCGTTTTGAAATGTTCTCGGCGCAACCTGGATTCTCTTCGTGATGCACATTAACACCCCAATCATCATGTAAATTTTGAACCAATGCCTCCACAAGAGGCTCTTAATCTTGCATACAAGTATGAATCGAACACAAAGAATAATTATCCTCCTCCGAATCGACCAAGCAAGCATCAAACATGTTACCGAAATCCGAGTCTTCAATAATCCGGATAGATGTTAATTTGTTATCAATCAAAACCTGAGCTGTAGAGTTAATCCCAGATAAAGAAGGAGTGGCTATCATGAAACGAGCATAATCCATCCTGTCCTTATTGAAAGTGGCATCATCAATCTTCAAAAGCCTCCCTATAGTTTCAGCCAATTCAGCAAAAAAGATGCTATTCCAAGCCTGCATCGGAATCCCGAAACAACGAACCCATACACCCCGTTCATAACATAAAGCTGAGTCACACGTCCATGGTTTCACATCCTCCAAAAAATTGTTAATAATATCCACCACCTCCTGTTGAATCAGAACCACTTGATCGTCCACCTGCGGTCTAACTAAAAGCTTGTCACCTCCCAAAGGAATCAGCTTAAATTCTGATAACCCTGCATCCCATAGAGACTGTTGAACAAAAGGTAGATTGAAACCGTGTTTCAATGTTGCGGTGCTACTTTGCTTGGCCCATGCCACGTCCTCAGCCAAGGATAAATAACTCCAAACCTTACTCCCCGCACCTTCATGAAACGATACCAACCTCCCTTCCTCCTCTCTCACCAAACTCTCCTCCATCTCACCCTCACCCTTCTTCCCCGATCCTTCACTAACTTCCACCACCCTCTCCCTATCACGCAACTCTTCACTAAGAATAGCTTCCTGTTTCACCTTCTCAAGTTCCAGTTTACGTCTAGAACCTACTACAACCACGTCACATGCCACTCTTCGCACTTTTTTCTCCTTACTAAGACTGCCTCCCACACCCACTCTACCACCTCCTACACCCTCAATATTCGCCTTCCTCACAAATCTGTCATACTTAGCAATATTCGCAAACAAAGGAAACTCCCAAAACTGAATAGAATTAAGAGCTTTTCTCAATTTTTCCACATCTTTTACTTTCAGAAATTTCGCAAAACCATACCTAAGTCCTTGATTATTTCTATACCGGGAAACATAAACGTCATCCAGAATACCACACACCTCCAATCCTTTACGCAAATCTACGTAACCTAGATTGTCTGGAAAATTCGAAAAATAAAATACCTGAGAAGTATCCGAACCAACATCACCATTGATGGAATTCTTCTTGCCGATAGAGTCGCCTCCTTGTGAATGCCCCCCATTTGCATCCTGGAGCACAGTACGATGAAGAATTTTCGCCTTTTCACGCGAAATAGAACGATGATACCGTCGGATTACTGATCTGCCTCTTCCATTAGAGCGAAATCGTCGAGCCCCACCCTGATAGTTCCTGCCATAAGCATTATTAGTGATACTTCCTCTGTTTTTTTGTAAGTGTCCGTTTAGAATAATAACAAAAAATTAAGAAAGTGTATTTTTGCACATTATCTTCCTACTATACCTTAATTTTAATCCACCAATTCCACTACAAGAAAATTGTCATTTACCAACGGAGGTTTCTAGTGACAGCCGCATATGTCGTAGGGTATAGCAGCCCTATACCCACGGAAAAAATTATTAAATGTGGGTATAAATATGTTTCATTAAAAAAAATTGAAAATTAAAAATTAGAAAAGGATAAGTTTATACTTTTATAGTTTATGCGATTCATTTTTTTTTTTTAAATTGTGAATATATATTTGTTCCTACTTTTATGTATAGATTAAAAAAAAAAATCTTTTTTTCCCTTCTATTTTTATGTATAGATTAATTATATTGTTTCTATATTATTTTTTTGTTTTTTTATCTTATACTCTTTTCAATATTTTTTTTAATATTTTTTTATAACTAAATTTGGTGGTAATCATTTTTTTGTTTACAATGGTTCCAATGAGGATTTAACCTAGGACCTCATGCATATCGCTCACTAAAAACAGGAATAAAACCTAGTAGTGAGCGATATGCATGAGGTCCTTATATTAGGAAATAAAAAGGAAATATAAAAAGGAACGGATGGAGTATTATATTAGGAAATATATATAACCAAAAATTAAGGAACTTATGGAGAAAGAAAACAACACTGACTTTATACAAAACAAAAAATACTACTTTATATACAAAATAAAAAAAATAAAAAGAGAGAGAAAGGAACACTCAAAGCAGGATACCTAACAAAAAAAAGTAGGATATAACATTGCTACTCGTCAATCTCTCAATTTCTCTCTCGAACTCTCGCATGAATCCCTTTCTTTAATTCTCTTCTTTTGATTTCTATCCACGGCTAATGGTTTTTATTTTGATTAGGGTTTGATTTCTCAGTGAAAGGTGTTTTAGAGGATTAGATCAACACTCCCTTATCTAAGCTCTACGTTTGATTTTGGGTAAGGTTTCTATTCCATACTTTTCTTCTTCAATTTTGTTTGGGTTTTTCTCTCTCATGTGTGTACTTCCGTTGTTTGATGCCTTTAATGCTAGTATTTGGAAGCCTCGTTGACCGTAAAAAACATTATGAACTCTTTACTCATAATGTAAAAGTTTCTTGATGTCTTCGATGCAATATCGATATGAATTGAATTTTATTCATTCATAATATATGGGGATGAGTTATTAGATGTCTCGATGACCCGAAAGGAATCAAATAATATTATTTGTTGCTAGTATTTGGATGCTTCATTGACCGTAAGAAAAACATTATGAACACTCTACTCATAATGTAAAAGTTGCTTGATGCCGTCGATGTGATATTGATATGAATTAAATTTGATTCGTTCATAATATAAGCGATGAATTATTCGATGCCTCAATGACCCGAAAGAAATCAATGAATATTATTTGTTATATAAATTGTTGATAGCATTTGGATGTCTCATTGAATGTAAAAAAGATTATGAACTCTACTCATAATGTAAAAGTTGTTTGATGACTTCGATGTGATATTGATATGAATTGAATTTGATTCTTTCATAATATAAGAGATGTGTTATTGAATGCATCAATGACCCGAAAGTAATCAATTAATATTATATATTATATAAATTATTGATAGTATTTGGATGCCTCATTGACCGTCAAAAAACATTATCATAATTATTGATCAAAAGTTGCACGATCTATTGGCAAGATTCTCAAACCCAAAAAAATTGAAAGCTTCTTTCTCTCTGAAAATAAAGAGTTGCGCGATAAACTTAAGCAAATGGAAAATCAAGATAGTACAAATGCGGTGTTGGCAAATGTGTTGTCATTACTGATTTGCTGGAGAAGATGTGAATGACATTTTACGAGCTGCAAGACAGGTATATTTTATTTTACTTTTTGTGTTCATATTTCGAATATTATGAAAACATCAATTAACTTGAGTTTGTAATTTGATCTCTTTTAATTCCAATAGGTTACAGATGCTTCTAGTGCCCCCTACCAAACGGATTCTCAAAGTCCATACACTAACGAAGATTGAAGAGAGATATTAGAAGTAAACAATGCAAACTGTTGTTGTTTATTGCTTGATAGGGATGTCATGTACTATGTTGTGGGCTGTAAGCCGTTGTAGTTTATTGTTTGGTAGGGATGTCATACATATGTATGTTTTTAGAGTTGTAATTTTGGGATGGATATATATGATTAGAAGTAACCAGTAGTTCTCTTAAGTTATTTGGTGCAATTTCAATTTTGGAAGGTTTAGCTAGGTGACATTGTTTTGGTGTTTTAATGTACACCTTTAGTTTGTAAGAATTATTAGTTTTTTTAATCAATATAATGGAAATTCTCTTTTATAATTATAGTTGACTTGGTGTGTAGAAAAAAATATAGAATCTGTCAAAAAAAAAAGATGGAAAAAAAAATATAAACTTATACCAACGGACAAATTCGTGGGTAAACCGATTTACAATAGTTTGTAATGTCCGTAGGTATAGCTCTTAGGCTAGTCCAACGCCAAAAAATGTTGTTGCTATAGGCTATAGCAACGGCAAATTGCCATGGGTACAGCGAGATAAAGTAGACGGAACAAAACGCCCGTGGGTATAGGTTTTATGACCTATACCCACGGATTTTAGACCTTTAGCAACAGAATTTCGCCGTAGCTATATGTCAAGTTTCTTGTAGTATAAATTCATATTTTTTTGCACATATTGTTTGTTTCCAATAAATTTAATATATTATGTAAAAAAAACAAAATATATTTGTTATGTTATGTACCAAAAAAAATGTTTAAAAAAAATATTTTGTTTTCTAAATATATAGCATTAATTAGTTTTTTTGACAGTTTAATTAGTTTTATTGAAAAAAGATAAGAGTAATTGACAAAGGGTGCAATTGACAAATCGTAGCCTTAAAACACTAAATGAACAATTAATTAGAAACGCTAAATCTGACGAAACTGGACAATTAAAAAAAATACGGAGGGAGTAATATATAAGATGTCGCATTTTCTTTTACAGAATAAAGAATTAATATTTAAATCAAACATTTTTTTACAGAATTTAAAATCAAAACATTTATTCTATATGTAATTGATCCCTTTAATTATTGAAGCCAAACCGAACAATGGAAGATACTGTTTTTCACTTTTTTTTGATATTTTTTTTTTCACTATCAATATCCGATCTACTGAATCGTTTAATTTGGTGAGGGGATCAGTTTTTGTATTAAGTGGTTTCAACCATCTTTCGATCATAATCGTGGGGATCAAATTGTGGTACTTCCTATCCAAATTCAGTATCAATCACCACTTAACCAACTGACTGTTGATTTTTTTGCTGATGTTCATGGAAAATACTAACCCTTCAGTTCTCTTAAAAAGATTTCTACCCCTTCGGTTCTCTTAAAAAAAATATACCCCTTCTGCTCATTCCCATTAAAAACAAAAACAAAAAAACCCCTTCGGTTAATTCATAATATAACTTTCTGGGAAGGTCCTATAACGAAGTAGTAACCATGAAATTCAAACTCTCAGTTGTCACAAACAACTATAACTACCCTTATCTTTCATCCACAAAAACATACATAGCAGCAGTATTCATACTTTTACAAATATATATAGAGTACAACATTTAGTATTTAAGAAGGAGTGTTTTAACTACATTAACATTAAGGTGTATTTAACATGGCATGGTCATATCCATCCTCCACATCTTCATCCAATAATACTCCTCAAGAAAAACATGAAGTGTTCATTAGTTTTAGAAGTGAAGACACTAGAAACACATTCACAAGCCATCTTAATGGTGCTTTGAAAAGATTAGAAATAAAAACCTACATAAACAACAATCTTAATAGTGGGGATGAAATACCGTCCACCCTTGTTAGGGCCATCGAAGAAGCTGAGCTCTCTATTATTGTTTTTTCAAAAAACTATGCCGAGTCTAAGTGGTGCTTGGAAGAGCTTATGAAAATTCTTGAATGTAAGAAGACGAAAGGGAAAATGGTAGTGCCCGTTTTCTATGACGTTGATCCTTCTAACGTTAGGAACCAGAGGGAAAGCTATGCTGAGGCTTTTGCTAAGCATGAGAGGAACTTTGAGGATATGATGAAGGTGCAAGAATGGAGGAATGGTTTGCTTGAAGCTGCTAACTATTCTGGTTGGGATTGCAATGTCAACAGGTAACTTTTTATCATCAACTTCTTTCGATTATTGTCTTGAACATGGAATCAACCAATTCGTTGATTTGTTTGATTATGGTTGTACTGCAGTTTGTTCGAATCAGATTGAAATAGGGTTGAATCAAGTTAAACCACTTGAATCATAGTTGAATTGTGGTTGATTCAACCATTTTTTATTCTTTTTTTCTTTGTTGCTTTTGTACTGTTTTTATTTATTTATTTGTTATTGGATTTAATAGTGATCGAACCATGACCTGGAAGTTTCAACCATTCATCTTTTGTTGGTTTCTTAAACAATGTTTCATAATTTAGAATTCGACTGAAATGAGTAAAATTCGGACAAAGATTATACGCCCGACCAGTTTGTCAATAACTTCAGCTCAACAAATACAAGTATATAGGCACAGCCACTTAGTTTTCTGTCAATTAATCATTTGAAAATGACATTATCATTTCTTTTATGAATAGTAATCAAACTCGATACTCAGAAATTTGTAACACTGACACACACTACACAACTACGAATTAAACTCAATACTGACAGTCAATTCAACCATAACATGTGCTGTTTTCTTGTATACAGAACAGAATTGGAATTAGTTGAGGAAATTTCTATGGATGTTCTAAACAAGCTGAATCGAGTATATGTTAGCGACCTAGATCATCAGATTGCTAAGTTAGAGCAACTTGCAAAGCTCCAATATGAGTTCTATCAAAGAGCTCCTACCATCGATGATTTGTACAAGTATAAAGCCACTGATCGACGTATCGCAGAACTTAATATGGAGAGAAGTCTTCGCTTGCTTCGCTTGACACCTGATTTGCTTTCACATTTAGAATCAAATCATAATAACATATTTGGATTTTAAAATTTATGTACTAGATTTATGACAAATCAATTGTTGCTTATTAGTTATATGAAGTTTTGTTTTGATGAGCATGATGATAAGAATTCTTAATATGATAATAATCGACATGATTTTTTTCGAGAGTTGATGTCCTCAACGCTTTTCATTCCACGACACTTCACTCGGTTTTATATCTAGTCATAGCGCTTCACCTGTCAAAACCCTTTGTTGGTAGCCATTTTCACCAATCTTAGGAGCATAAACCTAAAGGGATAATTCAACCTAAAAGACTATTCTATTGAGTGGAATAGCCATTTAACTTTTCTTTTTTTTTGACGGAAAATAGCCATTTAACTTAAACCTCGCTTTTAGGTGAGATTCTAAATGTGAGACTTATATCAGGATGTTTCAACATTAAGGGCGTGTTTGATCTTCTAAAATAATAAGAGACTGAACATGATAACTATAATTATATTGTGTTTGATTTTAAATTTAATTCTAGGACTGGACAAATTGAGGGCAAGAGAATGTACGAAAACTGAATTTTTTGTCTCTCGCTAAACCACAAGACAAACAAAATTCAAGTTATCTAAAATATCAAAATAACATTTTGTCTACCAAACATCGTAAACAACAACTTGTTCAATACCTTAAAAGTTTTTCTGTGTTAATATGTTTTGTCTATTAAATGAATATTGTGTTGACATATCCTCTAGGCAGTATTCTGTGTTCACATATCTTTGGAGATTACTCTAAAAAATTTAAACTAAGGCTCTATTTAGATAAACAGTTTAATTAAGCAGTTATAGAAGAAGCACTTATTACTATAACAAAAAATAAAATAAATGAACTTTTTTTATCTAAACTATAAGCTATTTTCATAGCCTAACCTAGATAACTTGTAGAAATAAGGTGCAAACAGCTTATGAACATGTCATAAGTTGTTTCCATATCCTCTTTCAAACAGTCTGACAAGTGCTTATTTGAAGCAGGATGCGGCCGCAATTGCAGTTGCGATGTGGAGACCTCTAAAACCTAAATATTACGGTCGCAATTTAAAACTATATGGATGCGCACAAAATGTTAGCCATTTCAGTCTTACATATTATTTACATAAATATAAACTCATAAAAACCAATGAATAGAATGACTAAGAAATCTTCTAACAAAAGTCATTGTATTGATACGGAAAACTACAAATGACATTTTAAAATGTCAATTTGATGAACTCAATCCTTATTTTATAATTTAGAATTTGACTGAGATGTAAGTAAATTTGGTTGAACAAACAAAGACTTTTTTCCTCGGGATCTAGTATACAAGCCCCGACGAATTTGGCAACTCTCATAAAATTGTTTCATTTATTGGTTTGTTCTATTATGAAACATGAGATCTTTACATATGCCATTTTTGTTAATGTTTGTGTACAGGACATAATTGGAAATAGTTGAAGAAATTGCTATGGATGTTCTTAACAAGCTGAATCATGTACATGTTAGCGACCTGGATCATCAGATTGCTAAGTTAGGGCAACTTGCGAAGCTCCAATATGGATTCTTTGAAAGCACACTTAATGTTGCAGATTTGAACAAGCATAATGCAACTGTTCGACGAATCACATAACTTAATATGGAGAGAAGTCTTCGCTTGCTTCGCTTGACACCTGATTTGCTTTCACATTTGGAATCAAATGACAACAACAGATTTGGATTTTAAACTTTATGAAAAATGAAATGATCAATTGTTGTTTATTAGTTATATGAAGTTTGATTTTGGTGAGTATGGTTGATGAGATTTCTTAATAAAGTGAGTAAATGAATTTGTGTATGAAATCACATTCTATTTTTTATGGTATGGTTTTACAAAATTGGGTCGACATTGTAACCTATTTGATTATACTTAGGTACCAAACGTGATCAATGTTGAAGAATTTCGAAAATATACTTGAAAGGGTGCAATGGTTAGTTTAAAACAATGTGTCTCTTATTGGTTTAGTTTTGTAACTTTTTGTGAACAAGAGCGAATCAATGTATTGTTTCAAATTAACATTGCTGAAAACTTTTCAAGAATTGTTTCCCTTCATCAATTAGTATGAGTTTCTCTATAAATAGAGTTACTCTAAAGACAGAAGACATATGCATAAATTCATGTTTCATGAGTCAAATTTATATCTAAAGTATTTCTAAGTCTTATCTTCTTTTATCTAAAAGCTCATAATGGAAAACTCGGATAATCACTCTGTTGGAAACAATGGAGATAGAAGCAATCTTGAAGTAAACACTAACAATTTCTTTGAAGAATCTTCTGAATACTCTGAGGCCTTTCGAATCACTATGCATAAATTCGCTGAACACATTTACAAGAAAATACGAGATTTGGAAAAAGCTTTGGAGGAAGCCAACTTAGAAATTCAGACCTTGTTTGAAAAAGTTGGTTTTCAAACAAATCTGACCAAGGAAGCAATTAGGAGAACTTATCGGAGGAAGCCAACTTAGAAATTCAGACCTTGTCTGAAAAAGTTGATTTCCAAGCATATCTGATCATGGAAGCAATTAGGAGAACTTAGTTCTTTTAGGATTTTCGTGATTTCTATTGTCAATATAATCATTGTGATTTATAGATAGTTAATATTAATCTGTATAATTGTTCAAAAAAAATATTAATCTGTATAATATTAGTGCATTTAAAGTTCTGTTATTTATCTTCTTTGTCTAGTAACTTAATTTATTTTTATTGATATCATTTGGTATCTTTTTGTTTTTTGTTTGTTTACATTCAGCACTTAGTTTTATTTTTAGCCTGTACAATTTTTTTCTTGTATTAAATTTTAGATGTGTGGTAAAAATAGGGTGACCTAAATTGCAATTATATCATTCTAGATAAATGAATTGAAACAAATTAGGATGTAACAAATCACTGATCTTTCAATTTCTATATTTTATATCTAAGAACGAAAAATGAAACAAACAAAAATTTCCCCACAAAAGTTTCAACTTGAATAATCTTAAGGTTCCATAATGCCCTAGATTGGGAAAAGTTGTTATATCCAGAATTTTCTGCAACAAGGAATATCAGTAAGTCAAATCTCTTATTTTCCCTAAACATTGTGATTTTGCACACATCAGGGAAAAGTGGATCAAGGGTATTGATTCTTAATTAAGGCCGCGGTGGCAGTTACGCTGCAAATCTTTATATTGCAGAAAAATCCAGGCACATGTTACTGATACGGCCCCAGTTGCGGTTGCAATGTTGTTGTGGAGACCACTAAAACCTAAATATTACATTCGCAATTTCAACTATATGGATGCATACAAAATGTTAGCCAATTTCAATCTTACATATTATTATTATTATTTTATTTACATAAATATAAGCTCATAAAAAACCAATGAATAGAATGAATAAGAAATCTTCTAAACTGTCTTTGTATTGATACGGAAAACTACAAATGACATTTTAAAACGTCAATTTGATGAACTCAATCCTTTTTTAAGATTTCTAAGGATGGTCCACATGAATGTCGAAACAAAGAAAAGGATGATACCAGTATTGATTGCATACTTCAGACCAAGGTTCACTAGCAAATTTACGAGCAGCCCTGCAAATACAACACCAAAGAAATTTGCAGACACCGCTGCCCAAAACGGCATTTCAAGAATGGATGCTATAATGGCTCCAGTCCATGCTCCTGTGCCCGGAAATGGGACGGCAACAAACAGCATCAGACCAAGCCACTGAAATTCCTCCACTGGTCCAGCCTTCTCTTTGGCATTCTTAAACAGAATGTCGAGGAGTCGTGATGCTGAAGGGCTCTTAGAAGCAAGGAAAGATGCAAATCTTTTCAGGTAGAGTATGATGAATGGCACAGGTACCATGTTCCTACATCATTAGTTCAAAACTCGTTCATTAAGCCACAAAAGAACTCCCTTTACCAAAAAAAATCAAACTGAATATGTCAACACGCCAGAGTTATCAATCGCAGATTGCGGAAAATAGTCATTTGTTCAAATTTCGCTATGCTATAGCCATTGTTTGATAACATTTTGTACTAAATAGCATATCGCAAAACTATAGCTATTTGTTCAAATTCCACTGCGCTGTAGTTCAACTAAGCATTAAAGATTCTATGTAGCATGGACACTTCTCCTTCTTGTTTCTGATACCAGCATCCATATGACGCCAGTACAATCCCTGTCTAACACTCCTCAGTTTCTGATACCAGCATCCATATGACGCCAGTAAATCCCTGTCTAATACTCCTCATTTGAACAACTATTGGAAGAATTATTTCTTACAAACTTGGACAATCAGCTGACACACAAACAAGGCTTAACACAAGAGGATAAAACTAACAGAGAAGTCAACGTAAAATATAAAAAGAAGTTGAAACCTAAAAATTGTTAACAGTCTCCAATACACTTCCTTGTGTCCATGGTGGGGTTAGTTTCAGTGTCCGTGTTTGTTTTAGTGTTTCATATCAAAGGAAACATAGGATAACAAATCAAACCCGTGTTCAAAGTCGTCTGTATTGTATGGAATTGGTAACAGTATCACAAAAATAAAAGCACATTCTCCTAAACAATAACCATGAGGAATTCTACAAAACCAACTAATGCCTAATGGAATGCATGATTACAGTGAATGTCAAGTATACATCACATAACAGTTATTAGTGGTGAGGGATGTGTGTAGGAGTTTAACTATTGGAGATTAGGGGTTTCATCCCTCTTACTCGTTCAAGGTTTTAAATAACAGTCTGCGACCATGATCAAAGCCGCGACATAACAGTTTTTGATGTTTTTAGATGTTCTCAAAACCGCAATGCAACTGCAATTGAGACTGCATTGGCTGCATTTTACCGCGAGTCTTCGCAATATCAAAATTTACGACACGACCATAACCACTATTTAAAACCCTGCACTGCACCCCACTAACAAGGACTAGCAATTAACCAACTCACATTTGATGTTAAACAAAAAACATCAAATAAAGTCCTGTTTTTTTTCCCACCTAAATATTTAGGTCTATCTTACAACCTCTACATAAGGTGTGACATATATAAAGTTTCACTTTCCTACACACAACCGTAGAAATTAAGAGCCTACCCTACCTTCTATGTCATCTTCTCCTATCACTCTTCCCTACCTTTGCAATAGTGAAAATTGTTCACATAAGTTAACAAAAAGGGTACTTAAAAAAAGAACATAAAATATACATGAGTCGGAGTTCGAATTCAGAATTCTCAACTTATTCACTTAAAGCAGTAAAATTCTATCTACCAGACTACTTTACCGAAAAAAATATATATCATTTTTCTCCCTAAGAAAATAAGATTAAGGAAAAAGAAGAAACTAACCCAAGAATGGACAACACAGTCAAAGTTGCAGGGTTGAGTTGCAACCAATAACCAACAGGAATAGCTCCACGAAGCTCAAGAACAGGAAGAGTAGCACACAACAACCCAATCAGGCCAACCCAATTTCCTCAAAGAATTAGCAATTTTCAACCCAAATCCAGAAGCTTTAATAGAATCAACAGCAGCATTAGCATCCTTTGAATAAGCAAACCAAGCCAAAGATATAGAAGCCCAGAAAATTACCCAGAAAGCAAATTTAACCGGTTTTTTGTCATCATAAAAAATCAACCTTTCTGGTTCATCAATAGCATCTAAACATTCCTTAGAAGAAACTTTGATTTGGGTATGAGATATTTTTGCAAGAGAATGTGTGAAAATAGGAGAACAACCATGATGAAGGGTTTTTGGTTTAGTGTTTAAGGTTACAGAATGGTGTCTGAAAAGTGAAATTTTTTTATGGTATGGTTTTACAAAATTGGTCGACATTGTAACCTATACTTAGGTACCAAACTTGATCAATGTTGAAGAATTTCGAAAATATACTTGAAAGGGTGCAATGGTTAGTTTGAAACAATGTGTCTATTGGTTTAGTCTTGTAACTTTTTGTGAACAAGAGCGAATCAATGTATTGTTTCAAATTAACATTGTTGAAAACTTTTCAAGGATTGTTTCCCTTCATCAATTAGTATGAGTTTCTCTATAAATAGAGTTACTCTAAAGACAGAAGACATATGCATAAATTCATGTTTCATGAGTCAAATTTATATCTAAATTCTAAAGTATTTCTAAGTGTATCTTCTTTTCTCTAAAAACTCATAATGGAAAACTCGGATAATCACTCTGTTGGAAACAATGGACATGGAAGCAATCTTGAAGAAATCACTATCAATTTCTTTGAAGAATCTTCTGAGTACTCTGAGTCCTTTCGAATCACTATGCAAAGATTTGTTGAACACATTTACAAGAGAATACGAGATTTGGAAAAAGCTTTGGAGGAAGCCAACTTAGAAATTCAGACCTTGTCTGAAAAAGTTGATTTTCAAACAAATCTGATCAAGGAAGGAATTAGGAGAACTTATCGGAAGAAGCCAACTTAGAAATTCAGACCTTGTCTGAAAAAGTTGATTTTTCAAACAGATCTGATCATGGAAGCAATTAGGAGAACTTAGTTCTTTTAGGATTTTCGTGATTTCTATTGTCAATGTAATCAGTGTGATTTATAGATAGTTAATATTACTTTGTATAATATTAGTGTATTTAAAGTTCTATGATTTATCTTCTTTGTGTATGTTTATACTTTGTCTAGTAACTTAATTTATTTTTATTGATATCATTTGGTATCTTTTTGTTTTTTGTTTGTTTACATTCAGCACTTAGTTTTATTTTTAGCCTGTACAGTTTTTTTCTTGTATTAACTAGATAAATGAAAAATGAAACAAACAAAAATTTCCCCACAAAAGTTTCAACTTCAATATCTTAAGGTTACATAGTGCCCTAGATTGGGAAAAGTTGTTATATCCAGAATTTTCTGCAACAAAGAATATCAGTAAGTCAAATCTCTTATTTTCCCTAAACATTGTGATTTTACACACATTAGGGTAAAGTGGATCAAGGGTATTGATTCTTAATTAAGGCCGCGGTGGCAGTTACGCTGCAAATCTTTATATTACAGAAAATTCTAGACATATGTTAACTGATGCGGCTCCAGTTGCGGTTGCAATGTTGTTGTGGAGACCACTAAAACCTAAATATTACAGTCGCAATTTAAAACTATATGGATGCATACAAAATGTTAGCCAATTTCAATCTTACATATTATTATTATTATTATTTTATTTACATAAATATAAGGTCATAAAAAACCAATGAATAGAATGAATAAGAAATCTTCTAAACTGTCTTTGTATTGATACGGAAAACTACAAATGACATTTTAAAACGTCAATTTGATGAACTCAATCCTTTTTTAAGATTTCTAAGGATGGTCCACATGAATGTCGAAACAAAGAAAAGGATGATACCGGTAATGATTGCATACTTCAGACCAAGGTTCACTAGCAAATTTACGAGCAGCCCTGCAAATACAACACCAAAGAAATTTGCAGACACCGCTGCCCAAAACGGCATTTCAAGAATGGATGCTATAATGGCTCCAGTCCATGCTCCTGTGCCCGGAAATGGGACGGCAACAAACAGCATCAGACCAAGCCACTGAAATTCCTCCACTGGTCCAGCCTTCTCTTTGGCATTCTTAAACAGAATGTCGAGGAGTCGTGATGCTGAAGGGCTCTTAGAAGCAAGGAAAGATGCAAATCTTTTCAGGTAGAGTATGATGAATGGCACAGGTACCATGTTCCTACATCATTAGTTCAAAACTCGTTCATTAAGCCACAAAAGAACTCCCTTTACCAAAAAAAATCAAACTGAATATGTCAACACGCCAGAGTTATCAATCGCAGATTGCGGAAAATAGTCATTTGTTCAAATTTCGCTATGCTATAGCCATTGTTTGATAACATTTTGTACTAAATAGCATATCGCAAAACTATAGCTATTTGTTCAAATTCCACTGCGCTGTAGTTCAACTAAGCATTAAAGATTCTATGTAGCATTGACACTTCTCCTTCTTGTTTCTGATACCAGCATCCATATGACTCCAGTACAATCCCTGTCTAACACTCCTCAGTTTCTGATACCAGCATCCATATGACGCCAGTAAATCCCTGTCTAATACTCCTCATTTGAACAACTATTGGAAGAATTATTTCTTACAAACTTGGACAATCAGCTGACACACAAACAAGGCTTAACACAAGAGGATAAAACTAACAGAGAAGTCAACGTAAAATATAAAAAGAAATTGAAACCTAAAAATTGTTAACAGTCTCCAATACACTTCCTTGTATTCAACACATGCATATTAGGATGGTCATGATTGATTAGTTTTCAACTAAAACATGCTACACACACTAATAACAAATGTGTCCATGGTGGGGTTAGTTTCAGTGTCCGTGTTTGTTTTAGTGTTTCATATCAAAGGAAACATAGGATAACAAATCAAACCCGTGTTCAAAGTCGTCTGTAATGTATGGAATTGGTAACAGTATCACAAAAATAAAAGCACATTCTCCTAAACAATAACCATGAGGAATTCTACAAAACCAACTAATGCCTAATGGAATGCATGATTACAGTGAATGTCAAGTATACATCACATAACAGTTATTAGTGGTGAGGGATGTGTGTAGGAGTTTAACTATTGGAGATTAGGGGTTTCATCCCTCTTACTCGTTCAAGGTTTTAAATAACAGTCTGCGACCATGATCAAAGCCGCGACATAACAGTTTTTGATGTTTTTAGATGTTCCCAAAACTGCAATGCAACTGCAATTGAGACTGCATTGGCTGCATTTTACTGCGAGTCTTCGCAATATCAAAATTTACGACACGACCATAACCACTATTTAAAACCCTGCACTGCACCCCACTAACAAGGACTAGCAATTAACCAACTCACATTTGATGTTAAACAAAAAACATCAAATAAAGTCCTGTTTTTTTTCCCACATAAATTTTTAGGTCTATCTTACAACCTCTACATAAGGTGTGACATATATAAAGTTTCACTTTCCTACACACAACCGTAGAAATTAAGAGCCTACCCTACCTTCTATGTCATCTTCTCCTATCACTCTTCCCTACCTTTGCAATAGTGAAAATTGTTCACATAAGTTAACAAAAAGGGTACTTAAAAAAAGAACATAAAATATACATGAGTCGGAGTTCGAATTTAGAATTCTCAACTTATTCACTTAAAGCAGTAAAATTCTATCAACCAGACTACTTTACCGAAAAAATATATATCATTTTTCTCCCTCAGAAAAAAAATTTAAGGAAAAAGAAGAAACTAACCCAAGAATGGACAACACAGTCAAAGTTGCAGGGTTGAGTTGCAACCAATAACCAACAGGAATAGCTCCACGAAGCTCAAGAACAGGAAGAGTAGCAAGAGTAAACACAACAACCCAATCAGGCCAACCCAATTTCCTCAAAGAATTAGCAATTTTCAACCCAAATCCAGAAGCTTTAATAGAATCAACAGCAGCATTAGCATCCTTTGAATACGCAAACCAAGCCAAAGACATAGAAGCCCAAAAAATTACCCAGAAAGCAAATTTAACCGGTTTTTTGTCATCATAAAAAATCAACCTTTCTGGTTCATCAATAGCACCTAAACATTCCTTAGAAGAAACTTTGATTTGGGTATGAGATATTTTTGCAAGAGAATGTGTGAAAATAGGAGAACAACCATGATGAAGGGTTTTTGGTTTAGTGTTTAAGGTTATAGAACGGTGTCTGAAAAGTGAATTTTTTTTATGGGGTTTTGTGAAACAGAATGGAGATGTTAATGGTAAAGGTGAAGAAGCCATTAGAGACCAAAAACTGAGGTGAAAATGAAATTTTTGTTTGGTTTAAGATTGAGTTGTTAGAAGTTAGAGGGTAGTGGGTAGTGGGTTCGGGGAGTAATTGTGAGGGGTGTATTAGGAAACAACAAAAACAAACGGAGTTCACAATGTTGTTCTGAATTTTGGTTTTTTCTAAATTCTAACGAAAGAGAAGAGAGTGACCCTTTGAGAGTGTGAAGCAGAAAAATGTGGGAACGGCAGCACCATCCACCACCTGCTTACAATCAAATTAAAAAAATAAATAGATAAATAAATAATAATAATAATAATAATAATAATAATAATAATAATAAGTTGTTTTGTTTATGTATTTTTTTCATCACCGGTCCATTGAACCGTTTAATCTAGTTCGGAAGTCAATTCTATCATCAAGTGGTTTTAGTCACCTCTCATTCGCAGTTACGGGGATCAAATTACGGTTCTCCCTACCAAATTCAGTGTCAATCACCACTAGACCAACTAATTATCGGTTGTTTTATTTATGTGTGTAAGATTGTCCTTTTGTTACATTTGTCAATTTTACTTGAAAACCATTGGTCAGATAAATTGCTAAAAAACTGTAATAATTGGATGAAAACTAGTCAAAACCGAACAAACCCTTGAACCAGTTTCAATGAACTCAAAATCAATTTTTTAAACACCGGACCGATGATCAAACTAGTGAGAATACTGAATCACTGGTTCAATGGTCAAACTATCGGGTCATTGATTGAACCACATGACAAAACTGGATTGAACCAAAAAAACTCGGTCGTATGATTCGGTCTCAATAAAAAAAGTTAAGTTGGATTATTTAAATTAAAATATAATTTTTAAATGATTATTTGAATATTTTTATCTAAAAGCCAACGAAATTAACGGTTTTTTTTTTTTGCGGTTTTGATATATTTTCATTTGAATTTACAGGTTTTTTTTAGGTTTATCTAACCAACGATTTTTAAGGGTTTATCAAACCGGACTTATTCCCGGTTCAGGGTCCAACCAGTTCAACTGACCGGTGCGATCTGATTTTATAAAGATTGGGTTGAACCTAAATTGGTCGCATGTTCCTTTTCCTGCAAGGTAAGTACAAACAATGTCAAAGTCAAGCAATGTGCTAGCAGGTTGCAAGTTAGTGTGATCAGGAGATGATCACTTATTTTTATTTATAGTGTAGCTCCAAAATGATAAGCTCTTACTTGTTATCTTTACTTCTGAGTTTGCGACGTATTAGTTCATAAATTGAGATTTTTTTTTTAAAATGTCCTCTTTTTAACCCAAATGTATCACAATGTCCCTTTTTTCAAAAAAACACCAAAATGTCCTTGTGGGACCCGCGACTTCAAAGAAGGGTATATGGCTCCCGTTTGAAGGGATCCATTGACACACATATGGCGCCCACAAGAAGGGAGCCATCCAATTATCCTTTTTTTTCGTCAATGTGTTAGAGGAAAGGGTTAGGGTTGGGATTTTAGGGTTAAGAAATTTTGGGGTTTTAGGGTTATGAAATTTTAGGGTATTAGGGTTATGAGTATTTGGGGTTTTGTTTTTTTTATTTGTGAAATAATTCTTATTGACGATATAATATTTCCGATATGACTTGATTGTTTCCTAAATTCACCTTTTTCTCTATTCTTTCCTTCAAGTGAGCGAAAGAACTTTTTTTTACTGACATTGAACCCTTTTTTTTTCATTGCTTAAAAATACTACACCATTATCATTTTGAAGACATTGTCCGTTGTAGCAGACAATAACAGTTTCATTTGGTGGAGCCATTGAGATTAACTTTGAAATTTACTTTCACTGAGTGAGAAATTTTTTGAGAAGTTATTTTTAATAGTTGTGGGGAATTGGTGAAGATGAATGAAACTTGTAAGTAAATTTATACAAAATGCGTGGGAATTTCTTTTTTTTCACTACTACTATTTACACAACTAACTCGTAAAACTTATTTACTATACTCATACAACTAATTCAACCAACTTATTTACTACTACTAACCATATTTATTACCACCACTCAATTCACCCACTATAAATACCACTCTACCCACATATTTTTCACATCCATCTCTCTACTCATTCTACTATATCTCTACATTTCTCCACTACTTCCTCAAATTTTCCTACTCATTCTACTACTTCCTTAAAAAATGAGTCTATGGATTGGTGAAGATCATATATCACAAAGGATTAAAGATAGAGAACAATCGGTATATATCATTATATTTGTTTATAATTATTTATAATATTATGCTTTATATTTATCTAATTCATATTTATTATTTTTATTTATATTTGTTTATAATTATTTATAATACTATGCTTTATATTTATCTATTTAATATTTATTATTTTTATTTATATTTGTTTATAATTATTTATAATAGTATGCTTTATATTTAATTATGTGCAGAAATCGCCACATAGACTTGTTTTGAAAACGCGCAACCACCATTTTATAAAACCTCCTGCATTATTAAAGCCACTTGTAAAGGAAGCGGGTTTTGGTCCACTTACAAAATTACATAATGTTAATGTTGATCGTCATTTGTGCACTGTTATGGTCGAGAGATGGAGACCGGAGACGCACATGTTTCATTTACCAACCGGAGAGTGCACAATAACATTACAAGATGTTTCTATGTTGTTAGATTTAAAAATTTATGGGCGACCTGTTACTGAAAAAAGTGATGGAGTTTGGAGAAATTATTGGCCGCAGTTAATTGGAGCCATGCCTCCATCGATACAAAGGCATGGCAATAAGGTCGAGTTAATATGGCTAGAAGATCATATAAAAGTCATGCCTAACGAACTAACTCAAGAACAACTTTTTCAATACTTTAGGGCATATGTTCTATATCTTTTAGGAAAAATTATAATGCCTGACACATCTGGCAATCGTATACACAATATGTATCTTCCACTCTTGGAAGATATGGACACAATAAAGAGTTACAGTTGGGGTTCAGCGTTATTGGCACAGTTGTATAGAGGTATGTGTGGCGCAACTATGTACTCAAATAAAAAAGAGGGTCTTAGTGGATGTTGTGTACTTCTTCATGCATGGGCACATTGTCGATTGAATTGTGCCAAACATAAAAGAGTTAAATCTGTTCGTGAACGCCCAATGCCACTTCGGTAATTACACTATTTTTAAATTATGGTTATGGATTTTTTTGTTAATATGTTACTAATTATAATGAAATTTTTTATTTTAGATACCTAGCTGCCGGGACGACATATATTGATAGTCCAAACCACGATCTTACTCAATTTCGGTCCAGGCTCGATCACATGCAGCAAAATGACGTAATATATCCTCTCTTAATTTTTTATATGTGAATTGATAATTTTAAACTACTTGCATACACTAACAAATATCTATTGTTTTTAAAAAAATCAGTTTACTTGGATGCCTTACAATGATCAAGTGCCACCTATTATTTTTTAGGAGGACATTAGTTGTTGGTCAGCTTGCACATTTATCATATGTTTTGATGTAGTGGAGTTCCACCAAGCAGATAGAGTGCGACTCCAATATGGATTGCATCAGGATAGAGAATGCATGCCACAAATGATGGCTCACTACCATGCCACCGACAAGCATTCGTCCAGATTTGAAGATTATGCCGCAAAATATGCGTAGAAATTCAACATTGGAATAACCGTTTGAATTATGTTCAAGTTGGCGAACAATTCAACAACAATCCACCGATGCATTCAACACAGTATATAGATAATTATGCAAGGCAATACCATCCATATTTGTCCTCTGATCAATTTTTGAACGATCCACGTCCACATCCATTTGTGTCACAACACCATAATCCTAACCAACCAACAAACCAAAACTATAACACATACGATAACCCCAACCAAGCATCATCATCCCATAACCCAGCCCAAACATCATCATCCCATAACCCAGCCCAAGCAGCATCATCCTATAACCCTAGCCCACCATTCTTTGACAACCAAACCTTTGAATCACCAGCAACCAGACGGTTCGTAGAAAACTTTGTTAACCATTACTACGGTGATTCATTTAATCAACAATTCACATCTACCAACCAAACACAATCATTCCAACAATAACAACCGGCAATGGAAGCAAACATCGTAAATTTGGCGAGGCTTGGTGCACAAGAAATTGAAGAGGTTTTAAACCCGTGGCCTTATTCAAATCAACAAACGAACGACGACAATAGAGAATAAAAAATAGTCATAATTTTATAATGTAAATATTTAATGTTTTCAATGTTTTTTTTTTTAATTTTATAATTTTGTAATGTAAATATTTCGATGTTTTTTTATATAATGCAATTATTATTTAATAATATGTATTTACTCTTCAATAAGAATTATTTCACAAATAAAAAAAACAAAACCCCAAATACTCATAACTCTAATACCCTAAAATTTCATAACCCTAAAACCCCCAAATTTCTTAACCCTAAAACCCCAAACCCTTAAAAATCCCAACCCTAACCCTTTCCTCTAACAAATTGACGGAAAAAAAAGGGTAATTGGATGGCTCCCTTCTTGTGGGCGCCATATGTGTGTCAATGACTCCCTTCAAACGGGAGCCATATACCCTTCTTTGCAGTCGCAGGTCCCACAGGGACATTTTGGTGTTTTTTTGAAAAAAGGGACATTGTGGTACATTTGGGTGAAAAAGAGGACATTTTAAAAAAAAATCCCATAAATTGATGCATATTTAAATCCAAGATAAGCGAGTGCACGCATCTCATTTGATTGTTCCCATGATACTAGGAATGTTTAGACGTCCTGGTGCTTATCTGATGTGGATATATTTCAATTACTTAGATAGGTGAAACATGTTGGTGCTTTTATATATTCTGTTGTTGAAATGAGATATTCAAAGTGAGATTTTGTGTTGTGTCACCCTCGTATCCAAATTAGACCCTCCGAATATTTCGATGATTAGCTCATTGTTAGACAGAATAGTCATTCCAGTGCATTTTACTTTAACATAAGTAAATTATTGTAAAAGTTACTTTTACAATAAAGTAATTTACTGTAAAAATAGACACCCTGGATATTTTGATGATGAGATGGAATAACTATTTTACTTTTACTGTAAAAATTGGTTCAATTTAGATGGTAATTTGGATAGTGAAAACCAGATTAATTGCACACCCCGCCCCTAAAGTAAATGGACTGGGCCTTTTGGATGTTATGGTAACACCATAAGTTTGTAAAAATATGCACTTTACTTTTACATAAGTGCCCTTACAAGTAATAATTAGTAGTGGAGAGAAAAGAATTTCCATTTTTGAATTATTAATTTAATAAAAGCATTTTTTGTAAGAAAGTTATTAAAGCATTTGAAATTTTAAAAATAAATTATATTAAGAGACTACTAATATAAAAAAAGTCTTTTAATCAAGAAATCTGAGTTTAGTAAAGTAGTTTTATTTCAATATTATTAATTCAGCCCAATGAGTTATTGAAATCAAGCTTGAGCATATACTTATCATTTGTAAAATATAAGAAATTGGATGGAGTAATTTTAGTTGTATTGTATTTATTTTTAGAATTGTTCCTGAGGGCTAAGAGATTGGATAAAAACTAAAAAATTTGTCGCTCGCCGAACCACGAGACAATTTTTATCCTCTATACAAATGTCTAAAATAACAAAATAACATTATGCCAACCAAACATTATATAATTATTAAGACAAAATTTATACAATACTTTAGATGTTTGACATGTCTTATTCTATTCAGTATTTACACTTTGAAGAGTTTTTGAGTTTGTTAAACAACTGTGTGACCACTCCAATTAGTGATACTAGCTGAGAACAATCCTCTAGAGCTGAGGATGATGAGCAACACAGGACGCAGATCACCATAGTCATTAACTAGGCTTTTATTACATGGTCACATATCATCTATCAGACGTATGTTCCTGTATCCTTAGAAATCAATGACATAATAGTACGAGCCTATAAAACAAATCTTGTTTAAGAAAGGGTGTAACTTAAGTTTAGACTTTGGATTATCATAAGGTTATACATGTCCAGTTTTGAGCTAAATACGATATCAACCCCGTTAGTGAATAAGCTTACGGGCCCAACTCTGTAATTTCAATGTGATGCTAATGGGATAGGGGTTCAGTGCGGTCACAAATAATATGTTGACTGCACTGTAGTTGATCACTTGTAAACCGTCTGATCAAGATCAGATAGTCCAAATTTTAAGATCAATTTTATAATTAAAATCTGATCTTAAAGTTTGAGTTGTCTGATCTTGATCAGATGGTCTACATGAACTGACTGCATGCAGTCAACTGCATAGAATCCAAATCCGATGCTAATGTCTCACCATGACACAAACTTAATTCACTTGGATACATGTGTATAACATTTTTTCACCAATTTTGTATATAAATTAAACTCATAATAAAATACTTCAAGAACTCAGTAGTACTATCATAAATTTATATAATTAAAAAATCTTGATCTGATTCTGACAAAACTTATATGAACATGTCATAGCATCATCTAGAGAACAATCTTAAGCCTAGAACATTACAAAACCATTGAACATTGCTGTTATACTTATCCATTTTTCCATGACAATTTTAAGCTGCTTCCATAGTAATCTGCTGAATAAATGCAATGGACTAGTACAAGAAGGAACTTAAAAGTAACAACACATTCTCAAATCCTAAATGTTTTCACATATAACTCTCACAAGCTTGAATCAGTATTTAGTAGTATTTACAAAGGTCATGTGTTGCAAAATCTGGTTTCTCAAAGCAAACCTTTTGCCTCCAACTCACTTGCAACTGAAACACAAGAAAAGAAAGCAAATGTTAGAAATGATAAATGATGAAAGAAATCTAGACTAAATTTATCGGTGAACTCAGTTTCAAATTAATATATTCAAGCATGATTTAGGATGATGCGACGCAATTACAGTAGTAAGACTAGACTAATTCATCAAAAGGGGTCATAGAACTCTAACCTTTTGAGAAGGGAAGAACCAAAACAACTTGCATAGTGACATTATTTGGTGGAAGCTGCAAGCGAAGAGGATTAAGTTTTCCATTCAAAGGACTCCGATTACACACGATGATTCCCTCTAAACCTGTCTCTTCCTCAAACTTCTTCCTCAATTCCTCAACTCCATTCCCTTTGAAAACCAAAGAATATCCCTGCACACCTTCATCAGTCACTTCTCCATCATCTTCAGCTACATGGTAGTATATAATTCGCCCCTCTGTCTTCTTAGGCGATATATCGTCATTTGACTGCAAATAAAACCAAATTCAATTAACCAAAGAAGCTAAAGACTAGAGCAAAATTCTATCAGTAAATCATCAATTTAGTGTAGTCTCTATAATCATTAAGGAACAGTTTTTTTCTACAACAATAATTGTAATAGAGATAAGACGAACGGCAGAGAAAATGCATTTTATGAAACACTTGAAGTAATTTTTTGGCATTTTCCAAATTTCTTAAAATATTGAATTTGTTATTAAAAATGCATCATAAAAAATCTGCAGAATGCATCCTATAATGCTTATTATACTCAACGAAGATATGAACAAAGAGAAGTAAATAACCTAAAATTTTAATATAGTGGCTGAAAATTGAAATTCTACTACAACACATCAGTTTTGAATAGGTCATTTTAATTCTTAAAATTAACCAATGACTAAAGTAATAGATCTAATTCAAAATTTGCAAATTAACCCAGATTAAAACAAAATGATACTTTTCAAAGAATAAATCATACATACCTAATTTCAAGAATAACCAAAACACCCCAGATGAAAAAAAGAAGATAATTTTCAAAGAATAAGGGTCTGTTTGGATAAACAACTTAATTGCAGCTTATAGCAGAATCACTTATCATGACAAGCCCTTATGCATAAGTTTACATAAACTATTTTTATAGCAAAAGATAAATTGTTTTCATAAGCTACTGTATATTGGAGAACTTATGAAAATAATCTGAAAAAAAACTTATGAAAATTGTCATAAAAAATCTCACAAAACTTATATCACTAGATAAACTTAAATAAATCAAACCAAACACACCTTAAATCATATACATACTTAATTCCAATCTTAACCAAAACAACCCAGATAAAAAAATTGAAACTTTTCAAAGAACAAACTATACCTGTTGTCTAGAAAAACTTCCTGCAGAAACATTAGGAACCACCACAGCAGGAGAAGGTTTATCAATCTTTGTTTGAAGAGAAGGAGCAGAAGGTTGTTCCTGTTGATGTCTACTACTAACATGAATCTCAACAACATCAACATCCCACAAAATCCAATCTTGAGTAACAGTCCTATGAGGAATATCATGAGTTACAGTATTTCTCCAAGGAGGTAACCCACCATTTCCTCTAAGAAAATTCCCATATCTAGTTTTCAACTTAACACGAACACCATCTCTAATAGGTTCCCATTCAACAGAAGAATCAAGTGTTTTAGGAAGTGTTTGAAGAACTTTTCTACCAGTCATTCCTAGAAGAAAAGGGTTATCTGAAGCTGTAAGGTATTTACCATAACAGCTTTTGAGACGAATAACGTTGTCATAATTTGGAACATATTCTACAAACCATTTAGCATTTTTTGATGAACCGTTTCTGTCTTGTGTTACTGATTCTTCATCTTCTTCTGCTAGAAGATATTTGTCATGGTGACTACGAAGACGTACTGCTTTTGCTCTGTGGAAGAAGTCCATTCCACTTCTTAGCTTGTTGGGTTTTGTTGTCTGCATAAAGTGATTATTTAGTTAATTGAAATTGAAATTTTTTTTTGCTTTTTTGGAGAGATATAAATGGAAATGAAATGAAACTGTGTTATGAAAGTGGGTTTGTGATGGGTTTTTATATGGGAATAAAATGTGGTGGAGAGTTATTTGGATTTATTGATTATTGATGATGATGTTATTATTTTAAGACTAATTGATGATGAAAAGTGTTGTGTTGTGTGCATACTGCGAAAAGGTATATGTGATTGAGAAAAGGCAACAGTACAGTCAGCGGTGGCAACTAGGACAACACGTTTGGAGGGACGCGGTCATTGCGTGGATGAACCGGTTAATACTAATCTCTTTGGTGGATTGAATTGAATTTGAAGTTACGTGTGTATTTTTAAGTGAGGCACAGGTTCTACCTGTTGAAGGTTCACGGTTTTATTTTCTTCTGACAGGTGTAATCTAATTTATGTCGACATGTAAAAATAACAAGAAAAAACAGATTTTACTTATCGAAAGAAAAAGAAGAAAAAATTGAGTGAGATTTTTTTTCATCAAGTATCTGATTGAGTACCGTCTAATTTGGTTCGAGGATCGATTCTGACATTAAATGATTACAGTTTCTTGTCGATTGCAGTTGCAGAGATTGAAACGTGGTGTTTCCTATCGAGTTCAGCGTCAATCACCCACCACTGAATCAACTTATGATTGAATGTGATGTTTTTAATATAACTCTCCTATGGCTAGAAGAAGTATTTTTTTTTTTTATAATAAATATTTCTATAGTTAGAGTTACTCTCTTCAATTTTAAATATAAACATCCTTTAAAAAAAATTAAATATAAACAAAAATTACTTTATGAATATGCTTTAAATCAGACAAATATTCTTACTGAATTGAATATAATTGGCGACTAACTCAATTAAATAATGATTCCTAATCAAGCAACCACGTATGTATGGTATATTCTATGGTGGATCTAATTATTGAAGTTGATATAATGCTCTTTGTCGCGTTGCCATTAAATTGGCGTGTTTGTAGATATCAAAGAAATTAAGGTGATGTTTGGTTTATGCCTCTACTTTTTGTTTTCATTTTTTTTTGTCATTTTCAATTATAAAACGCATCATAGGAAGAGAGACTTATACGAGAATGAAAAGAAATATTACGTGATGTAGAAGCTATGAAGAGTGGAGATTACATAGCGACAAACAACACTCAAATGCATGAAACTAACGTATATACACTAAACTTCAAAATAAAAATGTAATGTTAGATATTTTGGCCAAAAAACAATCTTGTAAGGAACTCACTTGATTTATACTTAAATAAAATATTGTTAGCTCATATATAAGCCACTCCCAAATTGCCAATTAAAAATAAAAACTCACCATGTAGCAATAGCTAGCCTAGATACATGGATTTGGATTACATTAATCACTCGTAGGGTATGGTTGGTATTACTATGAGTATGTCAGAATCACGACGATCCATTATGATTTTCCAAAACTTTCTGTGTCAAATCACAGTGGTTGCTTTCATCTACTTAGGGAGGCGTAGAAATCCCAACAAGAATACATGTAAACAATTTCTCTAGTTTGTTAAGAAAAATAAATTTTGGTAATGTATATTCACATAACTTGGTACTAATAATATGACAAAACAAGTTATTATTCATTAAAAACAAGGAAACATCCATTACCTGAAACCTAATGAAGGAGTTTATTGTTGTGAAAATAACATTAGTTTGTGTGACGTGTGTTATCACATTTTCCTAATTAGTGGAAAATAGTTGGTAAAGGCATGGAGCAACACATTTATGGACCTGAGAACCAAACTGCAATCAATTGCAAGTGGACTCTATATGTGGGTGGGGTGAAAAAGCAATACACGTATACACCCAAATTTTCATTGGGTTTAAGTTTTAAAAAAATCAAAGAGAATTTCTTTTTTTTTCTTTCTTTAAGACTATAGCACCTTCCACAAAAACTCATAAATATTCCATTTAAATTCTAGAATCTAAAGCATACTTTTTTGTTGTTCAAACTCTAGAATTTGAATTAGTATAATACATAGATTGACCTAGGATCGTAATTTTGACCAAAATTGCATACTAGACCATAGAAGAAATTGTGATTTGGATCTATTTTAAAAATCGCATGTTGTAGTATCGGGTCGCCCGCCAATATCTGATTTGGCTTAGGTATTAAGGGTTTGTTTGAAACAGTTTTTAAATACTCTTTTTTAGTTTTTAAAAGTTAAAAAAGAAAAAACATGTTTGGAAGTGCTATTTTTAAAAATTGTTTCTCATTTTATAGTCTTAAAAACTAAAAAACAAAAACATGTTATAGGTGTTTTGCTTTTTAAAAACTATTTTCAAAAACTAATTTATAAAACACATTTTAAAAACTAAAAACAACCGTTTACTCACTTTTTATTTTCTTTTTGTTTAAAGAAAATTTAATTGTAATTTTATAAATGATGGACCATTATATTATTTGTGAATGCAAAACAAATAAGCAAGTATATATAATTAGAATAAACTTGACCAAAAAAAACACAAACAATTAGAATAGAGGACAAAACCATTTGAGAATTGGGGAGGCGGAACCTATTTGTGAATGAGAGAATTAAGATTCGGTAATTGTAAAATATATTGTGAATTTTATACGGTGAGAGATAAATTAAGCTACATGAGGAAAAAAACGGGATGAACTTGGTGAATGGACAAAATTTTAGGACTTGTTTGAAATAGTTTTCAAATACTCTTTTTTAGTTTTTAAAAGTTAAAAAAGAAAAAACGTGTTTGAAAACCCTTTTTTCAAAAACTGTTTTTAAAAATAGTTTCTCATTTTATAGTTTTAAAAACTAAAAAACAGAAACAGATTATAGATGTTTTACTTTTTAAAAATTGTTTTCAAAAACTAATTTATAAAACACATTTTCAAAAGTGTTTTTTTATAATGGTTTTTTATCCTTCTATGTGGGTTTGATTTTGATAGAAAACACCGATTGACAAAACTTCAGAACTAAAAAGAGTGGAAAAAAATCTTCAGGAACTAAAAACAAAATTCTACGAAACTATAGGGACAAAAAACATATTTAACCATTTTTTTTTTATATAGAAGACGAATACAATTTTAAAACAGTAATAGCTTATTCTTTTTTATTTCAATTATTCAACTATTGATTTATTAAACCATTTTTCTCAGTCACTTCTTTTTTGAAATTATTTTCAATTCAATTTTCTTCCATTCACACTTATTGTTATTGCTATATGGGAGTTGGCGCGTGCAATGTACCGCGAACTAGAAAAATGTACCGCGAACTTCAATTAACATTGAAAATTCAACAAACAAATAAATAAAAATATTAAAAATAAAATAATAAAAAACAGAGTTGAAAACTCACCTGAGACTGAAAATTCCCTTTCGCCGGCGGCGACGTTCCCAACGAAAAAACCGACATCGGAGACGACGGCGCATCAGAATTAAACGAAATATCATCAGAAGAAGTAAAAGACGATAACATCCTCTCAAAAACCAATTCATTCATTTTCTCTTCAATCACATCTTCAACATCCCAAAGAACAGAATCCCTTTTCGCAGAACCAAATGAATCATCAATCGTTACACTGTTCCTCCACGGCGGCGCTCCGCCGTTACCTTTCAAATACTTCCCACACCAACTCCTTAACTTCACTTGAAAACCATCCCTTATTGGTTCCCACTCGTTTTTACCGTCTAAACCGTTTTCTAACTCTGTTAGAATAACCGTTTTTGCCGTTAAACTTAACGGAAAAGGTGTTTCTGTTGCTGTTAAGTATTTTCCATCGTAGCTTTTTAACCGTATCAGGTTAGGATTGTTTTCTAACTGTTCTATTGTCCATTGAGCTCTTCTAACGGTTCCGTTTCGACTTTGACGGAGTTTGTGTTTTCCGATGTGGTCATCGTCGATGATTAGATACTTGTCTAAGTGGCTTCGTAGCTTAATAATCTTTGATTTGTTGAAAAACTCCATTATTAATTGATATAATGAAGGTTAATTAATCAAGTTTTGTAAGTGTTCTGTGTTTTTTTTTTTTGTGTGTTGTTAACATAATTTGGGTGAGAGTGTATTGTTAAGAGAGGACACTTGAATTGCTTGGTTTTATATGTCTCTTTTGAGTTTGAAATTTGAGGTGCATAAAGGAATCTTCTATATTTTTAGTTGACATTTTCAATATTTTATTAGTAAAAGGGTAGGAAATTCATGAGAAATTTTGATTTAATTATAAAATAAGTTTAAATTGATTGTCTAGAATTGTAAAATTAGAATTTTATTGATAGAAGATTGTAGAAAAAACAAAGATCACAATATTTAGTTGGTAATATACAAATACTTTAGTAAATATTTTGTAACTTTGGAATTTTTATCATGTGAATTACTGGATTCATTTCGCCTAAATTATTATTTATAAATAAAAATAGAATAATGTTTGGTTTTTAAGGTGAATAAATAAAATATTAAAGTTTAAACTTCAATTCCTACATATAATAAGGTCTATTCCAAGTTTAAACTGAGCTACATACTAAGGTTAAGGTTAAAGGGGACGAATGAAACGAAATATTATTAAGGAATATATAATATATTACAATCCATTCTTTACTATGAATTACCATTAAAAGTGAAAACCCACCATATAAGAAGGTTATTTTGAGTTGACAATTTTAGTATATTTTATTAAAAGGAAGTAAATCCTAACACATTTTTATTTAATTAGTTAAAGATAATTTTATATACTGTATATTATTTGGCATTTTTTAATCAAATTTACATTTTTTAGAATAATATAAAATTTAACTAAAAATTACCTTAAAGAAATGATTTTAATTAATATTTGACATTTTTTGATCAAATTTACATTTATATATTTATTTGTATAGATTAATTAGATTCTCCATTTTTCCCCTTAAATATCAGTTTTTTTTTTTACATATCCGTAATTATGATTTCGAATATTTACTTTGACTCTGTTTGATAAAAATTAACGAATAGTGAATAACTTAAAAGCTAAATTTTAGCTTATGGCGAATAAGTTTTTTTTTTAACAAACTTATGGCGAATAAACTAGTTGATTGAATATGCAGTGTTTGGTAAAATTAACGGTGAACTAACTTAAATGTATGAAATGACTTAATAGAATGTGTTTAATTAATATTTAATTTTTTCAAGTAAGATGGCGGTGTAAAATCGAAAGAAAAAATGATAAATTATAAGATCATAAGGAACTTGAAATAGCGTTTGCAAAAATAAACTATAAATTTTTTTAAAAAAACGTTTTTTAGTTATATGAGCTTATAAACTAAAAGCTCAAAATTTAGCCTTATCAAACATAGCCTTCGTAATTAACCGCTATAAATTAGATATTTTAATAATGTATGTTCTTCGATCAATCATTAGTTACGTTGGTCCGGTGATTATTAGCGTTGAACTTAATATGGAGGACCATGGTTCGACTCTCTGCAACTGCAATCGAAAGAGGGTTCAAACCACCTCCGAACTATATTAGGTGGTCTAGTGAGTCGGATACTGGAGTAAAAAAATGTTCTTTAATAAAAATAAATTAGAGAATTAAAAAATATGGAAAAATGATAAATAATATTAAAGTCTTCCACACGGTATAGTCTAAGATGAGAGACTGAGAATACAAGGGACCATAGGTTGAACTTGAAATTGCATGGAAACTGTGGTTGATTCTAGGCGTTGAAAATCTAATATTATGTTTATATACGTTATTTTATTGTAATTGTCGTTTGTTCATTTTTTGTTTTTACCTTAATTAATGAAATGTAAAAACACAATTTAAAGGTTGATATTCCATGAGTGATGAGTGTAAAAACTTTTCTGCATATAACTCAAATAAATAGATAAATACATATCAAAAGTGATTTGATTACTATATGAATTTATTTTGTATGGACTATGAGTATAACATGACAAAAATGAATTTTTTTTTTAAGACTTGACAAAAATGATTTGATTGCTACTGATAATGGATATAGTTTTTAAAAATAGCTGACGTAATGATCGTATATACTATAAGTTTAAAATATTTTAAGTGATTAAACTCAAATAATTGATAAATTATTTTGGAATAAGTTATTTCAAAATTTTAAATTTGAATTTTAAAAAAAATACTAATTTAATCAAATTTTATTATCCTACAACTGAATTGTAAATTATTGGATCGTCTTTTAAAAATTAAAGTTAAAAATAAAAATATTAAATTGAACTAACAATAAATTGATTTAAGTGGTAAGAGTTTTTGTCTCTTAAATATGTGGTCGGAATTCAATTTTTAACTCATGTGTATGAAAAAAATTGATTGAAAGAGAATAATCCACTTTATATGCCTATAGATTTTTCGGAGGAGAAATATGTTTAAGTTTTCGTCACAATGAAAAGGCTAAGGAAAAGGTTAATTATGTTTGGCCATGACTTGTTTGTAAGTGGTAATAATTAATTATATGGCTTTATGTTCACGACAAGTGAAAAAGATTGTAACGAAACTCTTCCGATGGGATTGATTAGAAGAGTACTAAGTCTGAATCGAATAAATAATATAGTTGACGGGAAAGTTCCAGGTAATACAAATGCATAAGTTATACATTACATTTATTATGAATTTATATTTATATTTTTATTTTAAAAATGAAATTCATACACATTATGTTGAGAGTTTATGTAAACAAAACAACAAAGACTTTAATTGTTATGCACAACTTACTTTACACACACATTTAATAACATGTTGTCATATTATTTAAGGTATGGACACATAATGTATTTTAAATTAGGAAAATGTCAAATAGTGTTTCGGGGCACTAGTTAAACATATCAATATGAAAACTTTTTTTTGGAATTTGTGTATTGAATATCTTAAAATTGTAGAAAGTTGTCTTTTCAACATTAATTTTCTCTTTAATTTCTATTTTTTGTGTACTTAACAAGTGTCCGGAGGCACTGTTTTACATGACCCTATAAAATATATTATATAGTATATGTCAATAAATTATTGGATGCATGTATAAAATTACTCATATGTCCACTTTTTCGCTATACTGGAACTTCGACCCATGTGGTGTATGAGTCTAATTAGCCGTAATATATAACAATAAAATAAAATATGAAAATTGCAATATTGAAAGGTATATGAAAAAAGTTTAATGAAATAAGAGGAATTAATTGATAGCAAAGTAAGAAATTAGATTATTATTTTAGGTTAAGACAGATGGAAGGAAAAAAAGTATCAAATCAATAAAAAAAAAAAAATGGATAATAAATGACTTAACAGAATAGCCAACGCCCGATAGAGATATAGTAAAAATCTTTTAAAGCATACCACTCATGTATTAAATAAACATTCTTGTTAATTATTTCGACCAATACTTCAAATTGATTCCCGAACGGATCAACCAAATTTGCGAAACGATAAATTTCATGTCGAAGATCAGTGGAAAACATCTTCGGAAGCCGCACTGCACCCTACAAATGCAACAAACAATAGAAAATATAGAATCATATTATTTTGATAATTATAGGCAAAAACATTGTAAAAGTTAAAATCACACTAATTTCAGTTACGTCAAACTCAACGTAGTAAGTCATATATCTAATATGCAATTCATTAATCAACTTCTCTCGGTCAGATAAAGGATTGAGATTCAAATGAACCGTTTAAATTTATATAATAATGATTTCAATGATATGAATAAGAATGAGAAAACACAAAGCACAAAACAACATTTCTATGTGATAGACACCTCATAGTACATTAAGCGCAAGAGTGGTGAATGCGTTAATATGAGTCATTGTAATATTAATGAGAAAAAGAGAAATATTAACTTTTAGAAATAACTAGACACCGACCCGTGCTATCGCACGGTTTTTGTAGATTTTCATATATTATATAAAAAGAACTATAATAAATTTTTTAAAATAAATGACACAATCAAATCTGTCTTTTAAAATCAGTTCAAACTGACTCATTTCAGTGTATAATAAAATCACTCAAGCACCATATTGAATATTATAAAAATCACGCAATGCAAACATCTATATTTAAAATATATGCTGCCATTAATTTTTTCAACTAAAAATTCAAATTGATTTCCGTTTGGATCAATAAGGGTGTGTTTGGTAGGAGAGAAAATGAGAAGAGGGAAATAAAAACACGGAAATCAATGCATGTATTTAGATATGAATTCAACGGTGCTATGTATAAAACACGGGGAGAATGAATAGTTAGAGTATATAAAATATAAAATAAAATTAAAAAAACCTCAAACATAGCGCAAGTTGAAATTCAATATTTTGATCAGTCATAGTAGCAATAGAAACACAAATTGTGATAGCTAAACTTGAGATATATCTATAGAGGAAAATATAAAACGCGGCGAGAATGAATAGTTAGAGTAAAAATTTGTGAAAGCTAAACTTGAGATATATAAAATAAAAATTGATTTCTATTTAAACAAATCAAATATTTGCATAGCATCGAAAAATATTAAATTATATATTGTTGTGACACGTCATGGGTTCAATTTCTACTGAGGTAGATGTATAAAAAAATTGGAGACTTAGAAAAAAAATTGTACATGTATTACAAAAAAAATTGATTGGATTGCATATTCAATACATGTTGATTACAAAAATATTTCAAATTGATTGATATGTCATAGTGGCTAATAGATGAAGCCTTCACAAAAAGGTCATAAGTTCAACTCTTGTTGAAGACATTTTTTAATGATTAAATTAGGATTTTAGTAGGGTTAAATTAGGGTTACTTGGAGACTTAACAACTTTTGTAGATTTTCATATATTATATAAAAAGAACTATAATAATTTTTTTAAAATAAATGACACAATCAAATCTGTCTTTTAAAATCAGTCAAAACTGACTAATCCTAGTGTATAATAAAATCACCAAGCACCATATTGAATATTATAAAAATCACGCAATGCAGACCATTCACGTTTAAAATATATGCTGCCATTAATTTTTCAACTAAAATTTCAAATTGATTTTCGTTTGGATCAATAAGGGTGTGTTTGGTAGGAGAGAAAATGAGAAGAGAGAAATAGAAACACGGAAACCAATGCATCCAAATACATGCATTGGTTTCCGTGTTTCTATTTATCTCTTCTCATTTTCTCTCCTATCAAACAAAGGCTAAGTGTAGCATAACGATGTACGTTGTTGTCACCAAAATCAGATGCAAACTTTTTTGGTAACATGACCGCGCCATAAAATAAAAATAATAACAATGTTAAATCTCTACCAATATGAAATGCTCAAATACAATCAAATACATTCGGTTGAAATAAAAGGTATACTTACTTTACCATGGTGAAACTCAACATAATAAGTTCGATATTTGATCCGACAATGATTGACGTACTTCTCTAAGTCAGTTATTGAATATGAATTCAATGGTGTTATGTGTAAAAAAATGAAGGAGTTATTAGATATGAATTCAATGGTGTTATGTGTAAAAAAGAAAGAAAGTAGTAAATATAAAACGCTGCGAGAATGAATAGTTAGAGTATATAAAATATAAAAGTGCAAGTTGAAATTCAATATTTTGATTAGTCATAGTAGCATAGAAACACAAATTTGTGATAGCTAAACTTGATATATATATATATATATATATATATATATATATATATATAGGAAATATAAAACGCGGCGAGAATGAATAGTTAGAGTAAAAATTTGTGAAAGCTAAACTTGAGATATATATATATATATATATATATATATATAGAGGAAAAACATAGCATATACGATAAATATTAAAATAAAGATTTATTTCTATTTAAACAAATTAAATATTTGCATAACACCGAAAAATATTAAATTATATATTGTTGTGACACGTCATGTGTTCGATTTCTATGAGGTAGGTGTATAAAAAAATTGGAGACTTCGAAGAAAAAATTGAACATGTATTACAGAAAAAATGGATTGGATTGCATATGCAATACATGTTGTTTACAAAAATATTTCAAATTGATTGATATGTCATAGTGGCTAGTATATGAAGCCTTTATAAAAAGGTTATAAGTTCAACTCCCGCTGAGGACATTGTTTATCATTTTTTAATAATTAAATTAGGGTTTTAGTAGGGTTAAATTAGGGTTACTTGGAGACTTAACTATTTTTATTTCGACCAATACTTCGAATTGATTCCCGAACGAATCAACCAAATTTGCGAAACGATAAATTTCATGTCGAAGATCAGTGGAAAACATCTTCGGAAGCCGCACTGCACCCTACAAATGCAACAAACAACAGAAAATAGAATCATATTATTTTGATAATTATAGGCAAAAACATTGTAAAAGTTAAAATCACACTAATTTCAGTTACGTCAAACTCAACGTAGTAAGTCATATATCTAATATGCAATTCATTAATCAACTTCTCTCGGTCAGATAAAGGATTGAGCGAAATAACTAGAAAAAAAAGAGATTGTTTTAATACTCCTCTTCTATAGGGATCATCTAAAAAGCACAGATTCAAATGAACCGTTTAAATTTATATAATAACGATTTCAATGATATGAATAAGAATGAGAAAACACAAAGCACGAAACAACATTTCTATGTGATAGACACCTCATAGTACATTAAGCGCAAGATTGGTGAATGCGTTGATATGAGTCATTGTAATGAGAAAAAGAGAAATATTAACTTTTAGAAATAAAGCAATTAAAAAGAAAACAATATTGGTGAAGGAGAAAAAATAGCATAAAAAGAAATATATAATATGTTCTGATTTCTTTCCCAAATCATTTATTGCCTAACATGTTGACTATAAATTAATACAGCTTCCTTTATTTCAAAAAACTTTACACCATCCTTTAATAAAAAAAAAATTATAATTTCGGTCGATAAATTAAAACTTTAGCTCTTGATTTTCCTCAATGAGCAAATATAATTTCAGTCGATACACATATAAAGGATATATAGGATGGTGTAAAGAAAAATTTGGATAAACGATACAATAAAATATGTGTCATATAAAGGATGATTATTTTTTTAGGGATGAAATTAGGACTTTATATGAAATATATGTCAACAATACACAAATTTCTTGTTACATATATGTCATATAAATATATGTCAAAGGATGATTTTTTTTTTTTTGACTCAAAAGAAACAATGTTCATTCATTCATTCAAATTTATAGAAAATACATAAATCGGAATCATTACATATTCAATTTCGCTAAAAACTAAGGATGAATCCGCGAACAGGCTCACAACATCCGAGTTAATAGCATAAAACGGCCTAATGACTATGACAAAGCCTACGGTTGATGTGACAAAATTCAAGTGTCCGGAATAGCCATGCATCCGAATTTGCAACGCTGACGACGCTAAAGTCATTGAATCTGCACTGAATTTTGATCGAAGCAAATCTGAACAAAAACAAACACCGTAGTACGACAGGATAATCAAAACACCGCACTAAGACGGGATTAAAACAACGCCAAATGAAACAATCTCAAAGAAAACTCTAATGAAATCTAAAAAACTTGTGTGAAAAAATCACTTATTTAGATTAAACTGGAGGAAAATAAAATGCGGAGGGGTGATTTTAGGCCAAAAAAATGACCTAAAATCACCCCTCACTAATCAAGGAAGAAGAAGAAAACTTGAAGAAAAGAAAATAAAATAGGGCCTGCGGTGAGAGAAAGCTAAATATATTCCCTATGCTTTTTGGAAAAATTGTATATTCAAAGGATGATTGTTGTTACATATAAAGTTCTAATTATAAACGACACACAAAGAAATATATGTCATATAAAGAATGATTTTTTATTTTATTTTTAAAGAAAACTATATAAAACAATGGAGAAAAAATATTTAACATGGTGCGTGAGAGATATATAGAATTCCATATTTATTAGATGATGATTACAAAATTATATCAAATTGATCGATGTAGTCTAGTGGCAAAATGCACCAAATAATTCTTAAAGGGTGTGAGTTCGGTTCTTGGTGAGTTATTTTTAACATTTTATTTGAATAAATTTAGGGTAAAATGAGCGGAAAAAAAATTAGGATTACGAATAGCAAAATCGCGCGGTGCACGGAGAATAAGAGATATTATTTGATAGCAAAGTAATAAATTAGGTTGTATTTTAGGTTAAAACAGATGGAAGTAAAAAAAGTATCAAATCAATAAAAGTAAGAGTGGAGAATAAATGACTTAACAATGCTTTGATTAAAATAAAAAAAGTCTAGAGAATAAAAAAAATCAACTATCAAGTATTATAATCAACTTGAAATGCTTGTATGGAAAAGAACCATATATGAGAGCACAATTTCATATGTTACCATAGTCATCAACAATCTTAATTGTAATCATTTTCTTCTCAACAAACTCTTCATACGGTAGCATCTAGAAAATTAATAACACAAAATTTGTGTCAGCAAAAACATATATGTACCACAGTTGTATCATAAAATACATTGTAGTCAAACTTACTAAAAGCTCAGTTGTAACGTCGTAAGTAGTTAATCTTTTCTCAAAAGTGATGTCAGTAAAATCAATTTCATGAGTATACGACAGGAGATTAATATCTTATGGGAGACCAGGTACAAAGTCAGACCCAACACATGATTTTTCTAATATGAATTTTATAGGAGGTACAAATGTCGGTGGGTCGATAACTATACCAAACCTATCTTTTAAAATATAACAGGTCCTACATCTAATCTGCAATTCTTTAATCAGCTTCTCCCGGTCAGATAAAGGATTGAGATTTAAAGACCTGTTTAAATTTATATAATAAAAAAATAAGTTAGCATCAAATGTGTAACAATATAAATGATAAAAAAAGGTTAGCGTGTAACAATTTCAATGATATGAATAAGAACGAGAAATCAAAAAACACAAAACAACATTTCTATGTTATAGACATCTCGGAGTACATTAAGCGCAAGAGTGGTGAAGTCGTTAATATGAGTCATTGTAATGAGAAAAAGATAAATATTAAGAAAGAAGTTAAAACGAAGCGATATTGGTGAAGGAGAAAAAATAGCATAAAAAGAAATATATTATATGTTCTAATTTTGCCAAGCATCGTTGACTATAAATTAATACCGAAATTCTGGCACAGTCCAAATGGGGTACCGAATGGGGCAACCTTTGAGTCAACAACGTGCACAGCAGAAGTAACAAACAATAAATAACTGAAAATAAATAGTACGCAGTGTTTGTTAACCCAGTTCGGCGTATAACACGACCTACTCTGGGGGATACCAATCCAGGAGAGAATCCACTATGGTAATACTAGTTAGAAGCTATCAACAAACGACCCGTTTACACTTCGTCACCTAGTTACTACCCGTATCATCAACCTAGGCCCACCTAGATCAGAGACCCCGTCCCTTCTCCTCTTAACCACACGCCCAGTGTGATTGCTCAAAACTTAAACTTTGGTGAAGACACACTTCAAACAAATACCTATCTCCGTACTTAAAAGCTTAGGAGTAGATTAAACAAATACAACCCAAGAACACAGTCCCAAGCAAGTATCAAGGTGATACAAGATAGGCTCACAAGTAAACAAATGACACGCTAAAACCATAGACACAAAAATACTATACTTCACGATGGTTTCAGTAGTATAAAAAGGTCTATGGTCTTCAATATATATAGCACATAGATAGCCACGATAGTTCCTTTAATTTGGCTTCACAAATAAATTAAAATTAAAGTATATCCAATAAGAAAAGATTCATTGAAGCAAATCCAACTAAAATCCTAAAATATAGGAATATATTTTAGGCTTGATATACTTTGAGATATCTTCAGGAAATAAACTGATCTCCACGTCTTGAGGAACAAGTAATGCGATAAGGAGATTAGCTTGACCAAATTCGCGCCCAACAAGCTTGTAACAAACTGTCCATATTTTCCAGCTTCAGGATGTTGTTCCAAATGTAGCCACATCTGACCCTACATCTGACTATATGTTGTTTTTGCAAAATATAGCCAATTTCAAAAACCCAACAATCTCCCCCTTTGGCAAATTTTGGCTAAAACAATATTAGGCAGGTTATGGAAAGATGTAGTTCACATCTTCATTTAAGTCAACATAAACACACAACTAGAAAAGAAGATAGAACATAATATGGCTATTTTTACAGCAACACTTCAAGTAAATCATATCACATAAAGAACATCAGAGACTTGCACCAGCAGAATAAACACATCTAGTCTCACAAAAGAACAACATCAAAGAGAAATAAACTCTCTAAGTGGATTCACATACTTGGAGAAAAATAAATTCTCACACATTAAGTCTTTAAAAAAATCACTTCACATAAGAAGACATAGAAAAGAGACTTTCAGTCAAATAGAGAAAAATAAATTCTCCATTCAGACATTCTAGATGGTATCCAGGATGGGGCAGCATTCAACAGAGCATCTAGGATAAAATGTAAATTGCTCCCCCTAAATCAACACACATCAGGATATCATCACAAATTTTACTCCCCATGAATACATATATGTCAGGGAATCATCAGATACCTTCACTCCCCCTGAACATGTGCATATCACACATACAACAAAAATTAGGATTACTCCTGTTGGAACAAAATGTGTCTTAGAACACACCCTTGAGTTTTGATGATAACAAAGTATTAAATGGACAATTGATGTTACTAATGTTTAAATTAAGTGTGCAGGAGAATCCAACGTTATATCAAGAGCACACTTGATTTAGACTCTGATGAAACCTTAATGGAAGTCTGAATCTTTACACTCTGAAAGAGTTCAGAAGCTACAACGTGGTCAGAAGCTAAACAAAGTTCAGAAGCTCAAAGAGGATCAGAATGTCTGCAAGAGTTCAGAAGCTCAGAGAAGTTCAGAAGCTCAAAGATGTTCAGATGCCTACAAGAGTTCAGAAGCTATCTGCTAGTCATGAGTTATTTAGAAGATGAAGACGTTCAGAAGCTGGAATACGAAGGACTATCAGAGGCCATTTATTCAAGACCAATCAGACTCCAAGTTATCAAAGGTTCATCAGAAGCAAAGGAATTCCCCTAGTCATCAGAAGGGCTACATCAACTACTCTTATCAAGCCTGATGATTTGTTTTAAGGATAACTAATTACAACGGTCACAAAGGATGTAATCCTACTCTCTCTAGGATCTAGTTGTACCTTATTACTGTACGTTGGACAAACAGTAAAGGTGAAGCTTAACTGCAAAAGAAGATGTGGCTTTACTCAACGGATATTCAAAGACTACAGCTGTCCAACTTACAACGGGAATTTCTCTAACGTCTCAATGTCTTTCTCAACTCATATAAATATGCAAAAGAAAGAATTGATGACTAACGATCTTCAATAGAAAATATCTCTCAAAATAAAGTGAGAACAAAGAACTGTAATAGCAAATATCTCTCAAATGAAGTGAGAATAGAAACTAGCTCAAGCCTCTGAAGTTATTATGATTGTAATAAGTTTAAGCTTATAAGTTAGTATTACTCCTGCGTGAGTAATTGATAAGTCTCAATCTTAGTGATTAGAGCAAGGAAGTCTTCTGCTTAGTGTAGAAGCAAGGAAGTCTTCTGCTTAGTGTAGAAGCAAGGAAGTATCTTGTCTTGATTGACTTGAGCAAGGAAGTCTTAAGCTTGTGTGCTTAAGAAAGGAAGTCTCTGTCTTGTGTGACCTAGAGCAAGGAAGTCTCTCTGTCTTGTGTGACCTAGAGCAAGGAGGTCTCATGCTTGTGTGCTTGAGCATCTGAATGTAATCTTAGTGATTATAGTGAAATCTCTTGTAAGTACAAGGGGACTGGAGTACTCTCAATTTGTGAGGGGAACCAGTATAAATTGTTGTGTCTCTTTCTCTCTCTCTCTCTCACTCTCTTATTTAATCCTTCATCATTCACTAAGCCTTAAGTTGATTGTGTAAACTATTCCACTGTGCTTAAAGACTCTGATAGATTTAAATATGTAGAAAAGTTTTTAAATATCCAAAACACAATTCAACCCCCCCTTCTTGTGTTTTCTCCACGCACCTTCAACTCCCCCTTACGACATGCATAGCAAATAAGTGATACTCCCCCTCAATGCAACATACATCTGCAAACAATATCACTACACACCATACATCAGACCATGCATGTCAAACTACCTAATACTGTCCATCACATCATAGGATATTCATCAACACATACACACATCAGATGTATATCCAGATGTAGACACATCTTCCACCACATGCAGCACACAGTCAAAGAACAAAAAATTATATTATAGACACATCTTCCACCACATGCAGCACACAGTCAAAGAACAAAAAATTATATTACGCACATTACAGTACTCCCCCTTTTTAGCCATCAAATTTGACAAGATCAATAGACAACACCAAACGATCACAGAATAGGACAGTAGATCACAAAATAGTAGAGTGCACATAGGTGCATAGTAAATCCAGGACATAGCCCACAAATCAAAGGAGAGAAGAAAACCTGAGCACCAAAACAAACCATCCAAAAAAAATAATCAAGGCGCAAAGAAAAGAAATATGTTGAGTTACAATCCCTCTTTTTTGATCAGCGTGCAAAGAATATAAAGAGGCAAAAGTGATTGCACGCACACATAGCAATAACTGCTATAAATTCATATTGTTGAACGATGAACGAGATGTTTCTAATATTAAAATCCCTGAAGATTTGTTGATATCTGATACTACAAATCCCTTGATGTCTTTGGTTGATTTTGCACACCCAGACTTTATAGATAATATTAACAATCCACATTTTTTTAAGAAAGGGGGATTCTTGCCCTGACTCTCGAATCAGTTGAGTATGATAATGATTATCTTATGTCATTGATTCTAGGCGATGAGAGAGAATATTAGAGCTCTGACACATGCATTCGATCAAATGAAAATTCAGAGGTTCAGGGAGATTGGTTCACAACAGAATTTTTGAATGATATTAGGACTTCAAGGATTCCTAATCACAAATTGAAACTAAAAGGTGGGTGTGCTCTTATGCTCATAAAAAACATTGATCGGGCAAATGGTTTATGTAATGGTACAAGTTTAACAGCGACTCACCTTGGAAAGAACACTATAAGTGCTACTATCATTTCAGAACAAAATACGGGTGTTAAAATATTCATTCCTAGAATGAATTTGGTGTCAAGTTATTCTAGTTTACCATTTAAATTTAGGCGTAGAAAATTTCCATTAACTTCTTTGTTTTGCAATGACCATCAATAAAAGTCAAGGCCACTTTTTATCTTATGTGGGCATTTATCTTCCGAAGCCCGTGCTCACACACATACAACTTTATGTTGTTGTCTCTCGCGTTACATCTAGAAAGGGATTGAAGTTGTTGATTTTGGATGAATATAATAATATTTGCAGTGAGACCACAAATGTTGTGTATCGCGAAGTTTTTCAGAACGTATAAATATTTCTTAACTTTTCAGGTTATTTCTTAACAATGTAATATACTGTTGTTGTTCCTTAAAGTTCATCTGTTATTATTTGTGTAATTTTTTCTAACTTCATATTTTTTTTTACAATTTTTGTTTTGCAATTCAGATTTTTATGGTGTTATATTACTATCGTTATGTCGTTTGTTGAGAAACACGGTTCAATATCTGCTGATTTATGTTGAAGTTTCAAACATTGTTAACAATTTATTATTTACTATTTCCGTTGAATAGTTTTTTTATTGGATAAGGATGACTTTACATTATTTTAATTAGGTGAGTTTTCTATAAATGGTGTACATACCAAATGTGAATTAAAAATATCTTTTCTCGATATTAAGCGAATGTGTACCGAGGTGTGTGAACTCATGTAGCACAAATCGGTCGTTATTACTTTGAATGAGATTCACCATTTGATACATTTTTGTTATCGGTAATGCCAAAATTTTGAGTTATATAGATTTAATTTATATATCACGAAAATAAATTGTATGAATTGTTTGGTTTTTTAAAAATTGACCATTAATTTAAAATCATTTTTTTGTCATTCTATTCACCATAAGTTTTATTTATGTTATTTCTCTTATATGTAAATTTTTATATTTTTATTCTGCATGCTTGGCACAGGTCATGGGTCTCACACTAGTTAGTCTTATTTTGTATTGCTGCGTGTAATGAAACGATAGTTCATATCTAGTCATAACCCAAACAATTATTAACATTATATCAATTCAGAGGTTCAGGGAGATTGGTTCACAAATTGAAACTAAAAGGTGGGTGTGCTCTTATGCTCATGAAAAACATTGATCAGGCAAATGGTTTATGTAATGGTACAAGTTTAATAGCGACTCACCTTGGAAAGAACACTATAAGTGCTACTATCATTTCAGAACAAAATACGGGTGTTAAAATATTCATTCCTAGAATGAATTTGGTGTCAAGTTATTCTAGTTTACCATTTAAATTTAGGCGTAGAAAATTTCCATTAACTTTTTTGTTTTGCAATGACCATCAATAAAAGTCAAGGCCACTTTTTATCTTATGTAGGCATTTATCTTCCGAAGCCCGTGCTCACACACATACAACTTTATGTTGTTGTCTCTCGCGTTACATCTAGAAAGGGATTGAAGTTGTTGATTTTGGATGAATATAATAATATTTGCAGTGAGACCACAAATGTTGTGTATCGCGAAGTTTTTCAGAACGTATAAATATTTCTTAACTTTTCATGTTATTTCTTAACAATGTAATATACTGTTGTTGTTCCTTAAAGTTCATCTGTTATTATTTGTGTAATTTTTTCTAACTTCATATTTTTTTTTACAATTTTTGTTTTGCAATTCAGATTTTTATGGTGTTATATTACTATCATTATGTCGTTTGTTGAGAAACACGGTTCAATATCTGCTGATTTATGTTGAAGTTTCAAACATTGTTAACAATTTATTATTTACTATTTCCGTTGAATAGTTTTTTTATTGGATAAGGAAGACTTTACATTATTTTAATTAGGTGAGTTTTCTATAAATGGTGTACATACCAAATGTGAATTAAAAATATCTTTTCTCGATATTAAGCGAATGTGTACCGAGGTTTGTGAACTCATGTAGCACAAATCGGTCGTTATTACTTTGAATGAGATTCACCATTTGAGACATCTTTGTTATCGGTAATGCCAAAATTTTGAGTTATATAGATTTAATTTATATATCACGAAAATAAATTGTATGAATTGTTTGGTTTTTTAAAAATTGACCATTAATTTAAAATCATTTTTTTGTCATTCTATTCACCATAAGTTTTATTTATGTTATTTCTCTTATATGAAAATTTTTATATTTTTATTCTGCATGCTTGGCGCAGGTCATGGGTCTCACACTTGTTAGTCTTATTTTGTATTGCTGCGTGTAATGAAACGATAGTTCATATCTAGTCATAACCCAACCAATTATTAACATTATATCAATTCAGAGGTTCATGGAGATTAGTTCACAAATTGAAACTAAAAGGTGGGTGTGCTCTTATGCTCATGAAAAACATTGATCAGGCAAATGGTTTATGTAATGGTACAAGTTTAACAGCGACTCACCTTGGAAAGAACACTATAAGTGCTACTATCATTTCAGAACAAAATACGGGTGTTAAAATATTCATTCCTAGAATGAATTTGGTGTCAAGTTATTCTAGTTTACCATTTAAATTTAGGCGTAGAAAATTTCCATTAACTTCTTTGTTTTGCAATGACCATCAATAAAAGTCAAGGCCACTTTTTATCTTATGTAGGCATTTATCTTCCGAAGCCCGTGCTCACACACATACAACTTTATGTTGTTGTCTCTCGCGTTACATCTAGAAAGGGATTGAAGTTGTTGATTTTGGATGAATATAATAATATTTGCAGTGAGACCACAAATGTTGTGTATCGCGAAGTTTTTCAGAACGTATAAATATTTCTTAACTTTTCAGGTTATTTCTTAACAATGTAATATACTGTTGTTGTTCCTTAAAGTTCATCTGTTATTATTTGTGTAATTTTTTCTAACTTCATATTTTTTCTTACAATTTTTGTTTTGCAATTCAGATTTTTATGGTGTTATATTACTATTATTATGTCGTTTGTTGAGAAACACGGTTCAATATCTGCTGATTTATGTTGAAGTTTCAAACATTGTTAACAATTTATTATTTACTATTTCCGTTGAATAGTTTTTTTATTGGATAAGGAAGACTTTACATTATTTTAATTAGGTGAGTTTTCTATAAATGGTGTACATACCAAATGTGAATTAAAAATATCTTTTCTCGATATTAAGCGAATGTGTACCGAGGTGTGTGAACTCATGTAACACAAATCGGTCGTTATTACTTTGAATGAGATTCACCATTTGATACATCTTTGTTATTGGTAATGCTAAAATTTTGAGTTATATAGATTTAATTTATATATCACGAAAATAAATTGTATGAATTGTTTGGTTTTTTAAAAATTGACCATTAATTTAATCATTTTTTTGTCATTCTATTCACCATAACTTTTATTTATGTTATTTCTCTTATACGTAAATTTTTATATTTTTATTCCGCATGCTTGGCACAGGTCATGGGTCTCACACTAGTTAGTCTTATTTTGTATTGCTGCGTGTAATGAAACGATAGTTCATATCTAGTCATAACCCAACCAATTATTAACATTATATCAATGCATTATATCTCAATATAATCCATAACAAAAATACTTCTAACAAATAATTTGTTCAACAAATATGTATTTAGACCTGAATGAGTTATATAAATCTCATCTCCATTACATATTACATACTAATTAAATCTAAATACACACACTTGTATTTATACTATCACTATACAATAGTTAAATATAGTAAACCAATAATTAAAGGTAAGGCAAAAGAAATTATGATACTCATATCCACCATCATTCACCTTAAACGTTCTTGAATTCAATAATGCAAATGAAATATCAATTTGGTTTGGTTCAATTATATAGCTAAAATAAGTGTACACATTTGCAAGAAGTGGTGCATCATTTTCCACAAGAAATTTTACTATTGGAGTTATATATGAACTTGAAGAAGAACTGAATGCTCCTGCTGATGGAGGATAATAGCTTTCCAGTAAGCCCATTTGTATAGCTATTGAAACCTTAATTTGATTTTGTAGATTTGAAGATGTAAGTGGAGTTCAGATCCACTCCAGTGGCTTATCCTCCAGTTTTCCAGTTTTTTACTCAGATGCTTGACATGTGGAAAAAAATCATTTCAACGGTTAAGATTAAACAAAGTAAATTCAGTTGTTTTTTTCAAACAAAACACTACTCTCCTCTCTTCTTCTTCTTCTTTTCGAGGCTTCAACATTACAACAACACTAACACAACACTTATCTCCGTCAGGGACACTTGCAAAAACATTTGGTAAAACTGTGTTAATAATTTTTTTAAACTAAAACATAACACAAAGCACCCCCTTTAACCATTGCGTCAATAACCAAAAGCAAGATCAGGCAGAAAATTTATCAGATCTACAATACTGAGTTACTAACAAAGGACGAACATGGCAACGAGAGTAGCTCATCTTCTTTCTCTCATTCATTATTTTGGATCTGCAATTTTTCCCAATTCTTTTGGCAGAGATTTGTGAATGGCATGGATGAATTGCAGAACCTGGGAAAAAATACAATCTTTCTTGAAACCCATGATTTCAAAGGACTTTGGTGAATTGCAGAATCAAAAGTAGGTGAATTTATAAAAGATTTTTTTCATTTTGACATGTTCCTTTTGAAAGAAGAGGTCCGTGAACAAAGACAAAGTTGTATGGCGGTGCTGCAGTGGGCCGTCATGGCGGCGGATAGGCGGCGGCGCGGTTCAAAAAGGTGTGGCGGCAACGAGGCGAGTACATTGTTTCGGTTCTGGCAACGACATGAAGGCAAAGAAGTGAAACAAGATGGAAATGAGGTTGTTGTTTGTTCAGTACTGTTTCCTGTGGCTTGCAGAAGTTGAGAGTTTTAATCTCGCCCATTAAAATATTTAATCGCCACATGTCATTCATCCATAAAGGAACTGGAGTAAAATGGAGGATAACCAAATGGAGCAGATCTCAACTCATGTAAGTGATACTCATGTAAGTGATGTATAAATATTTTGCATTGCAAGCAGAACAAATTGTGCTATTGGATCATTACTAGGATTTATTTCATTCCCAACAACAATGTACCTAAATTTGACGTCTTGAGAGTATGTTAGTACATTGCTTTGGACCCACTTAGTAGCTGATGAAACATCATTGGCAATTGATTGAATGTCTTCATTAGGGACCCCAATGACAAGTTCTATGTTAGAACCTCTTAGGGCTTACAACGTTTCTTGATTAGGATTATATATTCTCATTTTTCCAATACCATATGTTTTATAAAGATATATTACTTCCTTAGCAGAAGGCAAATTGTTTGCCACATGTTCATAACATACTCCTATTGATTTTGCTGCTGCATTTGATGAAAATAACATTAGTTCAATATGTTTGTGATCTTATATAATTGATATATAAATTTTGATTTTGTTGATTATAAATTTTTGAGTTGAACATGTTTTTTTTTTATCTTTGTAAAAAGATTTAATTTTTATCTTTGCAATTTCTAAATTGCCAAATCTAAAATCACTATTTTTAGAGGTTGTTTGTTATAATAAATAATTTTTCATAGAAAAATATTGTAGTTCTTTTAATAAAATAATCACTTTAAATATATTGTATCTTTGTTGCAAATTTTTTAAAAACACCACAATCTAAATAAAATTTGAAAACAGCTTCAAACAAGATTTTGTTGGGTTGTGTTTAGCACGTGATTCAACTAAAGCTAAAGTATTTTTTAATGATTCATAATAAAATTTCATATGTTTTGTATATATATATATATATATATATATATACGAGGTTTGCTACCTTAGACCTACCTAAAAACATGAAGGTCTAAGTTAGTAAGGTGTACTTTTTCACTTTGGACAAAAAAATCATTTATATTTATTATTTAAAACTAGTAACCTGAGTTCAATTCGAAAGTGATTCGAAAGTTTTGATAGAGACCATTCATATGAAGCGTAGAGGCAACTCTGAGTTTTTGTCAATTGTTCATGATATCCTTAGTCTTATGTTATCTTTTATAAACTTTGAGGTTAAGTTTGTTAGGAGGCAAGCGAATTTGGTTGCTCATACTCTTGCTAGGGCGGCCAATTCTTGGGCTAGCTTCCATAGATTTGAGAATATTCCTTTTTGTATTGAACGTTTAGTTTTTAATGAAATGCAGTAAGTTTGTTTGATTCAAAAAAAAAAAAAACTAGTAACCTGAGGGATAGTTTTGTAACTTTCATTCAAAATGTTCCTTAATTTGCACTCACTTTGCTAACTTACACCCACTTTATTTTAAAAAGGGACACATGGCTTAACATGAAACACTTGATTTATCATACAGAGGAAATTGCTTGAAAGACACATGACTTTCCCACTTCAATTAATTATTTTCTTTAATTAATTAATTGACATTGACATAACCACCCTTCTATTTATAACATGTTTGAGTAATAGTAATTGGTTTTTTTATCCAAAGTGAAAAGATGCACATTGCTAACTTAGACTTTCATGTTTTTAGGTGGGTCTAAGTTAGCAAACCTCGTGTGTGCGCGCGCGCGTGCGTGCATGATTGTGTGTGTGGAAAGGATTAAAATCAAAAAGTATTTTACATGATAAAGAATATCTAAATTCGCTTCCTTTACAAGGGCATAATTAACAAACTCTTAAACGGATAAAAACAAGAGTTTGTTTTTTTGGGAAAGGCCAAGAGCAATTTATTAAAATGTTTTTATTTCACTATTGCACTTGGTCAAATGCGTAGACAGACTATATAGGACCTGTTTGTTTCAGCTTTAAAAAAATAGATTTTTTCTTTGTATTTTTGAAAATACCTAAAATAACATTTAAAGAATAATTATTCAAATTTTTTTTATACAAAATATATTTTCAAAAAATTCCAAAACAAACGGGTTCATAGTCTTTGTGCTACTCTATATAGTCTAGGTATGTCTTTATTTACTATACTCATACTTTCTCTTCCTCCTCTTTATCTATGAGTCTTATATACTCATAAAAAGTCGGGTTCATTTTTTTCTATACATTTTCTCTTCCTTTGTAAACAAATTCATCTCTTCATTTTCTAACAAAAACATAATTCTCATTTTTCACACAAGGTATAAACTAATTATCCATCTCTTTTTTACATCTATCATTTTTTTATATATCTATCGATCTATCTATCTATTTTATAAATTTTTTACACATACTCTAATCAAATTATTTCAAATAGATATTTGTAATATGGTAAGAACCAATTTAAAAAAAGTAGCAAAAGAATATGTTTTACATAATAAAAAATAAAACTTGCTCACAAAAAATATATTTCACTCTATAACTTTTGTCAGTTTTATTTTTTTATCTGTTAACTTTTGTAAGTTTAGGACCCAAAAAAAAAAAAACTCTTGTAAGTTACATGACCAAACAACTAAAACTGCTTAATATGAAATTAAAACATATAACTTTTGTATTCAATATACTTATAATAACTTTTATACAAAGATATCAACATCAAAAGCTACTAGGAGTCCATATTAAAAAAGACCATATTATATACTAATAGAATATAATAGAAAACAAGATAAAACATGATGTGTACCTGTTCCTGTTGTTTCCATTCTAAGAAGCACAAGAAACAACAACATGAAAATCATCTTAACTTTCATCGTTATGTAAAAAAGATGAAAGATGTTTGAGCAAAAAAAAAAGATGAAAGGGACAAGTTTCCAAAAAATTTAGGTTGAACTACATTATAAATAAATAGTGATGCTTTGTTTTAAAAAATTATGTTCCAATATTGCAATAGAATCAAAACATTAATTAACATTATGTTAAATATTTTTTTAAAGTTTTAAACTAAAGTCAATTGTTAGAGTTATAAAAAAAAAGTAAATAGTTAAAATATTTTTTTATCTTGTTTATTTTTGGTACAAAACTATTTTTGGATCAATTATATTTTTAATCAAATAAACCATAATAAGAAAGTTTTATATAATCATTCCCGTGAGTTGAGCCAAAATAAAAATAAGAAAGTTCAATAGAATTAGCACAACAAAAGTTTTAAATTTACTTTCTTAAAAAAAATGTATGCCTAGTGTAGAAATTTATGTGGTGCAGTGATCGTTATATATATATATATATATATATATATATATATATATATATATATATAAAGACATTATACAAGATCATCAATCTACTACACTTTAAAAATATTTTGTTCAAAATAAAAAAGTATTATTTTTTGTTTTATAAAAAAATAAATTGTATTCACAAAAAAAGAAGAAGATTATTTTATAATAAAAGAAAGTGTTAGGAAAACAACTAGAGAAAATGAACAGAATCATCTATAAAAAAAGAGAAAATAAACAAAATTATTTGTAAAAAACATAAAATAAACAAAATCTCCCTATAATAAGAAAAAACTAATCAAAATCAACTAATAAAAATATTACTAAATCTGCAATTTTTACTAGGTAAAATTGCAAATCTCTCAAACTCACACAAATTGCAACAAACCCTCCTCTCAAGACTCGCAACTCCCAAAACCCCAATACACCCAAAATCCTAGGGTTGTTGTGGTGAATAAAACTCAATATAACTCCATATTTATAATAATCTTCAACATTTTTTTTCCCTTTTAAACTACTTGATGTGAGACTTCTTGGATGAATATCCACCTAGACAACACGAGTATGTCGTGATAATGAAAAGAGTATTGAATCCACAAAGACTTATGTGTAATATGGTATAATTTGATTGAAGGAAACTTATGCATAATTTATATTTTATATGAAAAGTTTAGTGAAATAGTGATGATGATTTTGATGATTAAGAGAATAGTGATGATGATTAAGAGAATAGTGATCAAAACAAGCAAGCAACTTATAACAGAATTTACTTATAACTAAAAAATCCCCAAGATCATAAATTTCATCTATAACACAAATTTGTAACACTTTTCCAAACATACATTTGTCATGTAAAAACCTCATTTTCAAAATGGAAGTATAAAAACATTAGGGTCGTCTCCGAATATTTAGAGGTCCAGGGCATATGATAAAAGTTGGTTCCTAATAAAAATATTTTTTTTTTAAAAAAAGAACATAATATATTTAAATTGAAAATTTTTTCAATAAAGTAATCATTTATCCTTGTGAGTTGTGACTAACAAAAAAGGTCATATTTTAACCAATATCATCAAAATACATTTTAGCTACTTAAAAAAAAATTCCCTTCTAACCTTTTTATAGTTGTTACTATGCTTTTTCTTTGTTAGACTTATATTATTATTGGGCCTTCTTATTACTACTTAAACCCCCTAATTAATATAACTACCTAAATAAAAAAATTGAGACCCCTATTTTTTGGAGGCCCTAGGTTAGGGCCCTGCTTGCCCTTGGCTAAAGACGGGCTTGAAAAACATACTACTAAAAACATTGCTATTGTAATTATTTAGCATAATCATCGGTTAATAAAACTGAGCCCCCAAAAGCCTAACACATACACATAACAAATGGTTAGAAATGTAATCACAAACAGTGACCGAATATAAAGGATATTAGACACTAAATAAATAAGAATAGTTGCATAAATACAACTCAGACATACACAGACATGTATGAGCGACATACATAGACAACTCATCCAGTTAAATACTTAACATATTGTGTATATCCATCATATAACAATAATTAATACCACATCACCGCAATATTATTCGGATACTTAAACCAAATAACGAATCACCAATTTTACACCAATAATTATTCATCACATCAAGTAAGGATAATTCCAATAATATCATTTATTAATTAACAATTAGAGATGAACATATAATCCTTAATTGCCTCTAAAATGCCATTTAGATATGTCATGTCATACCTAGACTTAACTATATGCATGTAGTACCAACTAATTCTCAACTACTATAATTTATTGGATACCTGAATCTAAAATTCTTATCTATAAAATTTTCGTCACTTTTCATCATCACTAATTAACACCATTGTTAATATCATCATCATTAATCAACATTATAAATCATCATCACTAATCATCAACATCATAAATCATCATCATAAAAGAGTTTCATCACCATAATTCAATCATAGACATCATCACAAATCAATAGGATTATAATTACATCGTATTGTAATTAATTAAAATCATGTTATAATCGCTCGTCATCAAAGTTCATCACCATTATTAATCATCATCACAAATCATCATTAATAATCAACATGAATACAAAATAACACTAAACTACTCTGCTAGGCTTCAACGAGCCCCAGCGAACTCAAGGGGAGCCAAAACAGAAAAAACACTCAAGTCTGGAAAAAGTGATTTTTGCTGAGCGAAATTATACTCACTAAGCAAAACTTCATCTTCTAAGATGAACACCAAGAACACGCATTTTCGCTAAGCGAAGGATTATGCTCGTTAAGCAAACATAACTAGAAACAAAACTCTAAAACCCTCGGCTTCCACCATAATGACCCCCAAATATCCCAAATTAAACACCTTTAAACCCAAAAATCAGAGCTTTCGACTCTTAATACTATAACATGCTTATCAACACCAAATTCAACACATATTAACGTTTGAACACCTAGAATCATAAATCATTTCACTATTTTCATCAATTTAGTAAAATACAACAACAACAACACACATAAAGTACACATTTTTATCATAGAAAAACTATTTCTAAGCATGAACAAACATACTAGAAACACATAATTAATCAAAAAGATTCATATTCTTCAGATTCCCAAAATCCTACATAAAACCCAAAATAAAATGAAATAAAAGAAATTGTGAAGTTTCATGAATAATTATAAAACAATTAAGAGTCATATTTTAGTAATCAAATACAATCATATATAGCTCAGTGTAGGGATTAAGGTGCTAACCAATGAAACCATTATATTGAGCCATTGATAGGGTACTTAGTTTAAGTTTTCTTTTAATTTTATGGAAGTTTATATTGCTTTATACAGGTTTATGCGGGGTTCACCGTCTAAAGGAAAATATGTTTCAAAATACTCGTTACCAGTTAGGGGGAGAGCTTGCAAACCACTCTTCTGAGTGTCAAGTATGATAGTTTGATCTCAAGATATAATGATTATTTCTTAAACTGTCTTAATTAATCATGGACAAACTTTGGGGGAGCTTACAAACCTAACCCTATAGCGTGTCTGATTTAGGGGGAGCTTGCAAAACTCATAAACATGATGAGAACGTGATAAATTAATTCAACAACAATTGACAATTAATACTTATGTTTGTCATCATCAAAAAGGGGGAGATTGTTAGAACAAAAATGGTTCTTAGAACAAACCCCAAGAACTTGATAAAGTTTTGATGATAACAAAGTATTAATATGCAATTGAAGAACACTAATGATCTTAAATGAAAGTGTGTAGTTAACTAAGAAAATAGATTCTGAGAAGCTCAAAGAAGAGTATATGCATCTGAAGCGTTCAGAAGTTCTGAGAGAACCAATTCTGAAGGAAGCCAATCAGAAGCTACAAGTGTCTCAGAAAAGAAAGTATGAAGTTAACAACGAAGATAGAATCTGAGAAGCTCAAAACCAAATTGAATGAAGCATTCAGAGGTTCTGAATGAACCAAGTCTGAAGAAAGACTGCCAGAAGCAACAAAAGTCTCAGAAGCAATAGAATGATCAAGAAGCAAGAAGAATCTGTCAGAAGCAATTTAAGTGTACTCTCAGAAGCTGCACAAGAATGACTAAAACACATAAATCTGATGGAATAAAGTCTAAGAATATTTCCCTCAAGCTATAAACTACTCAAGGATGAAATGGATGCTGCTGTATGTCAATCCAACAAGTCAAGAAAGGGAATTTCAAGACAACATTATTATTATTACCTCTTTTGTGCAAAGGAACTAGCTTCGAGAACCAGAAAAGAAGAAGCAATTTGCCATTTTTGGAATAAGTTAAAACATGGTTTGAGTACCTTTCAAACGGGCAAACTGATCTCTCACAATGGTCATATTCAAACGTCTCTATTTCTAAAGCCTATAAATACAAGACCTCTTTGAATTGACAAAGTTGTCGTTGAATGATCAAACTTCTCAAAAGAGCTTAAACTCAAGAGTTGTACACAACAGAAAGAAAGAAAGTGTTCATTCAAGCCAAAGTTCGTAATAGCAAATATCTGCACAAGACTTAACTCAAGATCTTCATTCAAAGTCAAAGCCTTCAGTTTTTGATAATATTTGTAAGAGTTAGTCATAGGTGTATCATTGTAAACAATCTTATTGTATAAGATTTAGAAGTCTCTTGCTTTTGTGCTTGAGCAAAGTGTTGAAGTCTTTTGCTGTGTGATCTGGAGCATTTTGTGAAGTCTCCTGCTTGTGTGCTTGAGCATTTGGAAGTCTCCTGTTGTGTGTTCTGGAGCAATAAGAGTAGGTTTCTTGCTGTGTGCCTGAACATCTTGTGAAGTCTCTTGCTGTGTACTTGAGCAATTATATAATCTTGGTGATTATAGTGAACTCTCTTGTTCAAAGACAAGGGGACTGGAGTACTCTCAAGTTGTGAGGGGAACAAGTATAAAATCTTTGTGTGTTCTCTCCTTCTCTTTCATCCTCTCAGTCTTGCTTCTAATTTAATTATGTGTTTGAATTATCCGCTGCTATTGTAAACTCTGATAGATTTTGTAATCTTGAAGAAAATTTTAAATCCTCAAAACACAATTCAACCCCCCCTTCGTGTTTTCCACACTTTCATGTTGAACATTTCTGTTGGAACAAGAATGGTTTTCCATACAAGCCCTATGAGCGGAATGAAGTTTTGATGATAACAAAATATTAATTCACAGTTGGTATACTAAAAATCTACCTTGTAAGAATGCAGGAAAAATACGGGAGATAGATTCTGACTGTTAAGTCAGAGGCTCTGAAAGACTTGAAGACACTCAGAAGCTAGAACAAATTTTATCAGAAGCCATCAAGAAGCTGCACTCAGAAGATCTGAATAATCACCGGTAAAGAAAGGGCTCTTCTCTGTACTTACAAGAAGATACTTTAGTTTGAATCAAGTCAACACATCTGAAGGAAGAGCGCCTAGACAAAAGGAAGACTTTACCACTTATGTGCAAAGATCGTAGTGTTCAAGGAAGCTGATAGCTACAGGTTTTGCCTCTTTTGGTATAAAGACAAAAACTCAAGTATCTATGAAGCAAAGTTTACGCTGACATCGTAAACCCATCAACGGTCACTTCCAACGTCTACATTTCAACTGTCTATAAATAGAAGACTTGGTGAACCGGAAAATCTCTCTCGCAAATTCACAACACAAGAACACTACAAGCTATCAAAGTTCTATTTGCATAAGACTTTAAACTCTGACTACTTTCTTCAAGAAGTTGTAATACTCTGTAATTGTTATTCAAAGTTCAAAAGAGTGAAAGTCTTAGGTGCTTAGTTAAACTTAGCATATCTTATTTTATATAAGATTTGGAAGTCTCTTGCTTG